>CM040764.1:227705-451551 GCA_022829145.1 Albula goreensis | reverse complement strand
TCCTCAAATTTGCTAACATCTTTTATCCTTGGGGTCAATTTGACCCAAGCTATTTCAACCTCCAGGCAATGATTATAATTAAAATTGTTACCCATTTTTAAATGTCAGGTACTTTACATTTCTTAGTTTACTACCTAAATAGCCCTTCAAATTAACCCCCCCCAACCCCAGCATACAAATGAAACCGCATTGGCACAAAACCTTTGCTTAGAGGTCATTTTCAATTGAAAGAGAACATAAAGCAAGAGCACACAGGGCACCAAGAGAAATGGTTTTGAAGGCTGCGGTGCAAGCTGAGGAAGTTGAGGAGCATTCAAATATGGTATTGTGTCATTTATTTAAGACGAAAGTGCATGTAAGTTAAAGTTGCCAACTAAATGTAAAAGAAATAGCAAGTAGGGCGAGGATTGGGCAACACTGTTGAGTAGGTCGTTATTACAATATTGGATATCATAAATGTTAAGCACAGTAGACATACGTTCCTGTAAACAGCGTCAGAAATGCGTCTGTGTTAGTTTAGAGGATATAAATTCCTTCCAGTGGTGTTTATCTGATATAAAATGAATGAATTGATGCTTCATTCAAATATCCCTCCTCTGATATGAATACACCTTGTTTAATTGAAACTGTCCCTTTGCAATGTTTTGGATCACTATGTAACCAGGAGTAATAATATGAAACGCAAATGTTGATTGCTTGCTCCACAAACTGCAAGATGACAGAAAATTCTCTTTGCCAAAACATCCAGTTCAGATTCAACTGACCTTTTCAAGAACTTCAAGAGTCACAGAAGAATTTAAAGTACACAAGACAGTTTTCAGAAATTTGTATGGTTCCCACTATTGTGTGTAACTAGGGTTACACTTAAAATTACCCCTATTGTTCGGCCTATGGTTGCAGCTGCATCACATGTAAGTCCACAAACACATGAAAATGAGCCAAGATGTTGTTCTCTGAGCGTAATGCACAGAAAAAAAACAATTGAGATCCTGCTCTTACCTACAAGTGAGAAAATCCCACGACTGTATGTAACTAGGTTACCACTGAAAATGACCACTGTTGTTTGGCCTATGATTGTAGTTGCATGATATGTAAGTCCTAAAGACACAAAAATGAGTCAAGATTCTGCTCTGTGAGCGGAAAAATCCAAACATCATATCTGAAAAGGGTTACACTTGAAATGACCCCTATTGTTTGGCCTGTGATTGGGTGTCATCCTATGTAAGTCCCAAACACATGGTAATCAGCTAGGATGCTGCTCTCTGAGTGCAACGGATAAGAAAACAGCTTGATAAAATGCATTATGAGGAGTAGAAAGTGAATGCCCATATTTCCCCCCAGGTTACCTGTGGTTCATGTGGCATTTTCTGCTCTGGAGGCATCATGGGGTCAGTTTTCTGAGAAGCACATACACCTGATGAAAGGATTTGAGAGGTAAATTCAATCCGATTTCAGGTTACGGAATCCCATTTTATTTGTACTTTTTCTTTTTTTCTTATCAAACACCGCCCAAATCCCGTTAATTTGGTATTACCGGGAATCTATACTTTGTAGTTCCCATTCGTGACCAAAAACAACATTTGGCTGGCTAGAGTAAAAATAAAAGTATACTCTACCCACCCACCCATGCACACACTCACGCACGCACGCATGGCTCACTGCATTGAAAGGTCAGACATGTTTTACAAGTACAAGTCTGTACATCATATACAGCACAATCGTTCCTGTTCCCAAAAAAGAAAGTCCCCCATCGACACATTTAGCAGGATCTGTCATTCCATCTTTAAAGGTTGTCAGCGCTGGGAAAACATTAGGATGATCCTCACTATCCCTGCTCTTATAACATGTTTGACATGTGACAAGCACCCCAAAATGACATTATTTGAACATTATCATGATGACCATTATTTTTGATTGATATCCCAGTTGTGTTTTTGGGCATTTGGTCTTAAAGATAATTATACTAACTTTGGTCTATAACAACACAGAATCAAACAATGGAACTTACAGCATGAAAGAAGACACCTTGAATATCTTTCCTGTTGTTTCCCAAGGATCAGGGGAAATGATCTATATAAAATGACATTATGCTAACCAGTAGTTAAATAAAATGTTGTTTCCCAACAGGCTATTGCTCAACAAAATGTTGCTTGCTCAGCTTATCCAGATTCAGTATATTATCTTTTAACTATCATCACAACAAAATGAAGGAATTGTGATATATCAAACTCATATTACTTAAACTAGGTTGTAAACTAGCCTGTGTGACTTGTCAATGACCGCATAATTTTCATCTTACAGCTGTAAATTGCTTGGTGCATTAAAACTTTTCACACTTTCTACAGTCGCAGTTTGCACTGTAAAGCCATGCAACCAATCATTACTTGCGAGGAGTAGACAAGTTCAAAGTAACCTTGCCCTATATTATTTTAAAATGCACCTATGAAACCCAATGTTTTAAAAGTATAAATAGGCTACATTAGAACAAGTGGACAACTATAAGGCAGATGTTTTCTTTGAGAGAGGGTACATTTTAATAAATTATACAGACAGATGGATCAGTGGAGTCCTAATTAGTGAAAGTGTGGACACCTGGTCAATGAAAATAAACCATTTGATAAACAATGACATGTTTTCTATCACTATTGTGTTGTGTACTGATGTCACTGGCTATGTTTACATGTACACCAATAATTTGATTATGCACCAATAATCGGAGTAAGGCATTAGAGCTATTTTGGCAGCACAAGGAGGACAAACAGCATATGAGGCAGGTGGTCATAATGCTTTGGCTCATCGTTGTATATATATGCAAAAGAAAACTTGTGTATGCCAAAGAAAACATTTGCGTTAGTACTGATGTTCTGCCATTGGAGTTTTCCTTTGAATATATATGATCTAAAATGTTTCATACATTTATGGGCCCAGGTTTGCTTGATATTAAAGTTTGACTGAACACCACTCAGTTTTTATACAAGACAATTTTCAAGTGAATGAGTGTAAAGGGGTTAAACACATTTTCACCATGAAGCAAAGAAATGCTTTCAGTTTTGTATTTCTTTTTAAATGTGTTTTTATTAAAGTTTTTATTAAAGTAAAATTTGATGAAAAAAATATAAATGATTAGTTTTTTATGGGCAGTCATCTGAAGACTTGTTGCATTGGGCGTTGGGCAAAAGAAAACAACACAGCCCATTTGCCACCAATAAACCTCACATGGAAAAAACCCTTCAAATACTCTGACTTTTCCTCATTAAGGTTACGCCCCTATTTCTAACAAAATCTCTGATATTTTGCATCGTACAACATTTCAAAACAGGTTCCTCAGCGAGTTTTCACTGCTGACATTCTGCCAGAGTGGCTAACATTCCTTTGGATCTTGGATCCCAAAATGTTTCATTACTGCCTTCTCCTCGGCATCTGACCATTTCTTTTTTATCCTCCTTTTCGGAATCTTGTACGTTTCTGTTTCAGTATAAACTGTAAAACAAACACTTAAACCATGAATACAGACAAAATAAAAAGAAAATGAAGGATGTGTAACTTAATTCCGTTGTATACGTAGTTTGTAGTTGTTCATGTTCTAGAGATTATACACTAATAAAGTACCTTCATAGCGATTGGCAGTCTTTACCTTATCAACAGAGTCTTGTGTTGAAAACCAGAAATTAAATTAATATTAACCATTTGAATTTTTTCAGATGTTTTTGTTTTTTAATTTAATTAATGCTTAGTAAATCCTAATTACACTATGCTTCATAAAAGCACTTTCCATTCTGGACAATGACATCTGAACTGTCCCTCAAAACAATGGGTCTATCTTGATAACATGTAAAACTATACATAGTTTGTAGTTGTACATGTTCCAGAGATTATACACTGATAAGTACCTTCAGAGTGGTTGGCAGTCTCTCACGTATCAGCAGAGTCTTCTGTTGAAAACCATAAATTAAATGAATGTTAACCATTTGAATGTCTTTGGATGTTTTTGTATGTAGAACTAATCTGCAGACAGTGGAAGGTGGAGTCTTGTAGCAGGTGCTGTAGCTAGTGGCAATTGTGCAAGCCCCCCTGCACAATTCTGTGAGCCTCCCCCCAGGCACTCCCATGCTTGTAACTGAAATTTCAAATAGCTTTCATGGCAGCTAAGATCACACAAACATAATCTTTATAACAGTATCTTTATAATAAAGCTATAATAAAGATTTTTAGCATTTCCCATCTCAGTAACCATTTTATACCATTCTTCACGTCATTAGCATCTTCAGACAACTCAATATTCACCACAGTGCACAAAATGCAATTTTTTAATATACCTGTATCCCCTGGGGCAAACCTCACAGACAGGTTTCAGAATCATCATCTTCATCGTCATCATCCTCTGTGCCAGTTGCATCGATTTCCCCTGGAAATTTCCAAAACTTTAATAAAATGCATTTCAGCGGGGGAAATCTGCAAATTACCAATTCAGCTGAAGCATTTCAATTTCTCTGTTCTTTATGTCACTACCTATATCACTTTATACGTCAAAGTGAACAGACTCGTCTTCGACTGCTCAACTCCCTTCAAGTTGTAAATTCCATCAGGATCACTATAAAACCAGACCCAGGCCAGAATGAGGTCCTGAAAGCTGGGTTAGATAGTGAAACATCTTAAGCTGTTTTTCCACAGTCTATAGCAGGTGTGCTAAACAGTTCCTCACAATCCAACAATTCCACACTGCAGTGGAGGCTAGCCAGAGGTGCAATCATTCTGTACTAACCATTTGCTTGACAGAGGAATAAATCAGAACATTCTCTCTGTCCCCTAGAGACAAGTTAATTTTAAGAGCAAGCATAGCTGACCCTCATCTACCTGAGCTAAAATACTAGTTTTGTAAGAGAATTAAATCTCATAATAGACATGCAACAGTAGCAAACAGGAAATCAGTAATACCATACCTTCAATTTCAATATTGTAACAAGTTCGCTGACTTGTTGATTTGAGATCCTCGTTAGTCGACAGAGACAGACACAAAAATGCCTTTGAACACAGTATTCCTTTTATTGTTCACACTCAACTTTTTAAGAACTAACGACCGCCCTGGTTTTCGCGGGCCAGGGTCTTTTATACCCGCTATATGTCACTTCCTGCGGTTCTCAAACACGTCCGCTCCAAACTGCTCACAAGGTTGTGTTTTCTCACCCCTATTTTTGCACACAAATCAGAAATAACATTTACCATACTTCTGCAGATCCTGAATAAAACTGGCTCTGTACAAAGGGCAGCAAAACCCTTTCTGGCATGTGCTACTCTGAACACGTAGCCTAGCGTCACAGTAACCTAACCCTTTTAACTGTAAAAAATGCCTATCTTAACCAAACTGAATGTGACAGTGTGTTCGCTAGCGCCCCCACGTGCATCTCACCCTACACAGCAGAAGCACAGCCAACACCAATCTGTCACAATATCATCCAGGGTTTTGCCTTGGAGATTAGCAAGACATCCCCTTTCCAATGTTTTTGCCAGAAGCAGTTTTGAAATCTTGGCCAGTAGTGTTGTTGCTTCTGGCAGATGGTATTAATCTCAATGCACACGAATATCAAGCCCTAAGAAATCGGCAACTTGATCAAGTTCATTGTTTTTCAAGTTCAGAATTTGTGATGGTGTGGCTACATGTTTACGTAAATGAGTCGAGTGGAGATGTTCTGGGTTTTTAGCGCCACACTGGTTTGCATACTCTCTCAGACAGTCCTGCCCACAGTAGTGGCTGAGGCATTTGGGTCTACCAAACAAGAATTCATTGGCATCACTAAAAGCACACTCCACCCTCTTGCTGATCAGGAATGTTAATGATTCTACCATATCTGGTGTGAGAATGACAGCAACCTTTCGTCCCCTCTTTCCATGATCTCAATTCTGCTGAAATGGTCACACAGCTTCTGTTCAAATTTTGTCAGCCCCATAGCGATGTCTTCATGGAGACCAGTCTTGTCCCTTTCGTGGAAGTCTTTACGCCGCATTTTCGATACCTCTCCAGCACGCCTTCGGTTAAAAACAACGATTTGAGCAAGGGAGCTTTTTGCTGGGCTTGAGTAGCTCTGTGGGAAAGAGGCTTCCTTTAAACTAGAATATGCGATTTCTGCAGACTTTTCAAGATGTCTGTGAAGGAGCTGAACGTCTTCTGTGACTGGTAACATTGACGGCTTGTTGTACTTTGCTTTACTTAGAGTGGTTAGAGCACTGTGTGAAATTAGCTCAGACCATGTGGATGAGTGGAGCTTATTAAAAGTCTCAGTGGACTTTATCAGTGCATTGTCTTCCGCCATCAGTGTCTTGCAATGCACAATGTCACAATGCTTCTGTAACGTATGCCCTAATTTCAAAGCAAGGCTTGGTGTTTTGTAGCAGTTTCCTTTCATCATATCCAGCCACTTTCTTGAGAGCCTTTACAACTTCATGAAAATTAGATGGTTTTACAGCCTCTTCTATGCTGTATACTGCTGACTTGCTTCGCAAGGTTAACAAAAATCTTCCGATTTCTCTGAGTTTCTCTGAGTTTGGTATCTCCAAATCCCCTTTTGGTCTCATGAAAATGAGACCAAAAGTAGCCCGCTGAGTAACTGGGACATAACGCTTTCCCACTGCCCCTTAACCGACATCGCTAGCCTAGGGGGACAGCCCCCATATTCTTCACATTCTCTGTCAAATTCCCCGTCCATGTTTCTATTCTTCCCAAGTTACCCAATAATCATACACAAAATTACCAATATTCAATTCATCCTGGTGCCTTATTCAATAGCGAATGGTCTCATACAAGATTATAATTTCACTACTGTGCCTAGTCGATTTCAACAAACCTTTCAGCAATTACTCCCCATCAGCAACAGAGGAGTGGTCTTACCCCACTTCCAACACAAAATTCATACAATTCCTGGTGCCTTATTCAATAGCGAATGGTCTCACACAAGATTATAGTTCGCTGCTGTGCCTAGTCGATTTCAACAACCTTTCAGCATTTACTCTCCATCAGCAACAGAGGAGTGGTCTTATCCCACTACATACACAAGCGTCTCTTTTTCGCCCCGTCCTACGGACCTTTGGACGCAAAAATGAGACTATTCCCACGCCTTTTCTGCCAGGGACTCAAACCCTAGCGACGTGCACGCTTTCCTTTAATCAATGCTTTATTCAATTACTCTCTACTAGGACAACTATAGTTTAATGACAACACACAATTTTGGTATTCCCAGAAGCAGAACTTTGATAAAACAGGTGTCTGCTTATCTTTTCATGTTATTCAGCAGCCACTTGTTGTTGTCATTGTTTTCCGGTAATCCGATTTGGCCCAGGGCTTTTCCCAGTTTTCCATTTTCTGAACATACCTTTAACATTTACTTTTACACTTGGTCACCATGCGTGTTGGACTGATTGAATATATCCGACTGTGTGAACACATTCCATTTGCGCTTAGCCCCATAACTGAGTGTCCATGAGTCGGATGTAGACAGTGAGTTTTGTGCGTGCAGTTTGGCGGCGTCTGGTAAATCCTGGAAGCGGATCTCCCAAAACTCGTCCACTCCACTTGAATATTGTTTTTTTTTCCCCATGGTTTTCTTTTCCTTGTTCACCCTTAACCAACTAAATTGTGCGACAAGGTAATGCTCAGCCCAGGCTGTCGAGATCTTTTAGAAAACGTTGAACAAACCAATTGCTGGGGGCAGCGAACTGTTGCCTTCGCAATTCCAAGACCGGGCTGTCCGTCCCCGGCGACAAGAGCGAGCTGGCCGCGGAATGAGAAGCTCCTGCGTTGGGTACAAGCGGCGGAGGCAACGTCAGTCTTCTTTTCTTTCTCATTGTATTTAAACAAGCGGAGTGTATCAGCCGTCACTAAACTCAGCAACCTTATCGCAAGCATTGACGAATCTAAAGACAACCAGAGTAAGAGTCTGCCCAGGGAGGCCGTGACTCTATCAAGCTAGGAATATGTATCCTGTTTTACCACAAATATTTTGGAATCTACATCAGTTGTAAGCTATTTTTTCATCATCATTTCTGATTGGAATGCCGGGCTTCTTTCATTTGACGAGAAAAGTTTGTTGGCTCTCAGTCCAGCAGGCTCCACTCGGACATTATAGGCGATCACTCCAGAGGCGTGAGCGCGAACTTGTAGTTAGTGGAAGTCTCTCGTCAAATGGATGTTTTAGAACACAACTGGTAGGCTAAATACTGGGCTACAGTATGAAACATTGATTTGCATGCCGAATCTAAATATGATTATCAAACATACTTTACTGCTGTCTCATACGACCGTCTGTGGTTGAGTTTACTTTGTAAAAGTACCAGAGTCAGACATGACAGCTCGATTTTGAGTCCCTTTTGATTCAATTCTAGCTCTATGGTAACCCCTCATCACTCCATGTGGGACACAGCAAAATATTTTACTCGCAGTTACATTTATCCAAGTAACATGAATTCATGAATTCGAACATAACCACTTTGATGCAATATATTCATGTTTTTCAAGATACAAATGGTCATTTTACCGATGTAAAATTGAGCGAGTTCATGTTGCAGTAAATTTATTTATTCCTTGTAGAAATGCATATGTTACATCATGAGCAGAATCCGAGAAACTGATGTTCATATTTTAATGCAGGAATAGGGCTGGTGGTGTTAGAGAAGCGTGATTGGCTTTGGTATCCTTGGAGTCGTTGGAAATTATTACTTCATCAATAGCCAGAACAGTAAACAGTAATCGGGCAATTTACGACTTTGATGACGGGCGAATCGGATTAGCTGTTCCAACTTTCGATTCATCTCCTCCTTTCCTCCTCTCCTCCACTCGTTCCCTCCCCTCCTTTCCTCCACATATTTCCGGCATACTTCCGGGGTAGGAAAGGAGGGGAGGAGAGGAGGAGACGAGAAAAAAAGTATTGGAACGCAGCCTAAGAGACTCAACAGAGAAGCTTTTCTGCCAGAGATTGAGAGGGAGGCTATGTACCAGCTACCAAGCAAACTTATTCTATTGGCGAGGTACCTGCTCGGCTACCCACAAGGTATATGTTGAATATTCTGTTCTGCTTTTGACCAAATTGGTGACTTTGAAAGATGAAACTTTAATTTGGATGCCATTAATGGCTTGTGGAGTTGAGCGACACAAACCATGCACAGCCATAAACTAACGGTACCTCTGCAACGCAGCACTTCATTATTATATCCTCACAGTAGTTTTGGCGTGAATGTGTCGCAGCCTGATCTCTGTTGAGGGATGACAGCGCTCTCTAGTGGACTCATTTAGTAACTGCAGCAGAGTTCAGAGAGGAGCCAAAGCATTTAGATACAGCAAAACTGTTCCGAATAAGGGCCCCAATGGATCCAGCTTTGTGTGTTATTTCATTTCTGGTTTTATGCAATCAGTTAATGCTACAGCTGTGTTTATTTTCTTGTAAAACTGAGTATTATTGTTGTAGAGGTTCATTATTTTCAGTTACACCAAAGACAAATAAACAACAAAAGATGGAAACATGATGCACAGCCTAAATATTTTACTTGCTTCTAACCCTAATCACAAAAGTTTGATGATTCAGACCTTATGTTAAATATTCAACTGATATCGGGTTAACTGATATAGAATTTTGTGCTACGGTGCCGCAGAAATGAATTTGTGCTGGATATATAACATTGACATTGAGAGTTTAATCACATTCCAAAATGTGGGTATTTATATAGACTATACTGGGGTATCAAAGGCTTTCCAGGTACTCTGAAAAATCACTCAGTTCCAAAGAATTGATGAGAATTTTCCATTCAGCATATTGTGGGAGTTTGAGGAGAAGGTGACTGTGGCTTCGTTCCAGTACTCAAATTTGTCTCCTCCTTTCCTACCCTCCTTATCTCCGTGCCCCAGAAAGTGATTATGGCTGCGTTCCAATACTTTTTCTCGTCCCCTCCTTTCCTACCCTGGAAATATGCTGGAAATATGTGGAGGAAAGGAGGGGAGGAAATGAGTGGAGGAAAGGAGGAGATGAATCAAAAATTGGAACAGCAAATCCGATTCGCCCGTCATCAAAGTCGATGTCGGCTATTGATGAAGTATTAATTTCGACTGACTCTGAGGATACCAAGGCCAATCAAAATATTCTGTGGGATGGTCTTTTAACCTGACTGGTCGTGAGCACAATGATGTCACCCAGAAATGTGAAAGGACTTCCGCGGTAGAATACATCGATGTATCCTCTGTTTGGAGGACGCGAGAAAGGAAGAAAGGAGGAGGCGAGATTTCACTTTGGAACAGTGGAGGAAAGGAGGACACATAATCAGCTTCTGGGGCACGGAGGAAAGGAGGGGAGGAAAGGATGAAAGGAGGAGACGAATTTGAGTATTGGAACACAGCCAAAGGATACATCGATGTGTCCTACCACAGAAGTCTTTTCACATTTCTGGGTGACATCATTGTGCTCACAACCAGTCAGATTAAACGACCATTCCAAGTCAAGCTAACTCACTTTTCACTCTTAAGGCTGAAATTTGATTTTATAATGAAATACAGTATGAAAGGATCTGATAACTCCATCCTTAGCCCTGCTGTCCACACTTGGCTCAGGGGCATGAGTAGGGCCATGAGTGAGGCTTAAAGCCCAGAGTTAGCCTGAAAAAGACTGTGGAAATGGTAGCCATTTGCCCCAAATTCTGACAGAACTGAATAGAGGAAAAGCGGCTGTTTGAGCAGGACATCTTATTCTCAGGTGTAAAGTGCTGCAGTTGGAGAGTGTAGCACAGACATCTTCCTCAGAGCATTGTAGATCTTACTGTCCTCAACATCACTCTTTATCAGTGAGCACTATCGATACTACATTTAAAATATTAAGTGTTAAATATTAAAACATCACCTCTTTCTTTCAGACTCGGCAGCTGTGGTCTTACGGAGTAGTCCTGTGAAATTGTGGCCTCAGCTCTCCAGTCATGAAACTCACCCCTGAGAGAGCTGGACCTCAGCTACAATAACCTGGGAGATTCAGGAGTGAAGCTGCTCTGTGCTGGACTGAAGAGTCAAAACTGTAAACTACAGACACTGGGGTGAGTAGTGCTGTGTACTTTGTGACCTTTACTAAATAGAATTAGTGATTGTGGCTCCATTCACACAAACATTAAAGAACACCTTCTCTCATTTTACTCCTCTCTCCCCAGCCTTTTTTCCTTTGTCCACATTGGTCACATCCCTCTCTTCTTACTCTTCTATCACAGCAAAGTAAAGCAGGATAAAACTCTCGACAGCAACATGCATTTTATGGTTATTTACCCTGCTCCCTTCTTTTATGGTCCCGTGCCATGCACCCAGACACGGCCTGAGAGGGACAAATGGACTCCACCCCCTTGTAAATACCCCTGAATCAGTGACCAAAGAGGCAGCAGGCTTTTTAAGCATGGCAAGGAGCAGAGCTTTACTCAGAAACTAAAATGAAACACTTATGACAGCCAAAATGGATGTACATTTGGGGTTACCAGTTAAAAGCAGAATTGGGTGTGGTACAACCCTCTTTGTTGTTGGTAAGCCCTAAGATGCCCCCAAATGTAGAATCCTTTCTCTCTCTCTCCCTCTGGCTCCTTCCTCTTCTGGAGTATGTGTGTGTGTGTGTTTGTGTGCATGTGAGTGAACAGGTTTACTTAAACTATCCTGGAGTTACTTGTTAGAACACCTGCAGAGCCTGCAGCATGTAGGTAGGAGATATTTTGTCGGACGTGGCGTGCCCTTTTCTTGGTGATTGCATCAACACTGAAGCTCTAATAATTTGCAGAGCTTTACATGGGGAGAGGGAGATTAGACCCTGATTAGATAGCTATTCTATCATTCCCTGATTTTTGTGAATTTTCCCATTTCTAAGCAATCAATAATTAATTTGTTCAACATTCTCCAGGCTCATATTTCAAACTTAAGCTACACATCATTTCAAGGTTCTTTATTGGCATGACATGGGCTGTGTTGCCACAGCAAATGGTACAGTTAACACAATAACAGAACAAACACAAATGATAACAGGAAAAAAAGGAACAAACATGAATGCATATAATGAATGACTATTTACTAATATTTATACATGTATTATATTCCTGCACTGGTGACAGGTTGCTACATATATAGAGCAGCCAGGGAGGCTGTGTGTCCTTCACCCACTAATTGTCTCTCTGCAGGGAGTGTTTAAAAATTTGGATATATTCTTTAAAATTTTTCAAAGAAGTCTTTGTGAATTTTTGTGTAATGAAAGAACAGGAAACCCTGTAAATTTGGAATTTAATAATCTTTTGTTTGTTAGCGTTTTCAGTAAAGCATTTAGTTATATTTACATTCTCCAATGAATCATTTTTTCCAGGACAAACGTATTTGGAAATTTCGTTTAGACACATGCGTCAGAAACTAGTGTAATCAACCAGTTGCTCCAAGAGTGGCTAAGGAACATTGGAAAATAGGAAGGAACATTTTAGCCACTACACCTAAATCAATTAACTGACAAGTAGTTTTGATTTTTGTTGCGTGTTTGAAGCGGTAGCAGCAGTTGTTAATATGTTGTCTATTGTCGGATTTAACAGCAGCCTCATCATCAGTGTAAATGTAAATGTGAATCATATCTTAAAGCTTGACATCTCTGGTCTATAATTCTGAAGTCTGAAAATCAGTGCCTATTAAAAGCAGATGAATGAGATTATGACTGTGTTCCAAACAAGAAGGATATTCTCTACAGCACTGAATACATTTTGCGAGTAGCTCAGCTAAAGCACTGCATTGTCCTGGGCATTGTTGTGGCAGATCTAAGGGGTACCTTTACATGAAATGGTACCTTTCCATAGAAATAAAAGGCGCTTGTTGTGCCTTGTTGTTTGGTAAGTTAATAATGGTTTGGTTAGTTGCAAACAGGTAATTTATGTGACTGTAATTTACATGGTGATGTTGCAGAGTATGGTGTCTGGTGCAAAGGGAGGACAGTACAGTCGTTTGAGATGGGCCCAGGTGAATTTGAGCTTTCTCCTGTCTTCAAGCAAACTTAAAATAATAAGTTGTGGCTGGTTGTGAACGGTGCTCTCACAAGATGCCTGTCTCTGCAGAATGTCCCTCGATCCCGGCAGAATGGCCATGGAGCTCTGGATTCTGGCGTTCGCTGTAATTGTCTCTTTCATCTGCCTGACCATCAGCCTCTTCCCAGGGGGGACCTACTTTTGTGAGGTGCTGACTAGGTGGAGGATTATAAACAGATGACTAAAGAAATGGATGAAGAAGAAGAAAAAGAAGGTAAATAAGAGGAGGGGTGTACCCAGAGCAGTGTACTTTATGTGTAATTCATGTGATCTTTTTGATACCTGTTTGTGTTTGAGTCTCAGTCCTTTTTTTGTCTGGTAGCTGATGCATCTCAGCCTTTTTTTTTGCACGTATCACACAGTACATCTACCACACGGTATCACAGTATATATCAGATAGTGTGTCTCAGCAGCTTCGTGTCTCCTCTGTTATGATGTACTCGAATCATGTGCAACATATGGACTCTGTCTCCCTCCTGTGGTCAGTATGTGTAATGGCAGCTTGTGTGACGTGATGGGGAGAGTACCTTCACATTTACATTCATTCATTTGGCAGACGCTGGATATCCAAAGCAACTTGGATACAGTCATCAACAAATCGAAAAGTGCATCTATCAATAATTCTACAGCAAATCTATTAATTAAATCAGTCTGTTAGCATAGCCAGGAAGAATGGTGCATAGCCAAGTAAAATATATACAATTATAAAATTATAATATGAGTATTACACAATTAATAAAGTAATAAACATGAATGTAACTCTTAATACTAATACATTTACATTATAATGATGCATAATAGTTATTCATACATAATACAAACACATAGTTTTATATATAATACAAAATAGGTGTACAGAAGTTCTGATTGAGGGTGGAATGTTTAGGCCAGATATTGTCTGAAGAGGTGGGTTTTCAGACCACATTGGAAGGAGTTTAATGATTCAGTAACAGTCCATATTAGGACAGGGAGTTTGTTTCACCATTGGGGAGTTAACGTGGAGAACAGGTGGACAGGTAGAGTACTCTGGACTGTCCTGTCTGGTGAACACTGCTCCTATATCCTGGAACATTTTACATACAACTGCTTTACAGTCAAAGCATTTATAATAACAAATACTTTTCATTAACTGAGACTCATTCATCTGGGCAGTTCACTGTGTGAACACAGGGCCACTGTGGTAACTCTGACAGTAGTAATCTCCTGCATCTTCAGCCTGGACTCCACTGATGGTCAGAGTGAACTTACTCCCATAATAAACTCTACTGCCACTGAAGCGGGCAGGAAATCCCTGAGCTATGCTTATCTGTTAAGTAGGTCAGCGTAGTTTAACGCTGTCTTTAGCTTTCTGTTGATAATAGTTAAAAACATAATTTTCATGGTAAGTGTTGTAATATACTTCAGGGTTGGGTTTACAGCTCAGAGTGACCGTCTCTCCGATGGTTGGTCATGGAGAGTGAATCCAACATCATTCACATTTTCCTATTGTATTCTTTTTCTCCCCCTCTGTTAAACAGCACATACACTCCTCCTCTAACTTATCTCTACAGATGCAGCATTGGCCTTTGAGCAGGTTAAATTACACAAAAGGTTTTTACACCTAGAAATCTTGTGTTTTGACTCATGGTATGGGACCAGTTGTTTATTTTTCCCTATCAGTACGTTATTACATCAGGTGCAATAGTGGTGCTCTGTCTCCCTCCTGTGGTCAGTGTATGTAAAGACAGCTTCTGTGACAGTTGGAGTGGAACTGCAGTAGACCGAGTGGTTTCACAGACAAATATACTACATATAAATCAGTGGTGGTTGGAGACTCAAAAACTTGGGGAGGACAGGTGAGAGGAGGAGGGCAAAGCAGCACAGTGTCAAAGACAAATAAGGTTTACAAAACAGCAATATTTGAAAAAAAGGGGAAAAAATGTTTCATGGGTTTTTGAATGGGTTTTCATTGGATGGTTTCCCAAGAATTATTAGCCTGTACATTTGATTCAAGAATATGGTCATTCATGCTTTTTGCATTAGTATTACATCTTCAAATGTATGAGGCTATCATATTTGGGAACTGCACAGAAAAAAATAATTATATCTATGATTAAAATGTGATTTCCCTTAATTAATTTTTTGCGGTTTTATATAAAAAAAAGAAGTTATGAGATTTTAGTAGTATTTCATCATAAATTGATATAATTTTTGCAAATAAGTAATGTTTATCATTATGTTACTACCTTCTGTATTAGTTACCTAGAAACTTTTACATTTTAATTCATGTGTATTATGTGAATTATATTTTTTTCTAAATAGCCCAAATGAAATAAAAAAACTTAAATAACACATCCAATTATTCACCCTCAGTAGAGTTATAGCTGCTATCAAATGCTTGTTTAGTATTTTTATCCTCAGCTCTCTATAGTCATTCTGTAATACCTTTCCGATTCCTGTAAATAAATACTTGTGGAGCATATATTTGTCATTTTCCATTCTGCCTTATCAATGTAAGTTATTAACATTGTAAAAATACAAATAGTCAAACTACTTATAGATACCTGGATGAATGGTTAAATTAAAAACAATATGAGAAAATTGGGAGAACAATGGCAAACTACCTCAAACAATGCAAAGTTTTAATTAACACCATTTTCAGTTTTCTATGTGAATCTCTCTTTTTTTCCTATCAGCACGGGACAAAATGGCAAGTGTTTTTTCACAGCTTGTTGGAGCATCTCTAAGTAAAACCACTGACCTACGATCAGTTTCGTCTTTTGATTCCCACTGACTAAAGGTAGGCAGGTGATTTGAAACAGAGTCAGAGTCTTCTCAGAAATGTTTTACCCGTGGTTGGGAAAACACAATGAAAATGGCGAAAGAATCACCTCTCTTGAAGCGCCAAATTACATTCACTGGCCAATCACAGGCTGAGCGAGAAAAAATTGAGTTATTCTGACTGCCCCAGTTCCTATGAAAGACAAGTGTTGTTCCTCACCTGGAGGACTCAGGGGTCGCTTTTGAGGCATTTTGGTTTTTCAGGGTTGAAATAAAGGATTATTGTACCCAAGGGGTTTTTATTTATTTAAAGGTGATTTTTCTATAAATGATAGTGAGGTCTTCCAACATTACATTTCAAAAAAAAAAATAAAAAAAAAGAAAAACCACTGAATATATATATATATATATATATATATATATATATATATATATATATATATATATACAGTACCAGTCACCTTCTCATTCAATGGTTTTTCTTTATTTTTTTATTTTCTACATTGTAGATTAATATTGAAGTCATCCAAACTATGAAGGAACACATATGGAATCATGTGGTAAACAAAAAAGTGTTAACCAAACCAGAATATGTTTTAAACTTCAAATTCTGAGATTCTTCAAAGTAGCCACCATTTGCTTTGATGACAGCTTTGCACACTCTTGGTATTCTCTCAATCAGCTTCATGAGGTAGCTGAATTGTAGTATGAATTGTATTCCGTACCATTGCATACCATTACACTACACTACTGACATACTGTATGTTTGTCAGATTCAATAACATGTTTAATTGATGCTTTTCAGGGTTGCAAATGAGACACAAGACTATGAAATATATACTGAGCTGTACCATTTGCAGGCAGCATGGTGGCTCAGTGGTCAGCACTGTGGCCTCACAGTTTCAGGGAGGCAGGCACAATGGGCAGCAGGCCCTGTGTTGGGCTTGCATGTGTTTGCCTGGGTTTTGGAAGTGCTCATCTGTCCAGGGTGTCTCCCTGCCCCTTGCCCAATTCATGCTGGGATTGGCTCCATCACCAAATCCCCCCACCTCCCACCCCTGAGTGGGCATAGATAATGGATCTATAAGCTGTTGTAAAAATTTATTGTTTTACTGAACATATTGATTAATTAAGGTGTGTACGGTATAAATAATATGAGTCGTATAACATGTTGGAAGAAAGCCAAACTGACTCGTACTCAAGACACTGTGTTCAGTAAGGAAGGACTGTATTCAGGCATTTAGAATACAGCAGAAAACATTTCCCAGGTTACTGTTCACACAGATTACACATTAGTTACTGGGGTTGAGTTTATCTCCACTTCTGTACATTTTGGAGTAGTAGAGATTTTATTTCGTAAATAATAAAATTTTTCCAGAGAAGAAATTAAAAACACTTAGACAAAAACTAGTACAAATTGCTATACACTTCATGTTGTACAATTGCTTTGTGAATGATTTTTGTTTAATTTACTTTAAGGCATGCTTGTACATTTTAAGCATCTCACATTTGAGGTTAAAATCTGGGTTTTGTGATTGTGATATTTCAAATGTCATAATAGTCTCATTTTCTTTCTCATGGATTTGCATTCATCATCAAACCATTTTATTTAGCATTTAAGATTTCCTTATTATTTTTCTGGTTCGTTTTTTGGGGGTTATCTTAAATTACAGATTGAAGAACAAATGCCTTTAATTCCTAGGTTTTCCAGTTCTGTTCAGGTGCACATTGATTTGCCAGTGGGGGTAAAAAGGGGTCTGTGGTCTGACAGTGAATGCACTAATGTCGGAGGGGTCCATATCAGTGTTGGCATAGTCGACTACACTAGCCTAAGAGCTGAGCAGGAAGTGAAGCTCCCTAAAGAGTCCCCTCTGATCCTGCCATTAAGCATGTACAGGCCTAAGGCTCCACAGAGATGCACTAACTCCCTACTGTTTTTGTTCACAGCACAGTCAGGGCCGTTTTTTCTGTGGTACAGTTGGTGTTAGGTTCAGGGGGTTGTGTGTGATATTCTTGTCTTACATCAAAAAAATTACATATACACATCCTTAACATTTATAAATTTATTGTAATAAAATAAAACATGATTACACAATAGTTCTTCAAATGAACCTGCTACAAAGCCATATTTTTATATACAGGATTGAACTTGTACTGAGGTAAACTGGAGACATCTGAAACTGTGTCTCTCTCGTACCTCAACTCCTACCTAGTGTATCTATGTACAAATCTGTTGTGTTTCCACAGGCACATATGTTAAAAATATATAAAATACTGTTTGTGTGAGCTATGAAACAGAATTTGGTTGAGTGTATATTTATGTCAGTGTGTGTGCATGTTATGTGTGCATGTGTACGTTTGCGTTTGTGCATGAACATGCATTTTTTGGTGTGTGTCTGTGTCTATGTATGTATAGGTGAGTGTAAGAGAGTGTGTGCATTTGTGTCTGTTGGGAGTGTATGTGTGTGTGTTTATGTTTGGGTGGAAGTGTCAACTGCAAGCAGTCTTTTTCTCCTGTGTTTGCTGTGTTTGTAACAGTGTGTTTGTGTGTAGCAGTTCCGGTGTGAGTGTGTTGACACATCTGAGACTATGAGTGTGTGAGTGTGTGTGTATGTATTTTACAGTGTATGGAGTGTGTGTGTGTGTGTGAGTATGTGTGCATTTGGGTTACAGCATGTTTTTATGGGTGACTGTGAGCTGGAGTGGATGTGTCACAGGGAGAGTGTTTAAGTGTGTGTTTGTGTGTGTGTGTGAGAGAGAGAGAGAGAAAGAGATAGAGAGTGTGTCAAAGTGTATTGTGTGTGTGTGTGTGTGTGTGTGTGTGTGTGTGTGTGTTGTGTGTGTGTGTGTGTGTGTGTGTGTGTGTGTCTCTACTCCAGTTGGCACAGGGACACTGAGGCATTAGTATCCCACACTCTAAATCCAGCACAGAGGGGTGTGTGTTCAGTGAATTTGGTGTGGAATCTGTGCAGGAGGGTCAGTGTGTCAGAGTCACAGACGCTGTAGAAGGACAGAGTGCTGGCCGGATGGTCCACACACACTCCTACTCTGTACACACACACTCCTTCACCATCATCATCATCATCATCATCACACTCCTACTCTGCGGTAGGGGGAGGGGGGGGCAGGTATGTGTGTTTCATTATTATTGTGCCAGACAGAGTATCTGTGTTTAGAGCAGTACAGCCTCCAGGAGTTTTTATTCCCTCCAAACACACAGTCAGGACCCCGTCCTTTCCTGCTGATTCCTTTATATGTCACTGCTATAGAAACCCCTCCCCACTCAGACACACTCCACTCAGCCTCCCAGTAACAGCAGCGTCCAGACAGACTCTCTCTGCACAAAACCTGGCACCACCTGTCAAATCTCTCTGGATGATCAGGATATGGCTGCTCCTCTCTCCCTGTGTGTTTCACCTTCCTGTTTCCATCAGATAGAGACAGGAATCTGTGTGCTGTGTTTGGATCCAGTGTGAGCTGACAGCCATCTGCAAACCAGAGACATTAATGAGATTAATTATCATTATTAATATTCATCTTATTATGTGTGACTGAGTGTGTGTAAAAGAAAGAGAGAAACAGGGTTAAAAAAACAGTTTGTATGTGTGTGCAACTCTGTGTAAGTGTGTTCATTAGTGTGTTTGGAGTATGTGGGGCTGTTTGTGTGTGTGTTTATGTGTAGGTATCTAAATCTGGATGATTGTTTGTAAACACCATCTGCAAACAAACACAAACTGAACTCAATGACCATGAGAAACACACACACACACACACACACACACACACACACACACACACACACACACACACACACACACACACACACACACACACACACACACACACACCTGTATGTATGGAGAGACTTCTGTCTGAGCGTGAAAGAGAGAATCGTGAAGAGAGGGACTGAAAAAAAGAGTTGAAAATAGATGTGAAAGAAAGAGGGAGAGAGGAAGGAGAGGAAATGGTGGGAGTGAGTGTTCAGTGCTGAAAGTGCTCACATTTCCTGAGTCCTGGTTTGTTCCTGCTCTCTCCTCCATGGTCCACACTGTAGGAACAGCAGAACAGACAGTGACTGAGTGACACGCAGTGTGGCAATGTGGAAACTCTCTGTACTTACAGCAGTGTAAGTGTGTCCAGTTTAACAGCAGAGAGCGCTCTCACTCCTGAGTCTCCTGGGTGATTGTAGCTCAGATCCAGCTCTCTCAGGTTTGAACGCAAAGCTGAAGCCAGAGAATCACAGCCTCTCTCTGTGACTCGACAGCCTGACAGCCTGCAGAGGAGAAGGAGACCAGCTCTGGTCAAACACACCTTACAGAATCTTAATATAAAATAACAGGGCTGTGGAATTGGTGATTATCGTGATCAAACACACAGCAGTGTGTTACACACCTTACAGAATCTGAATGTAAAATAACAGGGCTGTGGAATTAGTATACACCTTATTATCATTATTTTAATGAGTGGGACTGACTCATTTACTTCTTTCTTGTCTATAATTGAAAGCATGTAATTAATATTGTCATACTGAATGAATAATTTTCAAAAGTAGCAATTCAGTATTTTATTCCCTTATGAACACTGAAATTGCTATTGGAAAAACACACATTTTAACATCACAGTTTGACTGTGCAAAGTGAACAGAAAGCTTTATCCTGAGTCATTATTAATATGAGTGGGATATTTAGTCACATTTGAGCCCTTCATCAAAGAGGGGGTTTGTGTTTTTTACTCACCCCAGTCTCTGTAGTTTACAGAGTGGGTCCTCCAGTCCAGCAGAGAGCACTCTCACTCCTGAATCCTGCAGCTCATTGTCTCTGAGGTCCAGATCTTTCAGCTCTGAGTGGGGAATACGCAGGACTGAGGCCAAATCATCACAGCAGCCCTCTGTGAGATTACACCAACCCAGCCTGTGGAGAGAACACACACACTATGAATATACACCAACCCAGACTGTGGAGAAAACACACACACTATGAATATACACCAACCCAGCCTGTGGAGAGAAAACACTCACACTGTATATTTATTTTGTGTGTGTGTGAGACTCTAGCTGGCACAGGGACACTGAGTCATTGTACTGTCACACTCCAAACCCAGCACAGAGGTGTGTTTGTGTGTGTATGTGTTTTCTCTACTGGCTAGGTTGGTGTATATTTATAGTGTGAGTGTTTTCTCTCCACAGGCTGGGTCAGAACACACACACACTCTATGTGTGTTCTGACTAAGTCATCTACACACACTCAGAGTCGCTGTCAAACACACATATTTTTATAATGTTTATTGTTGTGAATAATGAAGCCTTTGTATTTATAACAGATTGTCTGTGTTATGATCACTTAAACATTGACTGTAGCCACTCTATTGAGAGAACAAAGTCTACAAAAATTGATGAAATCCCCAATACTAATAATCAATAATTGTAACATGGTAATTCCTGTTGGTTTGCCATTAATATTGTAATTTTAATATATTTTTGAAATTAAAGGTTATGGCTTAAGTCATTTTATGAGATTGATTACTTTTAACTGGTGCCTTGTGCTGGGACTGTTAAGTTCAACATATTGTGTTATCTGTTTGTTCCTGCACTACATACACTTTACCTGCATTGAACTGGAGCCTTTGTGAGGAACAGCATTATCCTCATATTTCTGCTTCCCATGTGGTGAATAGTACAATTCCTCTACATTTTGTGGTGCCCTCATGTGTGAGGATAGATTTTGGCATATTCAATGTTTTCTGATAATATCATTTGGCTGGATTTAATGTTTTTTGTTTTTTTTTTTTGAAAGAAAAATGCTATTCAATTTTGGAAAACAGGTAGAGAGTGGGGCCCCTGGAGAAGGAGGGAGTGAGGCTCCTGACAAATCAGACAATGGGGCCCCTATCCAAGCAGCTTCTAACTTAAATCATTGCACTTCCCACATTGACCACTTGATGTTGCACATGTTCTCAAACACCACTGTCTACTGCAGTTGAATCAAGTCACAGCAAGCAAAGCTCGCACTGTGGTTGTGAATTGCCTTTGGTAACACATTGACAATTCCGCACAAACTTGAAGAAAAGCATTGTTACTCATTATTGGTATTATTAATCACCCTTAATCATTCAAATCACTTTAAGAGACAGCTTTAATTGATTATGAACAAGCATAATTTTTATCTCTGAATCATGAAAATAATTGTCCATTTGGTCATTCGAATGGCATGCCAACATCTTCTGAAATTTAATGGCATTATTAAATTGTCCTCAACCTAATTTGAACTGAATAATACATAGTCATGCTCTGTCTTGGCTCTCTCAAGGCAAGCCAGCCTTGCTCTCCTTTGCAAATGAGTAACTAGTTAGTGAGATTGTAAACCTGAAAAGCCAAAAACAAACATCCTCCAAGACCTACAAACCTTTAGCAAAAAATCTCTGCAGTATCTACATGATTTGCATTCTGCCACATCAGATCATTGCTCGTACATCTTAAAAGTGAACGCTCTGCAGTACTGTAGTCACATGGTGGTTCTTTTCTTTCAGCGGTTAAAGTCTCACCCCCACTCACCTCAGTTCTGCAAGGAGCCACATATAACCAGGTGCACAGAAACACTTTGCATTCTGATCTGGGTCCAATATCCGATCTAGCCGACCTCAGGTCCCACTCCAATTCACTGAGCAGTGTTTCAGTTGAAACCACATCAGACTATGTGCTGATATCTCACTCTTCACACAGTGAAAAGGGGAAAGGGGGGTCTACTTGTGACTCATGCTGCTCTGAGCATCATTCTTCTTCTTCCTCAAACCAAAACCTTTCAGTCTATTCAGGTCTTTAATCCTCTGGCTGTGCTGATGTAACTTTATGGACCTCATCTCACCTGCACCAGGAAGAGGTGGGCTCTCGAAGAAACTCTGGCCATAAGGGACAAACCTATGGACTGAACAGCACTTATGCTTTACAGCATCAGATGAGAGATCGCTCCCCAGACCGCTGTCATCTAACCCTTTGCTTCTGAGAGAGAAGCTTAACATTCTCACCAGAGAGCGTATTTAATCTCCATTTTTTTCCTCCCAGCAGGAGAATGAAGCCAGATTCCCTGTGCACCCTTCCAAAGAGGGGATCTCACCACTAGATGTCACCAGACAATCATATGATTTATCCCCCTCCACACAGGCAACACAAACTGTGTTTCACAACAGTTACCTCTAAGGAGGGATGGGTATCATTAAGATCTTATTGATACCTAACTGGTACTGTTGAACAATTTGACACAATATCGACACCATCATCAATACTTTTTATAATTTAGAGGGAAAATTATTGCCTATACTAACGGGATATGTAAAACAAATTCAGCGCCAACTCTCAGTACTGTAATTTTTATCCATGAAATAACATTCATCATAACAATCTGCGAGCCAATCACTATTAGTTTTGTGAAAATTTAAGGTTATATCTGACTAAACTCCCCAACAGAGTTGCTTGCTTTCCCACAAAGGTTGCTGAGCTGAATAACTGTGACCTGTTAAACCTGGCCCAATCAGGCAACCACAGCTACAGGATGATCTTTGCAGGTGCATTGGGCACATCCCTAGAGTGCTGCCCCATTGTTACATTTTTCACAACACCTCCTTATTGTGAGTAGCAGCTCACTGACCTAGTGACATGTAAATCAGTAATTAGCTGGACTTCAGGAAGTACCACTAATGTTAACATATATCTCCTGGTTAGGATATCACACAAACTAGGATGGACTGTAGAAATGAGATCATTATGTCTTCATTTCCAGTTCTTGATACAGTCACCAGGATAAACAGTCTCTATCAGAACAGCACAAGGGTACCTGAGGGAAACAGCCAGGAATCACCCTTCCACAGCAGCTCCTGTCTGAAGGGACTAAACAGTTCAGTCCAGTCTGGGCCAGATCATACCTCAAACTGTAGTCAAAAGTTCATCTGCTACATAGGGCACCCCCCTCAGACTTCTCATGACTGAATCACTGACAACTCAAACTCTACCTCACCAACACTCCTGACCACTTTGAGCATAAACCTCCCAGGTGCTGCTGTTTTCTTGTTTTCCATTATGTTTTATTGATTGAGTTTTTCAGTAGATATGACTGTACCTTCATAGTCAGTCCTTGACAATGAGTAGTGTTCTCTTTTGATATGTTATTCATGATTGCTTAAATGTTACACATAACTGCCCAGATGTCTACAGCTGTGTATGAACTGCCCAGATTTGTCAAACTGTCATAACCTGTCAAATGAACTTGAGGACCTGTGGAATGTTGAATGACTTTTGCACTCAAAAGGAATACTGGCTTAAGCCGCATCCTGAGCCCAAATGGGGGTGTAGGGACAATGGAACTACATGTCCACACACTCCACAGGAAACACCAGTGATGTTTATAGCACCACCCCAGCCTGACATCCTCAGTTACAGTAAGCCAATTCTGTAACCCCAGAAACATGCAATGGGCAATGAAAACTATAAAACCAGGAAGAACCCATTGTTCCCTCTCTTAGTCTCCCAGGTCTTACTCCTACGTTTATCCTCATGTGCAGAACGCAGACAGGAAAACTGACTGAAAATGTCATAGAAATACAACAAAAAATATATATAACAACATTACAGAGGTAAACTAAAAATGCCAACATGTAACAAATACTGTAGTGTATTAATGTTACAATTGAGCCAACCAAAATCATTCATTCATTTAATTAAAGATCAGTTTCCTCCAGATCAAAGTTTCACAATTAATGGTACCCCTAAAGATTATCATAAATAAAATTACCAAATTTAAACCAGGAATGAAATTCATCTTATGTAAGTCCATCTAAGAGTTAGGGAACTATATTGTATCATTACATCACTTCCAGTTTCACTAGGGTATAAAAATGAGGTACCACACATAAAAATTCCCCTGGCCATCCAACAACATGAAGAATGCAAAACAAAATGGCAGTTTAAAAGAGACAGATGGTCCATAGACCCTCAGAACTCTGGTAATGGCTACAAGATGATCCACAAAGGAGTAAATATACCACTGAGCACTGTCAGGGAAATTATTTAAAAAATCTAATAAGCATGGAACAGTTGAAAACCTGACAGGTAAAGGACGCAAATGCATTCTCCCCCTAGGATAGGGAGGAGGATGGTGATAGAAGCAAAAAAATTTCCCAAGAATCACTGTGAAGGAATTGCAGGCCTTGGTGGCATCTTGGGGTCACCAGGTTTCAAAAAGCACCATCAGATGCCACCTCCATAACCACATGATTTTTAGAAGGGATGCAACAATAAAGCCTTTTCTTACCCCAAAACACAGAAGCAAGCACTTGCAATTTGCCAAAAATAGTTTCAATAAATATTGGACTGAATATTGGATTGGTGCTGTGGTCAGATAAGACCAGAATTAAATGTTTTGGGTCAGATAAACCATCGGCATTGTAGGGACTACTGAACTGCGTTTCCCATAGTTCCACAACCAAATTCCAGAGATAACTAACTCACAGCGTAACTACGTTAAAAGCCATAAAACGTAGGTAATAAAAAGGACCAACACCCCAGAAATCGGGGGCTCTCTCTCAATCTCTCTCTCAGAGTCTCCCTCAGAGACTCTCTCAGGCTCTCTCTCGCAACTTGCGTGCTAAACGCACGCATAAAACTCTCTAACCTGGGCCTGGCATGCACACCGCATGCCAAGGAATTCTGTCCCTCGTCTGCCTTGTGTGCAATAACTTCCCCGGTCAAATAGGCCCGCTCAATGCAGCCTAAAAAGTAGCTTCGAACCCCGGTGGTCAGCTACAGGGAACAGAGACGTACAGCCAAGAGGCCACGAGACGAGTGGAACCCTGCCGCAGAGAGCCACGCAGCAAACCCCGGAATCCAGCAGAGCGAAGACCTGTAAGTCCCAAGAGGCCAGCAGCCTGCAAAGAGGATCCAGCTTCGTGAACGACGGCATCGAACCCCAGAGAGAACGACCGAGCAACCAACTCAGCACCCTGGGAAACCAGAGACCGTAACAAGAGAGGACGAACGAGCGAGCAACCAACTCTGCGCCCTGGGAAACCAGAGACCGAAACAAAGAAACGCACTGGACCCGTCTAACCAACGTGGAAAACCCGCAACAGTAAGGCTGTAACACTGGGCACAGATAGATAACATAGCTTAGGTACATATTGTTATATTCATAACTGAATGTAATGAACTGTGTTATTTATTTTTCATATCTGTAATCATTCTTGTGTTTGATCACTGTTTAGCTGGCTCCTAGCCAAGCGCCGCGCAGCGTTAGCAAGCAAATGTCTCACTACAAACTAGGTTTTGCATGTGATCTATTTAGCTACTAACTTACGACAACCCGGCATTAGAGATCTGCACGATTACATCCATTTTTCCACATTGCATGCGCCATTTTCCTGAAACGCTTAGCTTCAGCTAAAGTTTCAAAACTCCCACCATCTCTTTTCCTTTGTTCTCCATGAACACGTGTGCATCGCGCACACACCCAAGGCTGCGCGACCCCCACACGTAGGAGAACATTCCTACCACTACACACAAGACAACGCCCTATACATTCCTGAACCATATGCACATACCCACGCACACACACACACACACACACGCATCGTTTATTGTTACATTGTAATAAATCGTGCTTTGCCGTTTAGTACATGTGTTCAATAAACTTTGTTATATTCTAAGGTTGTGTGTTTATTAATGTTGCATAAATATTGAATGTTTGCCGACCTCTGCAACTCCGAAGAACTCCGAATGCCTTCACTTTTTATCAATCATTAACGTTATTAATTCAGGTAAAACTGAACCAATAGTGTTGTGATTTGATTATGATTAGTTATTGATATTGTAATTTTGATTATAATTATTGATTTAATTATTAGTTGGAATTACGTATTTATAGCTATATAACGAGACTAATATATTTTATGAGACTGATATATAAGACTGATTAACCGTAGTTGCACCATTATTCGTAGAATATGTTGTAGAATTTCCACCACGTAAGTGACGCCCTTTGTTGTGGGGAATATAATAAAGTTTTGCGTAACTGGTGCCACACGTGAGGTTTAGATAATTCCTAACACTTTCGGTGTCCTGTGCGAGGAATACCATAACAAATCCCTACAGCATGTTTGGCGTCCAAAAACAGATGCATACAAGGAAAGTCACCTCATACCCACGGTGAAACATGGTGGTGGTTCAGTGATGTTTTGGCGCTGTTTTCATTCCAGAGGTTGAAGGGCACTGGTTAAGATCGACGGCTCAATGGATTCCACCAGGTATAAGGCAAGTTTGGCTGACAATCTGGTTGCCTCTGCCAGAAGGCCAAGACTTGGCTGTAGGTGAACTTTCTTCCAAGACAATGACCCAAAGCACACCTCCGAATCCACACAAAAATATTTCTGGGACAACAAAATCAATGTTCTGCAATGTCCATCTCAGTCACCAGACCTCAGTCTGATAGAAAATCTGTGGGCTAAACTGAACAGGGCAGGTGATAAGCACAAACCCAAGAATGTGAAGGATCTTGAAAGGATCTGCAAAAGAGGAATGGTCCAAAATCCCTCCAAATGTGTGCCTTAACCTTGTCAAACAGTATAAGACCCAATAATTATGAATCCTTCTTTTTGATGAATTAGTTTATTTATTAAGTATGATTTTGGAATAATAGAAACATTAATAAACTGCTAAACTAATGTTTTTTGCATCTATGCATTTTGAGTTTATCTCAATAATGTTATTATTTATTTTTTTATTGTACTTTTACTGCATTTCCAGTCAGGGGTGCCAATAATTCTGGAGTTGACTGGATAACGAAGGGAATATGATAACGTATAGCGACGGCTCAGGGTCAGGGTAAGCGTCATCAGAGAGGGCAGGTAGGGGAACTCTCTGTCCCCAAGTAGGACACCATCAAACTGCCCTACAATCATACGGGGCTACAGTGTAATTTTTGTAAAAATTTCAGCTGAGTCATGGACAGAGCCTGGCCACTTGGATTACTTGGAGTAATGGTCAGCCTCTCTAATGTGAGAAAGAAAACTTCCATTGATATAAAACTGAAAGGCATTTGTCCTGAATGGAGGGTGAATCAAAGAAAGATGAGCTACTGATAAAAAAACATCTTTAGAATGGATCAAATGAAATAAACTACAAATAAACATAAATACAAAACTAATATTATATACTTACTGACAATCCATCAGTTCAGTTATTTATAAGGTCATTTTTACTCTCATTTTACATTTTGATAATCAAATGGAAATTCTTTGGAAATGCTGAGCTAAAATCACCAACAGTAAAGGGACAGGAATAGGGGAAAAAAGAGAAAAGATTACAACAACAAAAAATAACAAATGGACAAGAAGGACAGAAAGGACTGAAAATAAGAGGACAAATTCATTTAAAATGTCACACACAAAAAGAAAACAGAAGAAAGGTAAACCTTTACAAATTTAAAGGGATAAAATAAGAAAGGCTAACAACTATTATAAAAAAAGGACAAAAGACAGAGGACAAAATAAAACTGAAGGGGGAAAAACTACATTTCATCACTGAATTAAAGTGTATAGCATTACCATTAGCCACTTAGCTGTGTGTCCCAACTGTAAAAAGTGACACTTAAAATTGACAGTTGGAAAGCAGCTTGATTGACAGGCCAGCTCAGCACAGGCTAGTAAAAAAAATGGCAACAAGTAACAATTTAGGCCGAAAAGAGAGCTGCAGCAGGCAGGGCAGAACTACTTCAAGGTTATCTAACCAGAGAGTACCAGGAGTGCTAAAGCTAGGAAATTATTCAAAAACAAAATCATAGAAGACTGTCCAGAGACACTAATTCTTGACTACTTAAAAACAGGAGGCAAACAAATAATTACAAATTTAATTTTCTACACCACAAAGACAGAAAACTGGCATACCACTATATATGAGGAATTCAAAAACATACAAAATAATGGGATTTCAAAAGGCAGACAGCTGAATATAGATGAAGAGGAGAACTCCGTCCTCATACAAGGGAATGAAGAAATTCTTTTTGATTTGGAAAAAGGTTCCCCAAATTAAAAGAAAAGGTTACAATCACAGCTCCTCCAGATAAAACGATAAGATATAATGCACCCCAGACACTGGTCCAGACAGCAGAGTACTGACTCCCCCCAGCCCTCCTGCTCCCCCAGACCCACACACGGCCTGCTGCAGCTGAGAGAGAGCCTGTCCCTGATGGAGCTGCAGTTTACACAATTCAAGGAGAGCAGCAGGACCAGCACTACAGAGCAAGGCCAGACAGAGCAGCTGAAAGAGGAGCTCCAATAGCTCAGACAGGAGCACACGGCTGCACTGAGACAGCTGCGGGAGGAGGTGAGCTCACTGAAAGAGGAAAACAAGCAGCTACACAGGGAGTTAGCAAGACCAGAGAGGAAACACAACAGAATGCCCCTCCTCAAGACCTGGACGTAAAACAAGAATAGACAAGCCCAGAATAGAGCAAGCCCTGGTACCACCCATGGCTCTACAAGGCCCCACAACCCCCGTCATACATAACACCCCCCTCTCCTAAAACAGTCATGCCCACCCCCTCCCCCAGACAGGCTGCACCCACCCCCCTCCCCAGAAAGACCACACCTATTCCTATCCCCATATCTAAACAAGCTACACACACCCCCTCACCCACCTCCAGGAAAAACAGACCAGTACCTTCTCCAAGACACATCACTCACACTACACCCCCGAATCACACTACACCCTCCAAACACGTGGCACTACCCGCCTCCAAACACGCTGCCCACCCCAGACACACAGTGGCCCCATCCACAGACACTGCCTTCCTGACCGACTCCAACCAGAAGCATGTGGATATGAGACGCATGTTCCCGGAAAGGAGGGTGTGTCTAAGTCTGCCCTGCAGCAGCTCCCAGACAGCATCCTGGGAAACCCTGGCACCATCATCATCCACACCGGGACCAATGACCTGGCCTCTCAGTGGGAGGGGGTGGCTGCCTCTGTGATCCGAGTGGCTGAGAGAACCACACAGCGCTTCCCCAGGGCAAAGATTATTATCTCCACCCTTCTGCCCCGTGCTGACGTGTCACAGCACACCATAAACAGCATCAACAGCCAGCTGAGCAGGGGCTGCTCACAGCTGGCTAACGTACACCTTGTCCACAACCCCAATCTGAACGCTCAACATCTATGTGACCGGGTACACCGAAATGAGCAGGGGGTCAAAATATTTGCCAAGTACCTGAGAGACACCGCCTTGACAGCCAGCCAGCCCCAGCCCCATACCCAAGCACAGCCATCATGGGACACAGAGGATTCATTCGTACACAGCACCAGGGCAGAGGCAGGATGCCCACTCTGTCCACCCCGCACCCACCAACCCCCCACAACCCAACACTCAGCGCCGCAGCCCAGCACACACAGCCTGGACTCAGCTATGCTGCAGCCCAGCAAACACAGCCTGGACTCAGCTATGCAGCAGCCCAGCACACACAGCCTGGACTCAGCTATACCGCAGCCCAGCACACACAGCCTGGACTCAGCTATGCTGAAGCCCAGCACACACAGCCTGGACTCAGCTATGCAGCAGCCCAGCACACACAGCCTGGACTCTGCTGGCTCAGACATGAGAGAGATGTGCCGCCTGCTGGGTTTCATCTACAGCAAATTAATAACCTAGAGGGGAGTGAGTGGAAAAAATAGATAAATAAATAAATACCTATAATTATTATAATTAAGGGTATATGATGTACATGTTCAACCATAAGCAAATCCTTTGTAAATCAGTTAGATATATAGTTTTATATATGTAGTTTATTTCATTTTTCCATACATTTATATTTACATTTTGACTCTAAAAATCTGTAGCTGGAACATCCAGGGTCTGTGGTCCTCAATACTTGGTCTGAAGAGCACAGATCCTGAATGTGTAAATAGTTTAGAAAATGCTGATATTGTGCTACTCAGTGAAACCTGGTATCGTGCTCATGTGTCCACAGAATGCCCACACAACTTTAATAATTGAGATAATTCTCCCTTCTCTTAAACATACACGTATAAATCAAGGCAGAGATTCTTGAGGAATTATTGTGTGGTAGAAATAAATAAATTCATTGGCCCAACAAAAACAGGTGACACTTACCTTGATTAAAAATAAATTAAAAAATCTTTCCATCTAAAAAAGATATGTACCTATGTGCAATCTACACCCCCCATTGGATTCTCCCTATTTCAAAGCATCCATTTTTAATTATCTGCACACAGACATCTGCCACTTCCAGGCCCAGGGAAGTGTGCTGCTCTGTGGAGACCTAAACGCCAGGACAGGTACTCTCACTGACTTCCTCACCACTGAAAGAAACAAACACATCTTTGGCCAATCTTCTATGTACCACACTCTAATCATAAAAACCACAAACAGCAACGACAATGTAATTAATAAAAATTGTAGACAGGTAGTGTATCTCTGTCAAACCTTGGGTCTGTGTATCAGTAATGGTAGGATCAGAGGGGACTCCTTTGGAAGGTTCACTTACAGCTCAGCTCAGCTCTTGGGAACAGTGTGGTAGATTATGCCATTACAAATGTAAACCCCTCCTCCATAAATGCATTCACTGTCAGGCAAAAAACCTCCCTATCAGACCACAGTCAAATCATTGCATATATAAACAGAGCAAATGAGCCAGACAAGATACAGATGCAGCCCAGTAAGCTGTACAATCACATACAAAACCCCTTCTCTTCTCCTTCTATACTCGTTCTCTTGGTCCTGTAATCACTGCTCATGGTCTGTCTTACCACTGCTATACTGATGACACTCAACTGTACCTCTCCTTCTCCCCATTGGACACACAGGTTTCTGCTTGCATCTCAGCTTGCCTGAGGGACGTCCAGAGCTGGAAGGATAAGCACCATCTTAAGCTCAACCCTGACAAGACCGACCTGCTCTTCTTTCCAGCTCTTTCCTCTCCCATCTTGGACTTCTCCACCTCTCTTGGGGACACCCTGGTCTCGTGGTCATCCTGTGTGAAGAACCTTGGAGTGGTGATCGACAACAGACTGTCACACTCTGAGAACATGGCAGCGGTGAGCCATGCGTGCAGGTTCTTCTTGTTCAACATCCGAAGAATCCGCCCCTTTCTCAAAACCTACTCTACTCAGCTTCTGGTCCAAGTGATGGTTCTGTCCCACCTGGACAACTGCAACTCCCTTCTTGCTGGCTTTGCAGCATCTGCCATCAGGCCCCTGCAGCTCATCCAGAATGCTGCAGCTTGTCTGATTTACAACCTCCCTAGACACTCTCATGTCACCCCCCTGCTCACTGCCCTCCACTGGCTGCCTGTTATTGCTCGCATCAAATTTAGGCAGTTAAGGGGACAGCTCCAGCTTACCTCCAGAAGATCATCAGACCCTACACCCCTGCCAGACCTCTCTGCTCTGCCACTTCTGGTCGCCTGATGCCACCCCCTCTCTGCTCCTGCAATTCCAGGTCACGTCTGCTGTCCGCCTTGGCCCCCCGGTGGTAGAATGACCTTCCCATGGAGATCAGAACAGCAGAGACACTGGCCACCTTCAAGCGCAGACTGAAGACTCACCTCTGAAGGCTGCGCCTCTCCCCTCCCCCCCCTTGCTCCGTGTAATGTCTCTACCCTTATTTGCTCTTGTTTTAACTGTGATGTGTTTTTAACCTAAGCTGTTGTTTATTTTCTCCTTAGATAGTCGGTAGGGGAGTCCTAATCTATTTGATTACCTTTGACACTTTGGACATTACCCCTCTCTATCTTTGCACTTTTTGCACCATTGTTATGTACTTTGCCTTGTAAGTCGCTCTGGATAAGAGTGTCTAACAAATGTCCTAAATGCAATGTAACATACAGATGGGTTCCAAAAAGTGTTGAATTTGGCAAAGCTCTTAACTCACCTGAAATCACTAACCTTACGAATAACTTTATTAATACACAAATCAGGCCTAAATCTGTCTGTTAAACATATTGAGGACATATTTCATAAAGCAGCCAAAATATCAAACCTGAAACTACACAAGAATTGTAACCCAACCAACAAATATAAAGAGAAATGGTTTGACGATGAATGTAACTTAATTCTGAAAAAGTTATGGAAACTGTCCAATCAAAGATATCACCAGCACCAAAACCCAGATTTACACTTGGAGTACTGTAAAACATGAAAACAATACAAAAATACTCTGAAACAAAAAAAGAGAACCACCTTAACTCTCATAGACATTGAAAAATCCATTGATAAAAACTAATCCTGGGAAATGTAGAATAATTTCAGTTCAGCACAAAAACCAGCTTTAACTAATAAAAATGGCTCAGTTTTGGTAACAAAATTTTGAAAACTTGTATATGAACATTGTACAAAACAAATTAATAAAAAAACAAATTGGAAAAAAAAGAAGAACTCACATTACTTGAACAATTGATCAAAGACAACCAAAACCCAACTGACACACCAATCACAATGCAGGAATAAACTGAGCATCTCAGAACACTAAAACCAAGAAAGTCTTTTGACAACATGAGTGCTTTTGACAACATGAATAAAGAGATGCTAATTATTCAGTCTATCACTAAGTATGGGCTGCTTCCCTGACACCTGGAACCATGGGTTTATATCCCCAATTTATACGAGTGGAGATAAATTAGACCCCAATAATTACCGAGGCATCTGTGTAAGCAGTAATCTGGGGAAGTTATTTTGTAGCATCCTTAATTCAAGAATTATAAACTTCCTTACCGATCACAGTGTCTTGAGTAAGAGTCAAATTGGATTCCTCCCAAAACATCGCACAACAGATCATATTTACACACTGTACACCCTCACAGATAAACATGTTTACCAAATTAACAAAGGAAACATCTTTGCATGCTTTATTGACTTTAAAAATCATTTGATTCTATTTGGCACAAGATATTATAGTGGCATTGGGGGTAAAGTATATGACATTGTTACGACAATTATGACAATCAAAGAACATAATTTTTCACTCAGGGTTATGGGTTGTCTTCACTTGGGTTGCAGCTTGATTCCAACGTCATTTAACATTCACATTCATGAATTGGCCACAATGTTGGAACATTCTGCAGCTCCTGGACTTACTCTACATGACACAGAAATTACATTTTTATTATATGCAGATCACCTGGTTCTGCTGTCACTCAGAGAACAAGGGCTACAGCAGAACTTGGCCATCTTAGAAACCTTCTTCCAGTCCTGGGCCCTGGCAGTAAACTTAAAAAAAGAACAAAATAATTGTATTCTAGAAAAAGGCCAGGTCTCAAAAAAGCAGATACAGTTTCACCTCCTGCAACACAGTATTGGAACATACCACAAATTACACATACCTTGGTCTGAAAATCAATGCATCGGGGAGCTTCAACTTAGCAGTGAATGCACTTAAAGACAAAAAGAGCTTTCTCTGCCATAAAAAGAACATTTTACAATATTAAATTACCCATAAAAATCTGGTTAAAAATAATTTACAGCATTATTGTGCTGTATTGTGCTGTGAGGTATGGGGTCCACTTAGCCATCCAGACTACTCACACTGGGACAAAAACCCAGTGGAAATCCTGCATGCTGAATTTCGCAAAAATATACTCCAGGTTCACCGAAACACACCAAACAATACATGCAGGGCAGAATTAAGCCGTTACCCTTTGAAAAGAGCATTACAATTCTGTATTCATCTAAAAACAAGCAAACCAAATTCCCTCCAATATAAGACCTTCCTATCACAAGAGCTAAGCCCCAATAGAAGTCCTCTCAGTCAGCTGGCCATTAAACTGACAAACCAAATAACAACTAACAGTATTAACTATGACATGTTTCAGACCAGCACTGCTTCAATTACAATCACCCAATTAATAAGTCAAATAAAAGATTCTTATTTGGAACATTGGAAGAAAATGGCAAAACCGCAAAACAAATTAAACTCCTGCACTATGTTAAACAGAAATTACAAACTGGCAGAATATCTCTCCACTGTTAGAGATATGAAGCAGAGACAGATCCAAACCAAATACAGACACAAACAGGCAGACACAAGCAAACCTGGTGCTGCAACGAGGAGAGGGTATGTGATCACTGTGAGACAGGTGAGGCTGAGACAGAGCTACACAATATATTGCACAAATTACACAAAAATTCAAGACTTCTTTGGAAAATTTAAAAGAATACATCCAAATTTTTAAAAACTCCCTGTGGAGAGACAATTACCAATCTTAGTGGGTGAAGGACACACAGCCTCCCTGGCTGCTCTATATGTAGCAACCTGTCTCCAGTGCAGAAATATAATAAATGTATAAATCTTAGTTAATAGTCATTCATTGTATGCATCCATGTTTATTCCCTTTTTCCCCATTGTTAATTGTGTTAATTGTTCTGTTATTGTGTTAACTGTACCATTTGCTGTGGCAACACAGCCCATGTCATGCCAATAAAGCACCTTGAAATGATGTGCTGCCTAATGTTTGAAACATGAGACTGGAGAATGTTGTTCAAATTAATTATTGATTGATCAGAAAATGGGACAATTCACAAAGGTACTCATCAGGGAATGATAGAATAGCTATCTAATCAGGGTCTTCTCTCCCTCTCCCCATGTAAAGCTCTGCAAATTATTGGGCATGCGGCGTCCGACAAACTATCTCCTACCTACATGCTGCAGGCTCTGCAGGTGTTCTATCAAGAAACTCCAGGATAGTTTAAGTAAACCTGTTGGCGTGTTCACTCACATACTTGCACGCACGCACGCACGCACGCACGCACACACAGAGACACATGTGCTCCAGAAGGGGAAGGAGCCAGAGGGAGAGAGAGAGACAGGTGATAGCCCCTGTGGTTGGGCATGTTTATCAAAGGATTCTACATTTGGGGGCATCTTAGGGCTTACCAACAACAAAGAGGGTCGTACCACGCCCAATTCCACTTTCAACTGGTAACCCCAAATGTACATCCATTTTGGCTGTCATAAGTGTTTCATTTTAGTTTCTGAGTAAAGCTCTGCTCCTTGCCATGCTTGAAAAGCCTGCTGCCTCTTTGGTCACTGATTCAGGGGTATTTACAAGGGGGTGGAGTCCATTTGTCCCTCTCAGGCCATGTCTGGGTGCATGGCAAGGGGCCATAAAAGAAGGGAGCAGGGTAAATAACCATAAAATGCATGTTGCTGTCTCAACACTAGTCTATGGATAGAACACACACACATAATCCCACGTTCACACTGAACTTCAACACAAAATAATTCTGGTCAGGAACCACACTGCTGGCAACCCTAAGACTCATGGGGTTTTATCCTGCTTTACTTTACTGTGATAGAGGAGTAAGAAGAGAGGGATGGGACCAATGTGGACATTGGGACAATATGGACAAGGAAAGATGGAGAGAGGAGAAGTTTGATTGAGAGAAGGAGCTGTTTTAGGTTTCTCTATATGGAGCCATAATCACTAACTACTTACTAAAGGTCACAAAGTACACAGCACTACTCACCCCAGTGTCTGTAGTTTACAGTTTGGACTCTTCAGTCCAGCACAGAGCAGCTTCACTCCTGAATCTCCCAGGTTATTGTAGCTGAGGTCCAGATCTCTCAGGGGTGAGTTTGATGACTGGAGAGCTGAGGCCACAATTTCACAGGACTCCTCTGTAAGACCACAGCTGACTAGTCTGAAAGAAAGAGGTGATGTGTTAATATGTAACATTTAATATTTTAAATTTAGTATTGATAGTGCTCACTGATATAGAGTGATAATGAGGATTGTAAGATCTACAATGCTCTGAGGAAGATGTCTGTGCTACACTCTCCAACTGCAGCACTTTACACCTGAGAATAAGATGTCCTGCTCAAGTCTGACAGTTCTACAGCTGTGGTTCTGACCCAAATAGCCCCTTTTCCTCTATTCAGTTCTGTCAGAATTTGGGGCTAATGGGCTAATGGCCCAGCTACCTTTTCCACAGTCTTTTTCAGGCTAACTCTGGGCTTTAAGCCTCACTCATGGCCCTACTCATGCCCCGGAGCCGAGTGTGGACAGCAGGGCTAAGGATGGAGTTATCAAATCCTTTTATACTGTATTTCATTATTAAATCAAATTCCAGCTTTTAGAGTGAATAGTGAGTTAGCTTGACAAGTTGTGAGAAGTTTGTATTTCCTTCCAATGAGAGTAAAAAAGCAGAAATTATCACACAGCTAAAGGTTCACAGGAGTAGTCACAGGAAGGCAAGGGGGTTTTTAGTTCACATCTGATCAGCAGTGGAATGTGTCTGTTCTGATGGTGATCATTTCTCAATGACCTGTGACCAAACTTTCTGATCATTATTGGTTTTACGAATTTTACCAAAAAACCCCAACGTAGGAACACCAATGTCAAAACAGTGCACATCACAGAGCCATCAGCAGGAAACTAAAATCATTTTTTGATGTTAAACACAATGAAAGTGCTCAGGCAAGAAACAAAAATATTTACTCTCTGATACTTAACTGCCATTCTCCGAAAAAATTAAAGACAAAATAAAAAAGCACTCAATATTCTAGGCTATCAGTCTGCTTTCCCTGTTTTCAGGCATCAGTCAGTTTCAGTGCTTGTTTATAATCAGGTCTGTATTTCAGAACATTCACAGTTGCTCCTGTTCAACTTACTGGCCTGAAATTCAGAAATAACATGTTTCAACTAAAAACATGTTCATCTTTTTTCTTTGGCTCTCGTAAATCAGTGCATTATTCATTTCTCAAAGTTGCAACAGCTAGAACAGCACATTTTCAATTTTACTGTGGTCCTTATTTTTAGTATTTAGATATACAAACAATACTGATAAACTGGTTCCAATCCAAAGTATTTCCAAATTCTGTGTTCGCTTTGCCACTTTCAACTGGCCCTGACATCTCCTGCTCCTGTACTGGCATCACAGTCCAGCATTTACCAGGTTCTGGGTCAATGTGCTCAGGATCCAAAGGTATCACAGTCTCCTTATCCTCACACTCTGCTGGATGGAAAGTGCTCAGTAATTCTTTGGAATTGAGTGATTTTTCCCAGTACCTGGAAAGCCTTTGATACGTCAGTATAGTTTCTATAAATATCCACATTTTGAAGTATGATTAAACTCTTACTGTGTTACATCCCTGTCTAGAGTCAGGGACACAAACAAAAGAAATAGGCTAAACCAGAGCCGCTCAGCCAGCAAAATGCAAAAATGCAATAACGTTTAAAGGGATTTTATTAAACATAAAAAAGAATAATAATAATAAACAAGACACACAAAAGCTCCGGGCAAGCTGGCAAGAGTCGCTGCTAAGCAGTGAACAAAGGCCCACGTTGTCTCTCGTCAGAGCACAACTGATAGAAAATGAGCCTCCACCCCTTCCACAGCCCCGACCTCTTCCCCTCTTGAAGTTGGACACGCTGCCTTCAAACTCGCTGCTCTAAATCCAGCAGCCAATCCCGGCGAATCAGGCGGAGCTCACTAACTGACGGTCCTGGAAATAACTCACACACGCAAAAAAATGGAGGAGGAGGAGAAACATAACACAGGCAAAACTATACAGACCTAAAAACTGTCAATGTCATATATCTAGCTGTGGCACTGTACCACTGAATTACCAAATTCACAAATATTACAACCCTATGCCATGTGCCAGACAATTCTGTGTCACCCTTCATCATCATTTGAAATATAATTTTACACAAGGTCTGAATAATCAAACCTTTGTGATTAGGGTTAGAAGCAAGTAAATATTTTGACTGTGCATCATTTTCCCATCTTTTATTGTGTTTACTTGTCTTTGGTGTAATTGAAAATAATGAACCTCTAAAACAATACTACTCCGTTTTACTAGGAAACCAACACAGCTGTAGCATTAACCAGTTGCATAAAACCAGAAATGAAATAAAACACAAAGCTGGATCCATTGGGGCCCTTATTCAGAACAGTTTTGCTGTATCTAAAATAAATGCTTTGGCTCCTCTCTAAGCTCTGCTGCAGTTACTAAATGAGTCCACTAGAGAGCGCTAACGTCCCTCAACAGAGAACAGGCTGCGACACATTCACGCCAAAACTACTGTGAGGAAATAATAATGAAGCGCTGCGTTGCAGAGGTACCGCTAGCTTATGGCTATGCGCGGTTTGTGTCGCTCAACTTCACAAGCCACTAATGGCATCCAAATTAAAGTTTCACCTGTTTTAGCCTACCAGTTGTGTTCAAAAAATCCACTTGATGAGAGACTTCCACAAAGTAGTCAAGTTCGTGCACTCCACGATTACTGGAGTGATCACCTACAATGTCCGAGTGGAGCCTGCTGGACTGAGAGCTCCAACAAACTTTTCCTCATCAAAAAAAGAAGCCCGGCATTCCAATCGGAAATGATTTTGAAAAAATAGTTTACTTTTGATTTCGATTCCAAAATATTTGTGGTAAAACAGGATACATATTCCAAGCTTGACAGTGTCACCGCCTCCCTGGCCAGATACTGCATGCCTGACCATACTGTGGTTGTCTTTAAATTTGTCAATGCTAGCTATAAAGTTACTGAGTTTAGTGTTGTGCGGCTGATACACTCCAACTCACTCACTTATCACTCTCCGGATCACACAGTCAATCCACTCTCGTCAATTAAACTATGTCAACCCTCGTAAAACATTGTATGTAAACAAGCCGAAGTGCTTTTAAGGGACTCGGTAAATCTAAGATGATTAAATATTATTCTCTAAAAGTTATTATTTTAACAAAAAATATATAGCATCATAACAGGCTCATTTGGGACAAATAAGATCTCCTGGCATTCTTAAAGGGACAACATTAGATCTCAGTAAGAAATGGCCTGTCTGTAACAATTGGCTGGATCATCTGAAAACGTATTTGGACGAATAATAGGAGAATCTCACCAACAGTCAAGGGATGGTCGATGAATTGTTGAAAGAATTCAATACTCAGCTGGGCTTCTTTTTAAAAACATAAATGTAAGTTATTTTATCCCATCTCAACACTGCAGGTCATTATGACTTAGCAGTTGTTATTACAGATGGGCAGTTTTGTAATTATTGTTTATTTCCTTAGGAATATTTATGGTTATAGCCAAAATAAGAGAAATAATTATTTGCTAGTTGCTATTCATAATGATTTCTGAGAAATCAATCCTAATCTGAACATTTAAGTAGGTGGGGATTTTAAACCATCCCTAAATTACATGGATTTAAGACCTCACAGACCCCAACAATGTTAAACCTCCTTAACTAATATGATGTCTATGTTTGACCCAATCAGCATTTTAAGAGTCAAAAATCCCGATCAAATGGTTACTTGGAGAAACAAAACTGGCCCATCTAAATCAAGGCTCAACCAATGGTTTATGTCACATTCATTATGTCCTAACACTGTAAAAGTACAGGTTGTTCTAACACCACCGTTGGACCAGAATACTATTGTAATAGCTTTTAGTACTTATGATGTTCATCCAAAAAGAAGACGCTCTTATTGGAAACATAATACCTCTTTGTTTGGACTTGAGCCTACTAGATATCAAATTATAGCATGTATTAATTCTGTCTGGATAAAGCAAAGCAGGAAACATATGATCTTAACAGGGACCTTCAAAAAATTTGAGACGCAAAACCCCAGCAATGAAATCAGGTTCTGAAAAAAAGGGAGGAAAATGAATTGATCATAAATATTATTGCATTTTGAAGTACATACAATGTTTATAAACCAGAAGAAAACTGAACTAAATTAGCTCATTTGAAAAGCAAGGTTTGTAAACAGTACATCTATAAAGCTAAAGGATTTTCATAAGGACAAGCTATAAATGGCTGGAAGAAGGTGAACATATTGTCATTACTTTTTAAATTGGAACAACAACATAATATCTGAAAAAAAATTAAATGGTGTCTTGATAGAAAAAAAAACTAAAAAAAAAAACTATGGAAATGTCAAACTTTGTAATTAATTTTACTAACCAGTATCTGGTCATTCAGCCAGATCCAGATCCTGGCCAGCATTCAGGACCAGTAATTTGCCTCATGAATTCGTACGCCCACCAGGTTGAATCTTAAGGTTCACCACATCGTTTGCTTGCCACTACAATTTCACCAAAGACTAAAATCACTAATACTTACAAAGCATGCCCCTTTGTAAAATATGTATTTGCCGTTTAGCTTTTTGTTTTTCAATGGAGACGCTATATCAGCTGCTTAGAACCCATTGCTGCGTCAGGCCTGGTCAATTTTCCCAAGCGGATCAAATTTGGTATGACAGAGCCAGTGGACAGAACTATAAGGATGGCACAACACCCCACCCATCCTCCACAGACAGAGACCAAAATGCCCAGCATGACCTGTTTGGAGGTGAAGGTTCCAGGCCCCACTGACATCTTTGAGGTTAGCTTTAAAATGCTAATGCCCTGGAGAGGTTCTGGAACCTCTATAGGGAGGGGAAGGATAAGAGTCCCTCAGTAATTTCACCACTGAGCCCCTGTCTGAGATGGAGAACAAAATGGTCACTGTGCAGCACTATAAGGAAGCTGTATAGGACCTCAGTGCTGTAACATGGTTTGTTTAGTTCAAATCTGACACCAGGAGGGTCCAAGAAGAGGGCAGAGTTTGTACAGGGGCCAGGAAATGGCTGGCCCAAGTCAAACCCCCACCCCTGTCAGCCCCCCCCCCCACCCCTGCCCCCCACCTCTATACCTCGAGAACAAATTGAAAATTCAGAGAGGATGCTGAGGAGATGAGGACCTCAACTGCAGTGAGGTTTGACACTTAAGATGGAAGTACAAAAATGCTATTGAATAAATTTCAATTTGTAGATTCATTTTCTGCATCCTACATGGTCAGTTGTTCAACTACATACACCTAGGGGTATATGAAAATGGAACAGAAATATTACCTTCTGAAATAGTATTCATTAACATTTGAAGGTACAGGCTTCTGGTCATGATATAGGCGAGCTATGTTCATGCACTTTATTCTCACACAATTATAAACTGTTTATGGAAACATCAGTATCTATCATCTGCATTATGAATGATGTAACAGTACTCACTTGGCCTTCCTGCAGTTTCTCACTACTGGTATCAGCCTCTGCTGACCTGCTGCTGATGTGTTGTACGTCTTCAAGTCAAACTCATCCAGGACCTCCTCTGACATCAGTAACATAACGGCCAGAGCTGAGCATTGGTGTGGTTCCAGCTCTTTATCAGAAAGTCTTCCAGATCTCAGGGAAGTCTGGATTTCCTCCACGAGAGAGTTGTCATCCAGTTCATTCAGACAGTGGAACAGATTGATGGACCTCTCTGCTGAAGACTCTTCTCTGATCTTCTGCTTAATGTACTGGACTGTTTTTATAATGCTCTCTGATCTGCTTCCTGTCTGTGTTAGTGGGTCTGACACAGGTGATATACTTCCTGTCTGTGTCAGTAGTTCTCCTAAGAGAGTCTGAGTGGAGTCCAGTGAGAGGCCCAGAAGGAATCGGAGGAAAAGGTCCAGGTGTCCATTCTTACTCCATAAGGCCAGGTCCACTGCACTCCTGTGTACCTCAGACAGCTGCATTGTGTCACCCTCAGGTTTTGACTCTTCTGGCCTGAGTGCATTTCTATTCTCATTTACACATGAATGAAACACAAACAAGGCAGCCAGATACTCCTGAATGCTCAGATGCACAAAGCAGTAGACTTTCTCCTGATGCAACCCAGACTCCTCTTTAAAGATTTCTGTGCACACTCCAGAGTACACTGAAGCTTCCCTGACATCAATGCCACTCTCTCTCAGGTCCTCTTCATAGAATATCAGATTGCCCTTTTCCAGCTGTAGAAAAGCCAGCTTCCCCAGTTTCAGGATCATTTCTGCATCTGATGCTGATATCTTCTTTGGGTTTGTCTCATTGGTGCCATGATACTTCTGATTCTTCACATTGGTCTGAATGAGCAGGAAGTGTGTGTACATTTCAGTCAGAGTTCTGGGCAGTTCTCCACTGTCTGCTTTACCCAACAATGTCACCAGAACTGTAGCAGAAATCCAGCAGAAGACTGGAATGTGACACATGATGTAGAGACTCCTGGATGACTTTATGTGTGAGATAATTCTGCTGGCCAGGTTCTGATCTCTGATTCTCTTCCTGAAGTACTCTTCCTTCTGTGGATCATTGAACCCTCGTACTTCTGTCACCTGGTGGACACACTCAGGAGGGATCTGATTGGCTGCTGCTGGTCGGGAGGTGATCCAGAGGAGAGCAGAGGGAAGCAGATTCCCCTTAATGAGGTTGGTCAGCAGCACATCCACTGATGCTGACTCTGTTACATCCCAGTAGATCTCATTGTTCTGGAAATCTAGAGGAAGTTGACACTCATCCAGACCATCAAAGATGAACACAACTTTGACTTCTTCATGCTCAACACTTTCAATCTCTTTCAGCTGTAGAAAGTAGTGCTGGAGAAGTTGCATCAGACTGAATTCTCTCTCCTTCTTCAAGTTCAGGTCTCGGAAAGGAAGAGTGAAGATTAAATTAATATCCTGATTGGATTTTCCTTCTGCCCAGTCCAGAATGAACTTCTGCACAGAGACAGTTTTCCCAATGCCAGCGATGCCCTTTGTAAGCACAGTTCTGATGGGTTTCTCTTGTCCAGGTAAAGGTTTAAAGATGTCATTGCAGAGGATTGCAGTCTCCTGTGTGGTTTGTCTCTTGGATGCTGCCTCAATCTGTCTGACCTCATGTTCATTATTGACCCCCCCTACTCCCCCCTCTGTGATGTAGAGCTCTGTGTAGATCTCATTGAGGAGGGTTGGGTGGCCCTGCTGTACCAAACCTTCAAATATGCATTCAAACTTCTTATTCAGGTCATATTTCAGTGTCTGTTGGGCTCTTGAGAGTTTTTCTGAGAAGAGGAAATATTACAGATAATTTCCATATATTTAAAAAAAAATCTGTGGAAAAACATTTTTTATAAACCTTTCTCCTTGACACAATATTTTACACACGTCTCTCACACAGTGTGTTACACATCACTCCAACAATCTGCACTTATGGTGAACAGAAATAGATTCTGCCTTGTTCATGAAGACACACCAGAGCAGGGGAACTATAGAGCGTAAGGTTTTACCAAAGTGAAATGAGATTAAGAGATTAAGTGAAACTATGAGATTAAGTGAACATGTACAGACAGATAACACTACTATATATATATATATATATATATATATATATATATATATATATATATATATATATATATATATATATATATATATATATATATATATATAATGTGGCGCCGGGAGAGGTGGAGGGAGGGGCAAGCTTCTCAGCTCCTCCCATTGTACTGCTGTCAGTCTCCTGGTTGCCTCCCTCAGCCTGGAGAGTTAACTGGAGCTGCAACAGCGGAGGCCTCACTAACAGGCAGGCTCACCTGAGAGTGATTTCTAATCAACTCAGCTGTGAGCACTTGCCTTCAATTAGGTCATCTATTTAAGCACAGCCTAAGAGGCTGAAAAGGGACTTTTGATCATTTGGACTTTTGTGTTTGGTATGGCTGTGCTGATTTTGTGTTTGGACCTTATTTTATGTAAAGACCATCTGTAGAGTTTTCCTTTATGGTCTTTGGCCCTTTTTTTTGTTCAACTTTTGTTGTGTTTTCCTCCACTCACCACTCGGCACAGTGGCCACACCTGCCACTGTGTCACAATATATATATATATATATATATATATATATATATATATATATATATATATATATATATATATATATAATATATATATATATATATATATATATATATATATATATATATATATATATATATATATATATATATATATATAAATGACTGATTTTCACAAAATCGTGTCTTACTCTTCTGCTCGTCTCTCTCCAGTGAATCAGCGAGATCCTTCTGCTTCATTTTCCTCAGGATGTGGAGTGTGAGCTTCAGAGATCTCTCACTGCCACAGGTCTCCAGCACCTTCTCAACTACATGCAGGGCCTCATGGTCCTCCTGTTGTCTTGTGGTGCATTCTGGGTAATACTGACTCAGATGGCTCTGAAACTGTTTCAACTCCTCCTTCTTCAACTTCATCAGAGTGTGCTGGAGTGTCTGAAATAAACACATGAAGAAGTGTGCTGTATCAGAGTGACTGAAATAACATGAAGAGGTGTGCTGTATCAGAATGACTGAAAAAAACACATGAAGAGTTGTGCTGTATCAGAGTGACTGAAATAGACACATGAAGAGGTGTGCTGTATCAGAGAGACTGAAATAAACACATAAAGAGATGTGCGATAATTCACTCCAGTTCTTTGAAGTTCAGCTTTTGCTTTTGATTGATGACTTTGTAGAGGCAGTAATTCAGATTAATCATGCTTTCCCTGAGAGTAATTGAATTGTTTTGTGAATCTGGATAAATAGACTGCTGCATATTATTATGCAAGAAAAACTGTGCTCGCCATGTCCGCTGCAGATTCTCAGGTTCCCAAATGCTTGCCATTTTTCAGTCCCAGGAATTTTTTATGCCCCAGAAAAGTTTGAAGTAACATTTAAATTGCTTATGATAAAAGGGATGAATCTGGTCCTGGATGATTGGGTGAAACCACATTCTAGCTCAGTGTTTATTCTTCTGTTGTGATCCAAACGCACAGAGTGTGTTCCCTGCAACCTGCACCCTGTGATTGTGTTCCCTGTACCTTACATCCTGTGAGTGTGTACCCTGCACCCTATACCCTGTGAGTGTGTTCCCTGCACCCTACACCCTGTAAGTATGTTCCCTGCATCTTACACCCTGTGACTATTTTATCCCACACTCTACAGCCTATGTGTGCCCTGCACCCTACACTCTGTGAGTGTGTTCCCTGCACCCTACAGCCTGTGAGTGTGTTCCCTGGACCCTACACCCTGTGAGTTCCCTGGACCCTACACCCTGTGCGTGTGTCCGTTGCACTCTAAACCCTGTGCTAGTAGAGAGTGTAGTAGGTGTGTCTTGTCTGCGATAGTGGTTTGCCATCTCTAAGTAATCGTCTAAGCCATGGGTCGGCAACCAGCAGCTCGCGAGCCGCATGCGGCTCTTTGGCCCCCCTGCTGCGGCTCCCACCAGCTTGGGGAAAAAAATAATACTTTTAAAAATTAAATCAGCTATTTTTATATGGATTTACTCTATGCTGTGAATGATTAAATTGAGTATTAATAAAACTAAAATTTTATTTAGCAAACATTAACACCCTGCGTCCACCGCCAAAACCTCTCATCCTCCTGCCCGCTCTTCCTGCAGGCGGTTTATCAACAAAAGCTCACAAGGCTATAAATTGCATATTTGCAGCGAGCAATCACAGCAATGCAAACCGCATCTGGGGAAAGATTAGGTGAATTCAAAGAGAAAAAAAACACACTAACCTTCCCTGTGACGCCGCTGGACATCGATCCATCACAGCTGTAAATCATGCCGATGTTGAAACTGAACTTGCATAGCTAATAAAGACTTATGGATGGCAAAATTCAAAAGAATGACCGCTGATCTGGAGGATGTAGCCCGACAGCGGCCTATTCTCGCTCAGGAGCACAAATCAAGTGAGATTGAGATCCTCCCCAAAGCCGACAAACTTTTGACATGTGGAATGTCATTCCTGACATGTATGTGAACATGAAAAAGTATACTTTTGGAGTCCTGTCCATCTTTGGATCCACATACTTGTGTGAGCAGGTTTTCTCAAACATGAACTACATAAAGTCCAAACACCGCTCTCGCCTCACTGATGACAGCCTGCAGTCCTGCATGAAGATCAAGTTTACTTTTTACAGCCCCGATAAACAGAAGCTCTGTGGTAACGTTCAGAAACAGAAATCACACTAAAAAGGTGAGGACAGTGTCGTTTTATATGTTATCATTTTTCTATATATTTTGTCTATTTTTGAAACTGAGTTAGTTCTATTTTATGCCCATGCAGGCTGAACGGTTGATCGCTGCCCACGGCGTGATGACAAACAGAAGGGGAAGATGGAGTACCTACAACGGCACACTGAAATGGACTGAAGTCATAATTCCGTACAAGCTGTTTTCTTGTTTATTCTTTTTATTTTAAAATTATCTGGCTACTGCTATATGTTTTTTTTATTTCAAAGTGGGCTATTTTTATTTGATTCATTTCCGACAAGGAGAGGACTCAAGTAGCCCTGCAAAATTGTGTTTTATTGTAACGTAGGCCTGCACATACCAGGACTTCCTGCCATAGCCATTAACAATGCTGCTAGGTGTTTGAGTCCCATAGCAGCTGTTAAATTACCAATGTGGACTTCCTGCCATAGCCAGTAACAGTGCTGCGAGGAGTCTGAGTCCCATAGCAGCTGTTACATTACCAGTGTGGACTTCCTGCCATAGCCAGTAACAGTGCTCCTGGGAGTTTGAGTCCCATAACAAACATGTGCCTATACTGTAATCTGTATGAGATTGTGATTCATTAGAATTAGGGGTTTTTAGCAGAGCACTTCCTTTGAATGTGTGCAATTACACCACATCGGAGTGAGAGCTTAGTCATTCTAATACTTATGAGCCTGAGAAGAGAGTTGAAATAAAAAAGAGTATTCTCAAAGCCAAACCCCATGATGATTAATACATAGATAAAGAGATATCACACCTTTTTTGTGTGGTTCACATCCATACACTGCTCTCTCCTCTCTGGACTCTTCTGTTCCAGACAGCTGGACTCTTCTGATTGGTGGACCCTGCAAAGAGGTTTGTGAGGAATCAGAGATCCGACAGAAAGAAACAGTGCATTAAGAAGAAAATACATAAGAAGAGTGCATTAAAATGTTTTAGAGAAGCTCAATCATTAGACCTCTGTCTTGTAAAAACCGGGTACACCCACGCAGGGGGTGGGGAGTTTGTGGGGCTGGGGCATTTGGGGGTAGGTTGGGTCACTCATACTAATATCAAACAGTGAACCTGTGGTTAAAACGTACCTAACCATATAATTAACCAATGAAATAGCCTCTGGGGCGTGAAACAAAAGTTGCAAGCCGATGCAGGGCTCCACATGCAGCAGGGCCCCTCTGAGGTGGAGCCTGTGTGCCGAGGTTTGGAGTGGCTGCAGCCAGACCCTGCTTAAATATTATAGCATGCTGTACGCTCTGCAGGGGAAGGAGGTGGTGTTAGCTAAGCAGGAAAACACATAGCCAGCTGGTGAACCATATATTTTCCTTCTGTTTTCTCTAAAATAGAATGAAACAAATTTTTAAAGGGGGTGATGCAGTATACTCAGTATTTAGCTAGCTAACAGCCAGTTAAACAGTGGTTTATCTGGTTTATCATTACAGATTTACCCACAGATTTCCACAAGAGGAAGGCCTGTTTCATCCCTAGACCATGGATGGGTGGATCTTACTTGCACAGAGTGATAGACTTCCATTCTTTATCACCAAACACCTACCAAGCTAAGTGGTGAGCTAACAAACCGAACATTACAGCAGGCCATATATTTACCATACTTCTATGAAATGAATGGTTCAACTGTGATGTTGTTATACTGTATAAGTAAATAAAAGACATGTCCCTATTATTAGTCTCTATAATTTATGAAAGAGAGGCACATTAGCAGTAAAGCTAATAGCTGCAAGAACCTATACCATATTCCTGTGTTTTATGTGGTTTCATCATTGGCAACAGCAAACACTATGCTTAAATTTACTACTCTGTGGCACTGTATTAGCAACCGCTGCAAGTGCACTAATAAATAGCACAGAACTAGAATAGGTAACTAGCATGACACTAATATGAAACTATTTAGCATGAAACAACCACATAGCATTTTTGAGAGAGTAGCAGAGTTGAGAAAGCATAGAATACTGGCTCTGTTGTCTATTGTTTGGACTAAACAAGCCACCATAATATCATCAATAGTGTTAATGTGCTTGTGTGGATATGTATGGTGTGTGTAAGACATGAAATACATTGATGGCTTTGCTCAGAATGTCACAACCCCATTTCATGATTACGAGTTCTTAATGGAACTCATTCCTGCCCATGCCTCATCCAACAGGGAGTGAGGGTGTTTTCTCAAATGATGTTCTCAGCCCCATTTTGTGAACCTTTTGCCCATGCATGTGGCTCCTCCAATTTGCTGCCCAGTTTGCCAGTAGAGGGCACTACAGAACAATGAGACAAGATAAGTTTACTGGTTTACAGTCTATTTTTCCCTGTTTAGGCTGTGCTAACATTGTCTCACCAAAGTGAACCTCCAGTCATCGTAGCATGGGGTGCTGAATATTTGAAATAAACTGATAATATAGGGAAGTGTCTCAAAATGCAGGTGTTGATTAAAACAGGGCAGTCAGGAGAAAAGAGTACCTTTGATAACACATTCAGTGAATGTTTGTCATGCATTAAAACTAAGCTTTTTTAAGGCTTGAGTCTTGGACCCCCTGCCAGGCCCAGTGCAGCCTTCAACCCCCCCCAGCTGTGCCCCTGCCCCACCTACACAGTGGGCAGTGAGAGTGAGGTACAATGAAACAGTAGCGTAAATAACATCCTGTTTACTGACCTTGGATCAGCAGTGCATTCCCCTCTGAAGCTGATAGGGCGATCCGTTGACCCGTCACCCTTCATCGATATACAGCTGGGTACAGATGACCATGCTCTCTCCACCTGGACCCTGTGAATAAAACATGGAGACAGAGCTTCCAGTTAACCTCATCCTCTTACTGCAGCTCTAACTCACAGCACATGGAGAGAGAGCTTCCAGTTATCCTCATCCTCTCACTGCAGCTCTAACTCACAGCATATGGAGATAAGGATTCAAAATTGATTAACATACAGGTTTAATATAAATTTACTGGTTCATTGATGTAATAGCCAAGTTCTTTAGTCACTTCTGCCCCAACATGGAAGCCAAACACTTTTTATTATAATTTTGCTGTTGCCTTGTGAAGCCCCACTCTCTCTCAGCAATAGTGGCCAGTATTTTCCCCTGTCTGGACAATTTATTTACTTACTCTTTTGAGCTTTGAAATGCATTTTTGCATTCAGTAAAGATCTGATTTCGATGTCAACTGAAATTGGTGAGGCTACAAAATTGTAAACCTTTATTTTTTATTAGCTTTCGTCAAATGTGTGCACAACTTGTTTCAGATAAAACCATTTGTGGAAGAATGGTGAACATGATCAACGGTCTAAAAAAAAAAAAGTTTTCAATCGTTTAATATGATCACAATGTAAAACTTGATGACACATTCAGTGAATGTTTGTCATGCAGTAAAACTAAGGTTTTTTAAGGCTTGAGCCTTGGACCCCCTGCCAGGCCCAGTGCAGCCTTCAACCCCCCCAGCTGTGCCCCTGCCCCACCTACACCAAACTATTGCCAGTGAGAGTGAGGTACAATGAAACAGTTGTGTAAATAACATCCTGTTTACTGACCTTGGATCAGCAGTGCATTCCCCTCTGAAGCTGATAGGGGGATCCATTGACCCGTCACTCTTCATCGATATACATGTGGGTAAAGATGACCATGCTCTCTCCACCTGGACCCTGTGAATAAAACATGGAGACAGAGCTTCCAGTTAACCTCATCCTCTTACTGCAGCTCTAACTCACAGCACATGGAGACAAAGCTTCCAGTTAACCTCATCCTCTTACTGCAGCTCTAACTCACAGCACATGGAGACAGAGCTTCCAGTTAACCTCATCCTCTTACTGCAGCTCTAACTCACAGCACATGGAGACAAAGCTTCCAGTTAACCTCATCCTCTTACTGCAGTTCTAACTCACAGCACATGGAGACAGACCTTCCAGTTAACCTCATCCTCTTACTGCAGCTCTAACTCACAGCACTTTTTATTATGATTTTGCTGTTGCCTTGTGAAGCCCCACTCTCTCTCAGCAATAGTGGCCAGTATTTTCCCCTGTCTGGATCATATATTCCCTTCCTCTTTTAAACTTTAAAATTTACTTTTGTGTAAAGTAAAAATCTGATTTCGATTTCAACTGAAATTGGTGAAGTTTCAAACTTGTAAACCTTTATTTTATGTTAGCTTTTGTCAAATGTGTGCACACCTTGTTTCAGATCAAACCATTTGTTGAAGAATGGTGCACATGATCAATAGTGTAAAAAAAAATTCAGTCATTGAATATGTGCACAATTTACAACTTGATGACACATTCAGTGAATGTTTGTCATGCAGTAAAACTAAGCTTTTTAAGGCTTGAGCCTTGGACCCCCTGCCAGGCCCAGTGCAGCCTTCAACCCCCAGCTGTGCCCCTGCCCCACCTACACTGTGGGCAGTGAGAGTGAGGTACAATGAAACAGTAGCGTAAATAACATCCTGTTTCCTGACCTTGGATCAGCAGTGCATTCCCCTCTGAAGCTGATAGGGCGATCCGTTGACCCGTCACCCTTCATCGATATACAGCTGGGTACAGATGACCCTGCTCTCTCCACCTGGACCCTGTGAATAAAACATGGAGACAGAGCTTCCAGTTAACCTCATCCTCTTACTGCAGCTCTAACTCACAGAACATGGAGACAGAGCTTCCAGTTAACCTCATCCTCTTACTGCTGCTCTATCCTTTTCATAATGTATTAATTAAAGTACAATCTTTTCCACATATTCATACCAGACAAAGCTTCCAGTAAACCTCATCCTCTTACTGCAGCTCTAACTCACAGCACATGGAGAGAGAGCTTCCAGTTATCCTCATCCTCTCACTGCAGCTCTAACTCACAGCATATGGAGATAAGGATTCAAAATTGATTAACATACAGGTTTAATATAAATTTACTGGTTCATTGATGTAATAGCCAAGTTCTTTAGTCACTTCTTCCCCAACATGGAAGCCAAACACTTTTTATTATAATTTTGCTGTTGCCTTGTGAAGCCCCACTCTCTCTCAGCAATAGTGGCCAGTATTTACCCCTGTCTGGACAATTTATTTACTTACTCTTTTGAGCTTTGAAATGCATTTTTGCATTCAGTAAAGATCTGATTTCGATGTCAACTGAAATTGGTGAGGCTACAAAATTGTAAACCTTTATTTTTATTAGCTTTCGTCAAATGTGTGCACAACTTGTTTCAGATAAAACCATTTGTGGAAGAATGGTGAACATGATCAACGGTCTAAAAAAGTTTTCAATCTTTTAATATGATCACAATGTAAAACTTGATGACACATTCAGTGAATGTTTGTCATGCAGTAAAACTAAGGTTTTTTAAGGCTTGAGCCTTGGACCCCCTGCCAGGCCCAGTGCAGCCTTCAACCCCCCCAGCTGTGCCCCTGCCCCACCTACACCAAACTGTTGCCAGTGAGAGTGAGGTACAATGAAACAGTTGTGTAAATAACATCCTGTTTACTGACCTTGGATCAGCAGTGCATTCCCCTCTGAAGCTGATAGGGGGATCCATTGACCCGTCACTCTTCATCGATATACATCTGGGTAAAGATGACCATGCTCTCTCCACCTGGACCCTGTGAATAAAACATGGAGACAGAGCTTCCAGTTAACCTCATCCTCTTACTCCAGTTCTAACTCACAGCACATGGAGACAAAGCTTCCAGTTAACCTCATCCTCTTACTGCAGCTCTAACTCACAGCACATGGAGACAGAGCTTCCAGTTAACCTCATCCTCTTACTGCTGCTCTATCCTTTTCATAATGTATTAATTAAAGTACAATCTTTTCCACATATTCATACCAGACAAAGCTTCCAGTTAACCTCATCCTCGTACTGCAGCTCTAACTCACAGCACATGGAGACAAAGCTTCCAGTTAACCTCATCCTCTTACTGCAGTTCTAACTCACAGCACATGGAGACAGACCTTCCAGTTAACCTCATCCTCTTACTGCAGCTCTAACTCACAGCACTTTTTATTATGATTTTGCTGTTGCTTTGTGAAGCCCCACTCTCTCTCAGCAATAGTGGCCAGTATTTTCCCCTGTCTGGATCATTAATTCCCTTCCTCTTTTAAACTTTAAAATTTACTTTTGTGTAAAGTAAAAATCTGATTTCGATTTCAACTGAAATTGGTGAAGTTTCAAAATTGTAAACCTTTATTTTATGTTAGCTTTTGTCAAATGTGTGCACACCTTGTTTCAGATCAAACCATTTGTTGAAGAATGGTGCACATGATCAATAGTGTAAAAAAAATTTCAGTCATTGAATATGTGCACAATTTACAACTTGATGACACATTCAGTGAATGTTTGTCATGCAGTAAAACTAAGCTTTTTTAAGGCTTGAGCCTTGGACCCCCTGCCAGGCCCAGTGCAGCCTTCAACCCCCCAGCTGTGCCCCTGCCCCACCTACACTGTGGGCAGTGAGAGTGAGGTACAATGAAACAGTAGCGTAAATAACATCCTGTTTACTGACCTTGGATCAGCAGTGCATTCCCCTCTGAAGCTGATAGGGCGATCCGTTGACCCGTCACCCTTCATCGATATACAGCTGGGTACAGATGACCCTGCTCTCTCCACCTGGACCCTGTGAATAAAACATGGAGACAGAGCTTCCAGTTAACCTCATCCTCTTACTGCAGCTCTAACTCACAGAACATGGAGACAGAGCTTCCAGTTAACCTCATCCTCTTACTGCTGCTCTATCCTTTTCATAATGTATTAATTAAAGTACAATCTTTTCCACATATTCATACCAGACAAAGCTTCCAGTTAACCTCATCCTCGTACTGCAGCTCTAACTCACAGCACATGGAGACAAAGCTTCCAGTTAACCTCATCCTCTTACTGCAGTTCTAACTCACAGCACATGGAGACAGACCTTCCAGTTAACCTCATCCTCTTACTGCAGCTCTAACTCACAGCACTTTTTATTATAATTTTGCTGTTGCCTTGTGAAGCCCCACTCTCTCTCAGCAATAGTGGCCAGTATTTTCCCCTGTCTGGATCATATATTCCCTTCCTCTTTTAAACTTTAAAATTGACTTTTGTGTAAAGTAAAAATCTGATTTCGATTTCAACTGAAATTGGTGAAGTTTCAAAATTGTAAACCTTTATTTTATGTTAGCTTTTGTCAAATGTGTGCACACCTTGTTTCAGATCAAACCATTTGTTGAAGAATGGTGCACATGATCAATAGTGTAAAAAAAATTTCAGTCATTGAATATGTGCACAATTTACAACTTGATGACACATTCAGTGAATGTTTGTCATGCAGTAAAACTAAGCTTTTTTAAGGCTTGAGCCTTGGACCCCCTGCCAGGCCCAGTGCAGCCTTCAACCCCCCAGCTGTGCCCCTGCCCCACCTACACTGTGGGCAGTGAGAGTGAGGTACAATGAAACAGTAGCGTAAATAACATCCTGTTTCCTGACCTTGGATCAGCAGTGCATTCCCCTCTGAAGCTGATAGGGCGATCCGTTGACCCGTCACCCTTCATCGATATACAGCTGGGTACAGATGACCCTGCTCTCTCCACCTGGACCCTGTGAATAAAACATGGAGACAGAGCTTCCAGTTAACCTCATCCTCTTACTGCAGCTCTAACTCACAGAACATGGAGACAGAGCTTCCAGTTAACCTCATCCTCTTACTGCTGCTCTATCCTTTTCATAATGTATTAATTAAAGTACAATCTTTTCCACATATTCATACCAGACAAAGCTTCCAGTAAACCTCATCCTCTTACTGCAGCTCTAACTCACAGCACATGGAGAGAGAGCTTCCAGTTATCCTCATCCTCTCACTGCAGCTCTAACTCACAGCATATGGAGATAAGGATTCAAAATTGATTAACATACAGGTTTAATATAAATTTACTGGTTCATTGATGTAATAGCCAAGTTCTTTAGTCACTTCTTCCCCAACATGGAAGCCAAACACTTTTTATTATAATTTTGCTGTTGCCTTGTGAAGCCCCACTCTCTCTCAGCAATAGTTGCCAGTATTTACCCCTGTCTGGACAATTTATTTACTTACTCTTTTGAGCTTTGAAATGCATTTTTGCATTCAGTAAAGATCTGATTTCGATGTCAACTGAAATTGGTGAGGCTACAAAATTGTAAACCTTTATTTTTATTAGCTTTTCGTCAAATGTGTGCACAACTTGTTTCAGATAAAACCATTTGTGGAAGAATGGTGAACATGATCAACGGTCTAAAAAAGTTTTCAATCTTTTAATATGATCACAATGTAAAACTTGATGACACATTCAGTGAATGTTTGTCATGCAGTAAAACTAAGGTTTTTTAAGGCTTGAGCCTTGGACCCCCTGCCAGGCCCAGTGCAGCCTTCAACCCCCCCAGCTGTGCCCCTGCCCCACCTACACCAAACTATTGCCAGTGAGAGTGAGGTACAATGAAACAGTTGTGTAAATAACATCCTGTTTACTGACCTTGGATCAGCGGTGCATTCCCCTCTGAAGCTGATAGGGGGATCCATTGACCCGTCACTCTTCATCGATATACATCTGGGTACAGATGACCATGCTCTCTCCACCTGGACCCTGTGAATAAAACATGGAGACAGAGCTTCCAGTTAACCTCATCCTCTTACTCCAGTTCTAACTCACAGCACATGGAGACAAAGCTTCCAGTTAACCTCATCCTCTTACTGCAGCTCTAACTCACAGCACATGGAGACAGAGCTTCCAGTTAACCTCATCCTCTTACTGCTGCTCTATCCTTTTCATAATGTATTAATTAAAGTACAATCTTTTCCACATATTCATACCAGACAAAGCTTCCAGTTAACCTCATCCTCTTACTGCAGCTCTAACTCACAGCACATGGAGACAAAGCTTCCAGTTAACCTCATCCTCTTACTGCAGTTCTAACTCACAGCACATGGAGACAGACCTTTCAGTTAACCTCATCCTCTTACTGCAGCTCTAACTCACAGCACTTTTTATTATGATTTTGCTGTTGCCTTGTGAAGCCCCACTCTCTCTCAGCAATAGTGGCCAGTATTTTCCCCTGTCTGGATCATTAATTCCCTTCCTCTTTTAAACTTTAAAATTTACTTTTGTGTAAAGTAAAAACTGATTTCGATTTCAACTGAAATTGGTGAAGTTTCAAACTTGTAAACCTTTATTTTATGTTAGCTTTTGTCAAATGTGTGCACACCTTGTTTCAGATCAAACCATTTGTTGAAGAATGGTGCACATGATCAATAGTGTAAAAAAAAATTCAGTCATTGAATATGTGCACAATTTACAACTTGATGACACATTCAGTGAATGTTTGTCATGCAGTAAAACTAAAGCTTTTTTAAGGCTTGAGCCTTGGACCCCAGCCAGGCCCAGTGCAGCCTTCAACCCCCAGCTGTGCCCCTGCCCCACCTACACTGTGGGCAGTGAGAGTGAGGTACAATGAAACAGTAGCGTAAATAACATCCTGTTTACTGACCTTGGATCAGCAGTGCATTCCCCTCTGAAGCTGAAAGGGCGATCCGTTGACCCGTCACCCTTCATCGATATACAGCTGGGTACAGATGACCCTGCTCTCTCCACCTGGACCCTGTGAATAAAACATGGAGACAGAGCTTCCAGTTAACCTCATCCTCTTACTGCAGCTCTAACTCACAGCACATGGAGAGAGAGCTTCCAGTTATCCTAATCCTCTCACTGCAGCTCTAACTCACAGCATATGGAGATAAGGATTCAAAATTGATTAACATACAGGTTTAATATAAATTTACTGGTTCATTGATGTAATAGCCAAGTTCTTTAGTCACTCCTGCCCCAACATGGAAGCCAAACACTTTTTATTATAATTTTGCTGTTGCCTTGTGAAGCCCCACTCTCTCTCAGCAATAGTGGCCAGTATTTACCCCTGTCTGGACAATTTATTTACTTACTCTTTTGAGCTTTGAAATGCATTTTTGCATTCAGTAAAGATCTGATTTTGATGTCAACTGAAATTGGTGAGGCTACAAAATTGTAAACCTTTATTTTTTATTAGCTTTCGTCAAATGTGTGCACAACTTGTTTCAGATAAAACTATTTTTGTAAGAATGGTGAACATGATCAACGGTCTAAAAAAGTTTTCAATCTTTTAATATGATCACACTGTAAAACTTGATGACACATTCAGTGAATGTTTGTCATGCAGTAAAACTAAGGGTTTTTAAGGCTTGAGCCTTGGACCCCCTGCCAGGCCCAGTGCAGCCTTCAACCCCCCAGCTGTGCCCCTGCCCCACCTACACTGTGGGCAGTGAGAGTGAGGTACAATGAAACAGTAGCGTAAATAACATCCTGTTTACTGACCTTGGATCAGCAGTGCATTCCCCTCTGAAGCTGATAGGGCGATCCGTTGACCCATCACCCTTCATTGATATACAGCTGGGTACAGATGACCCTGCTCTCTCCACCTGGACCCTGTGAATAAAACATGGAGACAGAGCTTCCAGTTAACCTCATCCTCTTACTGCAGCTCTAACTCACAGCACATGGAGAGAGAGCTTCCAGTTATCCTCATCCTCTCACTGCAGCTCTAACTCACAGCATATGGAGATAAGGATTCAAAATTGATTAACATACAGGTTTAATATAAATTTACTGGTTCATTGATGTAATAGCCAAGTTCTTTAGTCACTCCTGCCCCAACATGGAAGCCAAACACTTTTTATTATAATTTTGCTGTTGCCTTGTGAAGCCCCACTCTCTCTCAGCAATAGTGGCCAGTATTTACCCCTGTCTGGACAATTTATTTACTTACTCTTTTGAGCTTTGAAATGCATTTTTGCATTCAGTAAAGATCTGATTTCGATGTCAACTGAAATTGGTGAGGCTACAAAATTGTAAACCTTTATTTTTTATTAGCTTTCGTCAAATGTGTGCACAACTTGTTTCAGATAAAACCATTTGTGAAAGAATGGTGAACATGATCAACGGTCTAAAAAAGTTTTTAATCTTTTAATATGATCACACTGTAAAACTTGATGACACATTCAGTGAATGTTTGTCATGCAGTAAAACTAAGGGTTTTTAAGGCTTGAGCCTTGGACCCCCTGCCAGGCCCAGTGCAGCCTTCAACTCCCCCAGCTGTGCCCCTGCCCCACCTACACCAAACCGTTGCCAGTGAGAGTGAGGTACAATGAAACAGTTGTGTAAATAACATCCTGTTTACTGACCTTGGATCAGCAGTGCATTCCCCTCTGAAGCTGATAGGGGGATCCATTGACCCGTCACTCTTCATCGATATACATCTGGGTACAGATGACCATGCTCTCTCCACCTGGACCCTGTGAATAAAACATGGAGACAGAGCTTCCAGTTAACCTCATCCTCTTACTCCAGTTCTAACTCACAGCACATGGAGACAAAGCTTCCAGTTAACCTCATCCTCTTACTGCAGCTCTAACTCACAGCACATGGAGACAGAGCTTCCAGTTAACCTCATCCTCTTACTGCTGCTCTATCCTTTTCATAATGTATTAATTAAAGTAAAATCTTTTCCACATATTCATACCTCTTGCTTTTAGGGCTGGAGGTTCCAATGCTGGTCTTTGGCTTCCTAGAGAGACTCCTCTTAGAAACAGCACCCCCCATTCTCAGGAGACTGGGCCAGAACTGACAATGAAATGGTTCTCACCCAGATCTAACAGACCTGTAAACACACAGGAATTGAAATCATAAACATTTGAGCTTCATGATCCACGTTTCGTTTTTGTTCTACAGCCCTCTGACATTTAACGGATCTTCACTTAAACACTGCCTTGTTGCCATGAGCCCAAATTGAAGGGAAATCAAAGGGCTGTACCCACATGTCAATATCACTTGGACCCAACTTTGTTCAACAAGCTGAGTGTTGTGTTTGAAAGGTTTTTGACATTTAAGATGGAGAATGGCCTTTGTGTGTTTGTAGGTGTAATATGGCGAAAAAACAGATCAAAATTCAATTAACTAAATTTGAAGGAAAAATAATTCAAATTTAATAAAAAAAATAAAAAGTACCAAGTAATAATTTAATTAAAATTTGTCAAAAATCAATAAAGGGTTGTGCATGTATGTCCATATAACTTGGATTTAATAATGTTTGAATACCTTGAGTAACGTGGTTGGAAAGTTGTTGACATTTTAATCTGAGAACCAGAAATGCACAAGACTGTTCCTAAATGTTCTTGATGAATATCAACACACAATGTAACCACATTAATTGTACAGATATGGATGGAATTTGCCGTGATATTACTTGTAGATTGTGTTGATGGTTGCCTTTACAAATTTCCCTCATCTATGTTTACAGGCGATGACGTTTACATGATAGGGGATTATGGGTAGTACTCTGGCATTTGTATGTTTAGCTGAATCTGAATAAAGTTACTTTGATCCTGCAGAATAAGATTCGCTGAGCGTCTTGTGAATGCATCTGCAGTTAACATCAATGTTAGTATACTGACTATGTTATAAAACGTAAAATCCATGCTACGATACTGAATATATTACAAAGGGTAGCATGCATGCTAAGATAATACATAAAATGAATCATAAATCTAGCATGGTTGCTAGAATACTATATAAAATGGATTATTAAAACTAATATCTATGCTAGGTTACTGTATAAATGGATTATAAATGCCAATAGAAGAAAATGTAACTCAGACTACATTACCCATGGTAAGTTACTGTGCTACTGAATATCATTTATGAACTTTGTAATTGCCATATTATTCCATCATAGAGTATGACTTCACTGTAATTTAAGATCTGATCACACAGAAATAGGAATTTATTTTATAATAAAGGAAATTAAAGTTCTGTCAGCAATCCTGCTGCCTTGAGCAGCTTTTTGAAAACATGGTGGCATGCTGAAAGACTGTACTCACCTACACAGAGCTATTCATTGCTGAGACCCAGTTTATTCTTCTCTAGTTCTGAACTGAATCTGATTCTGTCTGTATTGTTATTATTATGGAGATCTGCGTATTCTCCTTTCAGTTTGAACTTGAAGCATGGAATGCCATCTGACCAGTTATGAGTGAAGACTGTTCCAGTAGATCTGCCAGTAGATAGAAAGCCAGTTTCACTTCCTTACATTTAGTATTTGCTCATCATGGGAGTCTCAGTTGGTATTTTGTTCAGAAAGAGAGAGACAGATGCACACTGCTCTAATTGTTCCCCAAATGTGGATTTATACAAATTACAAAATGTTCCGCACTGTTGTGAAAGATCACAGTCTTTGTTTAGGGCCTGAAGGCTTTTACACATGCAGCATGGAGAGAGACAGAGCACAGCAGCCAGAGTACAAACACTCTGAGGGGTGGCTCCCTTTCTAGTCACATGTACTCTAGGTGGCTGTATGAGGATACTGTTACACATTTACATACCTGGGCGTGATCTAGCAAAATCAAGAGACAACTTGTAGCTGCAGTTTTAGTATGGTATGGTTTAGAAGATTTTATACAGTGATGCAAACGGCTTAAAGGAGGAGGACAGTACAGGGTTATACAAGATAACAAAAGCCAGAATACTGAAAATCCTCACCATAGTTTATATACAGCAAACTTTCTTTTAGCTTCCACATCCCCCTTTTGCCTTTAGGATAGTAATCATTATGTATGAGCACCTTTGGCCCATGGATCTTGAGACGGTTCCCATGTTAATCCATACAGCATTTTAAATTTCACTCTGGTTAACCTTTTGGCTCCTGAAAAGAGGACACACCCTGGATTTTTGCAGTGACGAAAAACTCATCTCTGAATTTGTTTTTGGCTCAGCCCCATTGTCAAAAAGACAGAGACCTGAAAACAAGATTAATTGAATTAACAGATTAGCTGTGGACATTGGTCACCCTGACAAAAACATGTACAATGAAAAATACTTATTTTCTTAGGTAGAAACACAAAATTCTCACAAATCTGTCACTCCACACTGCCATCTAGTGGGCTACTTTAATCAGCTAAAACACAAATGTGGTTCATCATTTGACACTACCTGCGTGTGGGGCTACAAGGTGTGCCTGCAAACAAAATGGTGTAAGATATGGGTGCACTGGGACTGGGAAGGATGCTTTCTGATTTAAACTGTGTTTGGTTTTATTGGGTTTTGTTACATTGATTGTTTTAATTATTGCATCATTGACGTTCTTTTTGGTCTACCTTTTAAGAGCAACTTGGTTTTAATTTATAGATTCATTTTTGACTTTTGTCTTACTGGAGGTAGCTATTGTAATGGTTTTATAGCTCTGCAATTTTTTAAAATGAAATTCTTTTAATTACTGTTGGCCTGTCAGGCTGAGGAATGAGCACAGATGCGGAGATGAAGTTCCAAAAACAATGGAATATTAAAGACTGGCAAAACCAATAGTCCAGGGTAGGCAAAGTGAAGTTCAGAAAAATGCCATTAACAAATTCACAAGTCCAAAGGCAAAATACTCACAGGGACAAAAGGCTTGCAGTCCATTGTTAGGATATTTTGACCTTCTCCGTGGAACCAAATGCAGGACAAAAGCAGGACACACTGAAAACTTCTCTTAAGAGAATGTTGATTTATTACAATGCGCAAGGGAGAGACATCCTCAGAACATTCGGGCTGCCTGTGCCAAGAGAATCTCTGATAAGAACATAAGAACATAAGAACATATTATGACGAGGACAGGCCATTCGGCCCAACAAAGCTCGCCATTACATTATTTAAAGAGTCTCCAAAACTGCATCAAGTCTGGACTTGAACACAGCAAGGGTCTCTGCCTCAACTACATGACCTGGCAACCCATTCCATGTATTGATAACTCTTTGCGTGAAATAATACTTCCTTACATCAGTGCGGAACTTACTCTTAACTAGTTTCCATTTATGTCCCCTTGTCTTACAGACTGAACTTAATTTAAAAAATTTATCATAGCTAACCTTGTTGAGTCCCTTTATAAATTTAAAAACCTCTATTAAATCACCCCTTAGGATTTAGGACTCTTGCTGAGTCTAAATAGGTTAAGTAACTTTAGCCTTGCCTCATAGCTTTTATTTTTCATGCCAGGAACTAATTTAGTTGCCCACCTTTGTACTTTTTCAAGAGCCTCGATATCTTTCTTATAGTGCGGTGCCCAGAACTGCATACAGTATTCCAAGTGTGGTCTTACTAAAGCATTGTATAATTTTAATATAACCTCCTTAGATTTATAATCAATACTTTTGGCTATATATCCTAGCATCCTGTTGGCCTTTTTTACTGCTACAGCACACTGCCTAGATCCTGTTAGGCTTTGGTCAACCATTACTCCCAAGTCTTTTTCAAATTGAGCACAATCTAGTTTACTTCCTCCCATGAAGTATTCTTGTCTAACGTTCTTGTTGCCCACATGCAAGACTTTACATTTAGTTAAGTTGAATGTCATCTGCCAGGTACCTGCCCACATATGGATGCTGTTTAGGTCTTCTTGTATTACCTTAGTTGATTCTATACTGTTTGCTAGCCCCCCCAGTTTTGTGTCATCTGCAAATTTTACTATTTTACTACTAACCCCTGCATCAAGATCATTTATGTTAATAAGGAAAAGCAAAGGCCCCAACACCGATCCCTGCGGGACTCCACTTCTCACAGGACCCTGTTCTGAAACAATTCCTCCAACAGTTACACTCTGCTTTCTACCAGCCAGCCAACTTCGAACCCACTCGGTGATAGCTCCTGATATTCCTGCAGATTTCATTTTCTCTATGAGCCTATCATGCGGAACTTTGTCGAATGCCTTTTGGAAGTCTAAATAGATAATGTCATAAGCTTGGTTTGCATCTAAACATGCTGTAGCTTCCTCAAAAAAGTCCAGGAGGTTTGTTAAGCATGACCTCCCTCTGCGAAAACCATGCTGGGAATCGTTTAAGATACCATTTTGTTCTAAGAATAATTCCAAATTGTCCCTAATGATGGCTTCCAGTAATTTACAAGAGATACAAGCTAAGCTGACAGGCCAATAATTTCCTGGTTGTAGTTGTTTAGAGTATCAGCAATAGCCTTATTATCATAAACCATAAGTCCATCCTTGTTTTTTAAACCTCTTATCTCAGCCTTAAGTGTCCTTTTTCGATTGTAGTATTGGAAGAAGCGTTTGGGGTTGTTCTTTGCTTCTTGCGCAATCTGTCTTTCCAAACGCCTTTTAGCTTCCCTTATTCCTTTCTTAACTTGAGCACGCATTTTGCTGTATTCAATCTTGTTTGTCTCTGAGCTGTCTAGCTTCAATTTCCTAAATAGTTCCCTTTTATGCTTCAAACTATCTTGTAACGCCTTATTCATCCACTGCGGATGCCTATTTTTCAGCTTCCCTTTTCGCACTTGCGGAATGAATTTACGCTGTACATCCAGGATTATCGTTTTAAATATAGTCCACATTTCTCTTACAGTTCTACCATCTAAAAGATGTACCCAGTTTATATTTCTTGTATAATCACGCATTTTAATAAAGTCGGCTCGTCTAAAGTTGAAAATTCCAGCATTGGAGGATGTAGTCTTAACTCGCCAAAAGACTTCAAATGTAACTGCACTATGGTCACTTGTTCCAAGTGGCTCCCCTACCTCAGTACTGCAGATTCGATCAGGATTATTACACAGAACCAGGTCTAGAATTGTGTTCTGTCTTGGTGGTTGGGTAACAGCCTGTATCAGAAAACAATCATTTATAACATCCAGAAACTCATCCTCACATTTACCCTGACCAGACACAGTTTCCCAATTAATTGAGGGGTAATTGAAGTCACCCATTACTACTGTCTCACCCTCCTGACATGCCAGTGTAATGTTATCAAAGATCATCCTGTTGACACTGCTGTCAGAGGCTGGTGGCCTATAACATACTCCGACATTTAGACCCTTTTCATTTTCCCCCAGTATTTTAATCCATATGTCCTCACTCACACCAAGGGGCTCCATACCTGGAATTTCCTGGATATTAAGATAATCCTTTACATACAGAGCTACACCCCCTCCTCTTCTATTGGTTCTATCTTTTCTAAGCACCTTGTATCCCTTTATGTTATACTCATCCCCTGCACCAAGCCACGTCTCTGTGATCCCAACAACATCATAGTTGCTATTACTCATTACCGCTTCCAGATCCAACATTTTATTTTTTATGCTTCAAGCATTTAAACAGAGAAATTTCAGGGTACTGTGTGCGCATTTCCCATCCTTCCTGTCCACCTCCAGCTGCCCAAAACCACCTCTATGACAGTGCTGCTCTAACTGATTTGCAATCATGGTTCCCTCACTACCAATAAAATAATTAGCCTTGGTGTGTTCTATTCCGGCAGTCTGTCTATCCCTACCCATCTCACTATATAACCTTCCTGCCCCCCAGTCCCTAGTTTAAATACCCCTCTGCTACCCTAAGCAGAAGCTGTACCCCTCCGGTTCAGGTGTAACCCGTCCCGCTTGTACAGGTCACCCCTGTTCCAAAAGGAGTCCCAGTGCCCCATAAACCTGTACCCCTGCACCAGGTTTGTAGCCATGTGTTAAACCTCCATGTAAAGGCTTGCTTCCCTTTGCTTGCACGTGGTACCGGTAGAATTCCAGAGAAGACTACCGTGGAGGTTCTGCTCCTAATCTTCCCCGCTAGCTCGATAAATTTATCCTGCAGAACCTCAAATCTACCCTTTCCTGTCATTGGCCCCAACATGGACCATGACCACTGGATCCTCCCCCACTCTGGCCAGGAGCTTGTCCGTACGCTCCAGGAGGTCTCCAACCTGGGCACCAGGTAGGCAACAGACCATACGAGACTCCTTGTCGCGCGAACACACTATGCTATCTACCCCTCTAATGATTGAGTCCCCCACTATTACTAACTTCCTTTTCTTGGAGGATGAGGCCGCCTGGGTGCCCTGGGGCTCTTCAGTCCTCCCACCCACAGGATTGCGGGCCAACTCGTCATGTAGTGGCATGAAGCGGTTGGTCACCGCAATCTCCGGAGATGCCACCCCACTTGGGACCCTTTCTACGCTTACGCCCTACTGTAACCCAGCTCTCTCGCCCTGTCTGGTCTGTATCTTCTTCCCTACCCGGCTTTGGTGATCTCCCTATAGGGTGTAGTAAACAGTTCCTGGAACTCTAACAATTCAGGATTACTGTGGAGTCCAGCTAGTTGGGCTTCGAGATCAAGAATCTTACTCTCTAAGTGCTCAACTAGTCGGCAACGGTCGCAGATGAACTCATCCTCGAGGTCTCCCTCCAGAAATCTGATCATCCGGCAACTCTCGCACAGTTTTGGCCACATTTTCTCCCCTAACTAAACACGCGTTCCCTAAACAAAGATTTACTGCCGAGACAGAATTACTGGCTAAAAAGTGCTAAGAGCACCGAGGTGGTTCAGAGAAGCCAAAGGCAGAAACCAAGCACAGGAAAAGCCACTGCGTCTAAATACAAGATTCAACAAAAATACGCTAGCAGCAAGCAAAAGCAGACTCGGTAACACAACCAGAATCGGGATATCCTTAAAGCAAACACTGGAGAACAGTAAAAAAAATAAAATAAATAAATAAACAAGCGAACTGGCTGACTTACTAACTTCCCGACTAACGACCTAGAGTATGTCCCTTAAAGATTTGCTATTTAAAGATTTGCTCCTGGGAGGGCGAAAAACCACAGAAAAACCTCTCGTCAGCTCGACTATGCGCCGAATTAGCAGCGTTTGCTGAAGAGCTACGGAGGAAAAAAAGTGGAAAATTCCCTCCCTGTCCCCTAATGGCAACAAAAGATTACACTTTAGGAGCAGATCAAGCCTACCTTATTTAACAGCTAGGTGAGTAGCCCCAACTTTTATTTTAATTAGTATACGAATTAATGAATGCGAATTAATGAAAGAGCACAGAGCTCAGAGACCACTCCACTCCACAAACACTCCACAAACTCGTCCAGGCTAGAGCAGTCGAGCAGAAGCAGCAATCCTGATGACTGGAGTGTGTGTTGTGTTCATATACAGGATTTCGCCATACATATCAAAGGCTTGGGAAAGTTGGGTACTGGATACAACTGGCCTCAGCCCTCAATAGGAAGTGCCATTATTGTAGATCCTAGGTAACTCTGACATTGTTAACATAATATGAATCCAAAAATCTCTGACCAGTGAGCATTCCCAAAACATATGCATTGTTGTGCCCCGCATCTGATCCTGGCAGCGAGTACAGTTAGGACTGGTAACTAGTTTCATTTTAAAACACTTGATAGGTACAGCATATGCTCTGTGAATCATCTTGAAGAGTGTGACTTGATGTGCGAGATTTTTAGAGGTAATGCTAAGTTGGACCATACCGTTTTCCAATCCGGTTCCAGACTGACGCTGCCGAGTTCCCTGTCCCATACCCCTGTCCCTGTCCCATACCCCTTCAAATGCCAGTATCTTAATAGAGCGATCAAGTAGAGAGTTATATATATGTGTTACAGTCCCCTGGGAACCCCGCCCAGGACCGATCCACTCCTCCAAAGGGTGCTCTGGCAAGGGCCCATTCTAGGGCACCCCATAAACCTTCATAGCTGATCTCAGCCTCAAGTAAATAAAGTAAGAGGTGCCTGATAAATCATACTCTTCTCCAATATCTTGGAATGAACGCCCTATGCCTGTACATAGCAAGTCTTCTAGTCAGTGTAGCTTCGCACGTGCTGCCTCTACAGCCCACCAAGGGACCTCAGATTCCCGGTTTCTCCAAACATGTAAGGATCTCATTTGAAAAGCATGGTAGTAAAAATAAGATTTGGGACAGCTAAGCCTCCAGTGAGTTTGCTTCTTTGTAAGGTTGTAGGTTTAATTCTTGCACGCTTTCCTCCCTAGATGAACTGCGATATGAGAGAGTGCATTTCTGCAATAAATTTAGGTGTCGGCGCTAGGGGGGGATCATAAAGAACAAAAAATGTATCCGAGGCAAAATGTTCATTTTGATAGTTGTAACTCTGCCTCGTAAATAGACGTAGAGAGAGCCCCATCTCTTCAGGTCATCCATAATTTTCTTTTTTATGCCCAAAAAGTTTTCTTGAATTATTCTATTGAGACAAGGATAGATCTTTATACCAAGGTACGTAAAGGGTGTACAAATAAGGGTGTCAACAGGCAAACTGGTATTTTTTGCAGCTGTATTCAATGGAAGAAGAGCTGGTTTAGTCCAGTTGATTTTGTATTCTGCCATCTCTCTAAATAAATCAAAGAGTTTTAGGACCTGCGGTAGTGATGAACGAATATTAAATATAAAAAGAAGGCAGTCATCTGCATATAATTAAAGATAATGTCTACATGGGTCTATGGTTATAGGAGATATTGTGACACTTTCTCTAACGGCCTGAGCCAGGGGTTCTAGAGATATGGCAAAGAGGAGAGGAGAAAGAGGACAACTGAAAGGCTTGTCATTGACAGGTTCCTATGAGAACTGATGCTGTTGCATGACCATATAACGTTTGTATCATAGAGATAAAATTAGGCCCAAATCCAAATCTCTCCATGACCAGCCATAGATAACTCCATTCCTGCCTGTCAAAAACTTTATGAGCATCTAGAGAGAGTACAGCACAGTCATCTGGTATAGTATCTGCAGCATCAATAACATGTAGGAGCCTCCTAACATTATCAGATGCTGCTCTCCCCTTCAGGAATCCCATCAAAATGAATTTGTTTCCCAATTACTGACTCCATGAAAGTGACCAGTACCTTGGCGTAAAGCTTCACATCTCCTCAGGTCAGTGAAAAAGGGCGAAAGCTTGAGCAGTCAAGTGGATCTTTACCTTTCTTAAGTAAAACGGTGATGAGTGCATTTCTCTGATCCCTGTGAAAAGATCCCTGTTCAACCACAAAATGTATTGAGCCTAATACCAGAGGTCCTACCTGATCCCAAAAAGCTAGTTGTGGCTCAGGAGGTAGGCCGTCCAAACCAGGCGACTTGCCTTTCTGGAGAGCTTTTATTGCTGTTTGAAGCTCTTCTAAGGAGATGGGGTTTTCTAATTCTAAGCTTTCCAAGTGGTCCATACTAGGCCAAGCTAAATTTTGAAGAAATGAGGTACACTTTTCTATGTCTACAATACACTCTGATGTATAGTGACTGCTGTAGAATTTTTTGAAAACATCATTGATTAGGTTTTGCTGAGGTCTGTAACAACGTCACCCTCTGTTGTACAAATGGCATTATTCACTGCTTTTGATTCATTGTGTTTTAACCGAAGGGCTATTAGTCTACTTGGGCAATTGCGATCATAATACCTCTGTTTAGTTCTATGTAAAATAAACTAAGCCTTGTTTATGGATAAACTTTTATATTCTCCGCTTAGTGCATTAAGTATATTGGTGTTAGCTTCAGAGGGTGTTTCCCTCTGCACCTTCTCCACTCTCTCCATCTCCTTCTCAATTTCAGAAAACCGTTTATTACGCTCAGAGTTTAGCCTAGAAGCAAAACCAATACACATGCCTCTTATAAAACATTTTTCTGCTTCCCATAATGTTTGGGGATTATCACATGACCCAGCATTGTGTTCTATAAATTCATTGATTTGTGTTTTTATCTGTGATAGAAAAGCAGCATTGCTAAGCAAAGAGACACTAAATCTCCATTTGCATGCTTTGCTATGTACAACGAATGGTGTTAAAGTACATGACACAGGGGCATGATCAGAAATTAAAATAGGGAGCATATTAATATGAGGTATATTATTTATAACAGAGGGGCTTACAAATATATAATCAATCCTGGAGGAGGTGCCATTACAACCAGGATGAAGAGTAGCATTTGACTTTGTCATTACGAATGCACCAGAGATCCACCAAGTTCAGGTAATCTAAAAAGGATCTTAGAGCTAAAGATGAGGGAGGAACTGTGTTTTGTGTTCCTGTAGATCTGTCAAACTCTGGGGAAACTGTGGCATTATAATCGCCTGCAACAATGCAATTAGGGTCTCGATAACGTAACAAAATCATACTAATGGAGGGCAAAAAGTTTTCATCAAAAACATTTGGTGCATAGATACACGCTAATAGATGTTTTGCATAGTTAATACAGAGCAACACATTCACAAATCTGCCATCATTAGTTTGTTTGCCGAAGGCGCATACTACTGTTCTTCTATAGAATCTTTACTTCTTATTATTATTCCTGATTCTTCCGGACTTATCTCCTCCTACAATTTTTAAGCTAGACTTACCAAACCTTGCCAACAGAGGCGTGGATACACTGGTCAGGCTGCTTGTATTTTTTTAAGCTATATGATTCATACTTTTTAAACTATTGAGCTTTAAAACCGGTGTCCCTTGAATTAATATTTGTGCAATACCGAGCATGCTAACAAGCTAACCTTAGTGACACTAAGCAACAATCATCACATGTAATGTTACTTTTAATCTGACTAATCCCACCTCACCACTAGTAGTTGTAAGTACTACCTACTTTCCTATAACTTTAAGGTAGTTGACAAAATAACATCCTCCAAAGAATACAGCATGCTTGCTGGCTAGCTACCTTACCGGATGTGACATTTACATGGTGATAACAGGAAAACGTTATCCCCCAGTACAAGTGCCACACTGTTATTACATTTGGTTGACAGATTTTGGCATTTTTCAGGCGATGTGACAGACTTGCTGCAGCTTGCTTGCTAGAATGTTCCTGTAGATTGTCTTGGACATCCGTGATGGTTTCCAATAACATAAGTGAGCGTAGCATAGAAACAACAGGCTCACTTGTGTTATTGGAAACCATCACTCAAGTCCAAGTGATGGCCTGGCCTGTGATGAGGTCCTGCTGTATAAAGTGCGCTGTGTGTAATATATGTGCGGTATAACTACATCATTATCTATTAAGTGGACAGTTAATGTTATTGTTAGAATTTAGGTTAGCTAGCTAGCTGCTTTACCTTTTTGCTAGCAAACAACTAATGCATACCTGTAGTACTGACTACACAAGTAATATAATATAAACACTGCTGTTTATATTAAGTCTACCTTGTAGCCTACAGATATTACAATATATTGTGTACAAGTATGATACTGTAGCCTAGCAGATATAATCACACTGCAATGCTGTTCAGGTATAATGATCTTAAATGAATAATTCATGTTTTGATCAGAAAGTTCTGCTGTTCTTTGACTGCTTCTAGTACTCCAGCTGCTACTACTTCAGTGCTTACTCTACCTACTAAAAGTTTTAATATACTAATAATAAGTAGTAGTCTTCTTATATATATGTATATATATATTGTAGTCTTATTATTAACTTCTAGTAGGTAGCCTACAGTTTTAAACTTACTCTTAAAGCCTTCAGAGTTTCTTAAAGCAAACAGAGTTTCTTCTGGAACTCTATATCTAGTTTTCATTACCGTTCTCTATAACCACAAGCTGTAATTTCCTTTTGGCAATAATCAGTACACCTCTAGCTTTAGTTGATGCGACAACAGACAAAAAAAAACATTTTATCATAAATAAACATCACTTTATTAACATCATTGTATACATATCTTAAGGTTGTGTGGACTATATTATGCACAATTTAATCATAAATAATGAAATTCTGGTCTCAGCTGTAAAATTGAAAAAAAGCCATTACAGTAAAAACCCATTATTTCGCGGTTCAGTTTTTGCGGTCCCGGTATTTCACGTTTTTTTCTGTAATATTAATTTTAAAATTGCTAATATTTTCGCCATTTCACGGCATTCCGCAGCATTGTTTATGAGTTTAAATCTATTGGTCTTGCTCTCTCTCAATATCTTTTATGTGTTTAAATGTGTTTCTATTGTTTTAAAAGTGTGTTTAAAGACCTTAAAATTCTTTTAAAAGTACCGTAAAACTTATAATAACATGTCTAGCGTGTATTTAAATAGGTTATTTCTATTTTGCGGATTTACACTTATCGCAGGTGGGTCTGGAACGTAACCCCCGTGATGGAGGGGGGTTTACTGTAATGAATATTCTGCAACATTTTGAATGGAAGGCAAAGAAATCTACAACATTCCAGAAACATCACAGCAAAATTCCAACGCAAACTGGAGAAAATCGACATATGGCATCACAGAGACATTCGTACACTGTCATATTTTATACAGAACCATTAACACACCATTTGGTGCAGTAGAATGATTCATTGTTGGATATTATTTAAATATGATGGGTTCTATTTTACCAAAAGGTGTTAAGATGTTGTGTCACCATTTAAAGACAGAACCAAAATGGGTCCCATATGCATGTCAGTTTGACAAGAAAGAGAATCAATAGATGGAGGAGGTGGTCACTTTTTTGGGCTTTAAGTTTTTAGTGGTGAGGACTATTAGTGTCACATAAATCTCATCATCACCAGACAGCACTGCTTATGAAACACTCTGAGTAGAAACAAGTTCATCAGACTTGACTGAGATGTTTATTAAACAAGTTGAGTCAGCAGTTTCCCAATGGGACACTTAAACTGCTCTGTCTGTGTCACAGCCCATAAGCCCTAGTCTGCCTCCACAGGACTGCTGGGCTACAGTGCCTGCTGTACCCAGGAAGACCATTTGCATAGAGAAGACACTTTGCATTGGCAGCACATGCTTCGGTGCTCTGGGAGTGTTTATAATCCTGTGAGTTTAACACTTGATGACTGAGAGCTGTCCTTAATGGCAACAGAACCCACAGCAACAATAACTTTTATCACCATCTTCATCTGGGCACTCGCTTTCTGCATTCAGGGTAAGATTCATAAAACATATTCAAATTGCTATGCTGACATCAATTTTAATGGAATTGAAGTACAAAACTTGTACTAAATAGCTAAAATAACTGCGCAATGATGTGACCTTCTAATGTGCCTATGGATTATAGAAATAAGTATTTTTTGTTTATCCTTCCCTTCTGAATGCACAGGACAGGTGACTGTGACTCCTGCTGGTAAATCTGCTCTCATAGGAGACACTGTCACCCTGAGCTGTAAAACCAGCTCTGCTGTGTATAAAGACAGTGGATGGGGATCATTACGCATTCTGGTATCAGCAGAAACCTGGAGAAGCTCCTGAACTCCTGATCTACTATGCAACATAGCTCAGGGATTCCTGATTGACTTAGTGGCAGTGGATCTGGGACTGACTTCACTCTGACCATCAGTGGAGTCTAGGCTGAAGATGCAGGAGATTACTACTGTCAGAGTTACCACAGTGGCCCTGTGTTCACACAGTGATAGAGAGCAGTACAAAAACCTCCCTCAGTCAGACTGCACAGAGACTGCACTGCTGCAGCTGGGACCTACTGTAGGTGCTGAGGGGGGAGGCACTGACCCGGCACTGACACTGAGGGGTTCTGCTCCAGCACTGTGGATCAAAACTAACTCTCTCACACTCTTTAAATTGATACAGTGAAGCTCCATTCCCCCTCTTTTCTCCCAATGTGTAATAACCAGTTATATGTGAGCCTAGTGGATCACTTAACTCCAGAGAGCACAGAAAAGCATGAGCGCTCCTATGAAACATGAGATGTCAGCTGCTGCTTCTTTTCACTCTGCAGTCCCCCAATTGTGCTGACACAGATACTGAGTCAGAGGAGGACTCTTCATTTATTAGTAAACTGTGGGCATATGACTGGCCAGCAGGGAGTGCTGAAGCATATAATCTTAACCTTATTTGATGCTGCAATTTAATGTGTTTTTTTTTTTTTACATTTTGCAATCAGACTTACATGAACAAAATTAATGGGGTCATTCTTAATTTGGGTTAACCTTATAGGTGCTGTTATATGAAGTGATGTATTGTTAAATGATAATAAATAATAATTTAACAGCTCTGCTCTGAAATGCAGAGTAACCACATTTAACGTGGTTACTCTGCATTTCATGAGAAGTTGTCCTGATAATTTTTTGTCCTCCCCAGAACAGGACTGAGATGAGGGAGGATGCCTGTATTCTAGCACAACACTCCTTTAGTTTGATAGTGACTAGTATGAATTAGCATGCTATAGTGACTTAGCATTGTTGTGCTGTGTGAATTAGCATGCTATAGTGACTTAGCATTGCTGTGCTGTGTGAATTAGCATGCTATCATGACTTAGCATTGCTGTGCTGAGTGAATAGAATGCTGTAGTGACTTCGCATTGCTGTGCTGATTTAAAGTGCACCATATCTATCAGCTCTGCTGGTGTGGGAATGGGAGCACCATTACCTGCTGGGGCGCTCCCTGTCCTGCAGTGTGAAATCCAGTGTGGGGGTGGTGGGGAGCAGAGGGGGGCACTGCTGGGTTACTGTGTGTGTGTGAGCCCTGTTCTCTCAAGTGTTCATGGCTGGTTAAATACAGAAACATTGCATTAGCTGTACTCACAGTGTCCTGGTAGACAGAAAGGTTACTGGTGACGGCACTGTGGGAAGTTTCCCCTGCCTCTGTCCTGCACAGACAGCACTTTCCACTGCAGTCATCCTAGCTGTCCAATAACAGGCTCATATAAACACTGAGAGACCTGGGATTAACCTGAGCAGCTGAGTCACATCACTCTCTGTGTCCCAATGGAAGTGCTCCCTGTCTGAGCTCTCACACAGAACACTTAGTAGTGTTACAATCTCACTCATATTCACACTCCATGATAAACACACATTTCATAATATTGTTCTTGTTCCATGGTGGTCATTCATTTCTTCCACCTCTTTAATAGTAAAGTATTAAGAACATTTTCTTATTTTATTAGAGTGTATTTGTAATACCAATACTTCTCTCACTAAATATTCTTTCAGACCCTGAAAAGTAAGTTTCCTGTGATTTGCACTCCTGTACAACCATGAACATATTATTATGACAAACATTATAAAATGGATTACAGTTCGGAGATATTTAAATGGAAAAACTTCAACAGGTGTTCCGATATGAGTTGTAATTGTTGTAGTTTTATTGAACACAAAGTAGTTCTGCAGAAGATGGTTCTTTACAGAACATGAGTGAACGGCAGCATTCTCCACCCCGGAGTAGATCACAAGAGCTGCTGTAACAATCACTGACCCCTAGAGGGCAAAAGAGAACCATTGCTTTCACTTAGCAAATCTTGGCAACATTGCTACATGTCTACATAGATTTGAATGGAAACACTTTTTGAATAGAAACAGTAGCATCAGTGAAATATACAGTGCCCCTGACAAATGTTGGCACCAGTGATAAATATGAGCAAAATGGGCAGTAAAAAACATCTTTGTTTATTCTTTTGATCTTTCATTCAAAATATTCATAAAAATGTAACCTTTATTTGCAGTAAAATGATTGAAAGACAAAAACTTATAATGAAATAAATATTTTTCTCTAAAACATGTGTGCCACAGTTATTGGTACCCCTTCATTTCATACATTGGGCAGCCTCCCTTTTCCAAGTGTGACACAGTGGCAGGTGTGGCCACTGTGCCGAGTGGTGAGTGGAGTGGCTTAAATAGATGGCCTAGTTGGAGGCAAGTGCTCACAGCTGAGTTGATTAGAAATCACTCACAGGTGAGCCTGCCTGTTAGTGAGGCCTCTGCTGCTGCAGCTCCAGTTCCTCTTCAGGCTGAGGGAGGGAATCAGGAGCCTGACAGCAGTACAGTGGGAGGAGCTGAGGCGCTCGTTCCTCCCTCCACCTCTCCCGGCACCACACAAGATAACAGCTTAGAGTCTTCTCCTATGATGCTTAATGAGACTGGAGAACACATGACAAGGGGTCTGAGACCATTCCTCTATACAGAGTCTTTCAGATTCTGAGGTCCACACTTGTGGAGTCTCCGCTTCAGGTCACCCCACAGGTTTTCTATGGGCTTTAGGTCAGGGGGCTGGGATGGTCATGGCAAAACCTTGATTCTGTGGTCAATTAACCATTTTTGTGTTGATTTTGAGGTGTACTTTGGATGATTGTCCTGCTGGAAGATCCAACCATGGCCCAGTTTAAACTTCCTAGCTAAGGCAGTCAGGTTTTGATCTAATATCTACTGGTACTTGATGGAGTCCATGATACCATGTTCCTGAACAAGTTGTTCAGGGCCTTTGGTTGATGAAAGCTGAGGCTTTTCTCTGGCAACACTCCCAAACAACCTCTGATTATGTAGGTGGCGTGTGATTTTTGTTTGGGAGACTTTCTGACCCCAAGACCTAACTAATGACTGCCATTCCTCAACTGAGATCCTTGGAGATTTGACCATCCAAACCATCCTTCTCACTGTATGTGGGGTCAATATAGACATATGTTCTCTTCCAGGCCGAAACCCTAATAATCACCAAAGTTCAAGTTACAGCTGGTGAGCGCAACAGTGCTCACAATAACATAAACTCATATGGTATAAACGAGAACAAAACAGTTTAGCTAGTGTCTGGAGTAGCGAGTCGGGTGGCAGGAAGCATCCTCTGCTCGGCACATCCTCGTCCTCCTTAACTGGAGACTGCAAAAGCAATAACACAGAACGTTAGTCAGCCCCGATAGCGTAAATTTGCGATTTGTCAGCCGGCAGCATGGTAGTGAGATATTTTTTTATAATCAGGATGGCTATCCTTGATTGCACAGAATCACAAAGGGTGTTATCGGTATAACTGTTAAACCTTTTTGTGTTCCATTTGGCGAACTATCTCGATACCAACCAGTTTTTCGGGCTATCTCCACATACACTGGGAACATTGGCGGCTGATCTGTATAACTGACCTGCAGTCACGGATAACTAAAATATAAAATAGCATAAGTTCCGCATAAAGGCATTATCTCCACTTTCAGCTGAGCAGTGAATGCTCAATTCGATTTTAAGATAAAATCCTTGCCTAATCAGACTTACGTATTGCATGTGTCTACGGGCTACTATTATGTTGCTGTAAGTGCCCATTCATTTGTACAGCACCCCTGTATTAAATGAACTGTAGAATTAAGTGAACTAATGCTTATTCACGTTTTCAATTATGTTGGCTGTCTATCTTTTTTTTTTGACAGTTTTCTTCTGACCTTAACATATCGTGTCAATTTTATACACACCATTGTTTGTCCGTTGTAAATGTTGTGCCCAGTGTGTTTGCTGATATAAGTTATGTTGTCTTCATATCAATATTATTAGTGTGTGTTAGACCAAATGGTGTCCATGTGTCACGTATTAGGGACAGACGAGGAGACAGCAAAACCGATCAAGAGGCGTGAAAGAGGAGCGCAGCCGAAAGTGGATGGGAGTACATCATATAGAAATATTAAATTCTTATAGGCCTACTGTGCAGTACTTAGCTTTGGTTTAACCTTTACATTGTCTTTATTGCAGCCAGTTTTTGAGAGTCAGTGAATTGACAGGGAGAGTGACAGCTGCCCAGACCAAAAAAAAGGGGAAAATTTAAAAAAGAAATGTAGGGTGTGTGTTCAGATAGAGCTGTGACTTAGCCGTTACCGCAAAAGATACGTATAGAAATATGTCTATCCACCATTGTTGTTGGATGTCATATTTTTTTGTCAATAGTTGTGTTTGCTTCCATCGCGCCTCCCACCTTGCTTGCCTCAGCCACTGCTGAAGGGGAAGCAGTGGTGGTCTCCCCCCCGAGGCATGAAGCAGGGAGCAGCAGCAGCAGGAAATGGAGGAACTCCGAGTTGTTCGCGTTCCTCCAAAGACAGGTGGAGATTTTGCTGGGGTTTGAAGTATAAAGTTCTTGCTATAAATCTGTTTTCCCAGCAACCATGAGAAATTTTCATAGTCAAGGTGGATTTTTCCAGTTTGAACAGTGTCCAGGTTAATTGTTTTAAATGTTTAAAAGTTGAAAAGACTGCCAGACATGCCAGATGATGGGCAGAACGCAAATTAAATTCCTAATTCTTGGAGAGCAGTGGAGAATTCCTCTTTTCTGGGTGCTGATTTCTAAACTTACAGTGATTATTATGCATGTGGTTTAATTTGTGATGTCATTCATTACTGACCCTACATGATCAAATACACTGATTCATTTCAAAAGTAGTCCTCAGCAAGAAAAACAAAACAAATTTAATTATGAAGCTGGAATTTAAATGAACATAGTTATTGAACAATTTGTGTGTGATGCCAATTACAAGAAACGATTAAAATTACAAAACATACATGGTAAAGGGGTAACGGAAAAATATCAAGAACAATAACAGGAAAATAGACTAAATTAATTACAATAATTGAAGATTAAACTATATACAATAACTACATAAAACTATATATACAAAATATTCAGTTCCTGGCTAAGATACCTATCTCACCTGTTCAAAATAACTGGTCCTGCAGGCTCGCAGGACATGCAGTTGGGGCTGATAGCTCCTCTGCAATGCAAGCTCTTAGGTGCTGCCCTGGGGTCTCCTCCATTTAAAAGGGCACTGGCTCTAAACTTGCATATCCCTCATTGTCCCCAGTGTCTTATAGGACATCCCCAGCTTCCAGGCCCACGTTGTGGAGGACTGCACAGACCTTTGGTGCAAATGTTGGGTGCACCTCCAGGGCGGAGAAGAAGACGCTCCTTCACCGTGTCTTCAAGAGACCAAAGGCCCGCTCAACAACTGATTTCGCCTTTGCGTGGTGGCGGTTAAAACGGGCCTCCACTGGCCCCTGGACAGGCTCACGGTAGGGGGCTCCTCTACACACGGGTACCCGCCATCACCAAGAAGCATGTACCCACGAGGGGGGTACAGCTGCCGAACATACAGTGGGCTGTTTCGGAGTACCCATCAATCGTGGACGGAGCCTGGGTACCCCACAAAGACATCCAGGAACCTCCTGGATGTCTTTGACTGTCACAGACTGCTTGTAAGTCACAGACTGCTTGTAAGATGATAGATGGGAAAAGTTTGTGATTGATGTAGCACTGTCGTGTGACTCCTTCAAGGCCTTGTGTTGTGCCAGCTGAGAGAATCCCTCTCCAACACGGTCCAGATCCTCAGGACCTGGGGACCTGGTCCTGTGGACCATCCGATGCACTGTACTGCGGGGGATGTCAAACACCTATGACACAACGCGGTATGATGTGCCACAAGTCAGCCAGTAAATGAAGACTGCATCTCAAAAATGTAACCCCAGCCATGGTCCCTTCTGTTGGGGAGCATGCCAAGGAGGGAGTGGACTGTCTGCCTGGACAGACGAAAATCAGGCTGGAGATCCCGATCTTCATTGAAAAATACCTCCAGAACCGGGACATGGAGATTAATTCGGCCGTACATCACAAGGCGTTCTCCTTGGAAGAAAAAACACCATTTACTTTAAGGTTTCTTTCCTGTTTGTTTTGATTACCATTTAAATCTACTGGTCAAGATTTTTAAGCTTTACATTACATGCATAGAGGGAAACCATCGTCTACAGTATCCTACATATAAGTATAATTCTCTTTTTGGTGGGCTCGAAGACAGAAAGTGCACATACTGTTCAGTGCTGAAATATGTTTAAATTATGTGTCTTCATGATATGTTTATAATATGCGGTTAAATCTATTTATTTAAATAGAAGTGCTCAGACAACAAAAAGTGTCACTTTTAAAATTTGTCTAACTTCCTGTTCAAGTTATATGTCAGCCTACAGTCTAATGGTAATGGCTCTTAACTAGATATTAGAAGGTTGGTGGTTCGAGTCACAGAACGATTAGCTGCTAGCTTTTTGTGAGGAGATCATATTGGTTAATATATTACTTCGGTTAGAAGTGGTTCTAATTAAGAAGTGGAATTAATATAACTATATTATATTAACTTTAACTGCTGTTAAAGGTAAGTGGTGTTATTGTAAAAATTACGATAACACCACGGCAGTGCAGCTCTCCTCTTCACCGCAGCTCTCCTTATTTGTCGTCTTCGCTGTATGGTGTTTTCCTCAATTTCAAGCCGCCGTCTGGCAGAATTAAGGCGTGACACAGCCCATCTCTCCATTTCAAAATTCATAAATTACCACCCCAGAATGAGCAGCATAGCCATCATTATCACTGGTACCATCTTCGTTTTGTCATCTAACAGTTAACTACAAATTGCCCACGAGCTGTTATTTGCTGTACAGCGCAAAAATAATGAAAACAGACCATCGTTGACAGTACAACAGACAAGTTTATTGTGGAGACATATTTTAATCAAAATACAGGATACCTGAAAACAAACAAAACGATTGAATATCTGTTTAGCAATGTGTGTCCACTGTTACACCTTAAATGTACAATTAATCAATTGAACGCGGTCTATAAATAAACTTCAGACAAACAGGCAAATTTTTACTGAACTCAAAGTAGCTAGTTTTTACAGCTGGTATATTTATATCATGAGCAGTGGCAAAATTCAATCAGCTGTAACCAGTTATTTGAACTAAGAAATAATATCTGACGATCTCACATTTGATTGTTTACTGTTCTAGCACGTTTATTTTGATAGTTTTGGGTCAAAGGACACAACAAAGTGCATCCCATTATTGAACCAAATTTTCCATACTTCCATCCTCCGAAGTATGTACTCCCAAGCATGAGCTGAAGTACGCACTCCGGAGCACGGTAGTATGGAGCATGGAAATATGCGGTTTGGGACACAACTAAACTATCAAGAAAATTATTATCTATTTGATTATTTATTTCATAAACATTTTATTTAATTTTGACTAAAATGCCATTCCATAACTATGAAGTTACAATGGGTAGGAAGCTCAAATGTAGAACAAAATGCAACAGAGAAGTAGACAATTGATGCAGAATTGAACATAAAGGACAGACAGAAATTATTATGAATTACCACATACTTCCTGCTGGGACTGTTTTTCACTGATTTGTGAATCAACACTGAACATTCATTTGGTTGTGAGGGACTGTGGGACAGAACATACTGAATACTGACAAGTAGTTTTGATTTTTGCTGCGTGTCTGTACGGGAGCAGCAGTTGTTACTATGTTGTCAGTTGTCAGAATTAGCGGTACAGCGGCCTCATCGTCAGTTCATCACCTCCTTGTATCACTTTGTGTGTTGTTGTTTGTTTTCTGGCCTTTTACCTACAGTTTCTTTATTCTTTATTCTCTTCTTTCCAGACAACCCTCAGCTTGTCATGTTTTTACTTCCTTCCACTTTTTCTCTGTGCTCTTCTACTCGTTTCAGGAGACCCAACCACCGCAGACGGAACCTGGCCAACCTGGCCCAGAAAGCTGACTTCTATGCCGAGAGACAGTCATTTCAGTTCCTTTCAGTTCATTACATTATTATAAATTGTGTAAATTATTGTTTATAAATGTATTACTTGCTGTGTACTATGTTTGTTGGCTATGCTATGTTTGTGACTGTGGCTATTACATTGACCTTACTTTAGCTATACTTTAAACTGCTGTTTAAATGATACACATATTTTCAAAGTTTTGTCCTGTATTTACGTTGACTGTATGCACTCCTTGTACGTCGCTTTGGATGAAAGAGTCTGCATAATGAATAAATGTAAATGTTCTGGTCTTAATTCTGTTAATTTTGGCTCCCCCTAGTGGTGCAGTTGTAGCTGCTCTTGTTTTGTTTGAATTAACCTTTCAATCTATCCTCCATTTTAGCGAATCAGTTCGGTTAAGCAACTCTGTGTTACTGTTCGTTCACATTTCTACAGGCTAGGTTGTGGAAATATACGCATGTAAGTCACAAAATATTTTTTAATTTGTGTTACAGTTGTCAGGCAGTATAGCTACTTGAAAATATAGTTGTGATTACGCCAATTAGTACAGTTCTTGTATAGTTATTAGCAAGTTAGCATACGCGCTCACCGAGATAGCATTTATTTGTATATTTTACATTTATTTGGCTAGCATTTTGCTATGCTGAGTTTTGTACTTACCTAAACATGTAGCCAATTATTCATTAAGGCGTATTGCAAAATTAATGAGTTTATTCTAAGCTTAATTCATAAAAAGTCCTTGTAAACATTCTATATTAAGTGGTACATCTGTTTTGTATTATTTCAGATGTGTATGCTTGCTAAGTGTGTTAACTTAGTTTTCTCCTAGCTACACTACAATATTTTCTGTGGAAATCCATGTAGCTACTCTCCTTTGTTTAGCCTGGTTAATGATGTCATGAAAGAATAACTATGCAGACAGCAAATGCAATGTAATGTCTTTTATTTATTGTCATTTCATTTTTACAAAATAAAAATATAGGGAAGGAAAGAAAGAAAAATGAATTGTCAGTAAAGCGCATAACTTACCTCAAGCCTCAAGCCTTTATGGCCTAACATATCCTTTATGTTAACTATCTTTCTAGCTTTGCCCAGAAACGGTACTTAAGGACAAAATAGTAAATGTAAATGTGAATCATATTTTAAAGCTTGACATCTCTGGTCTATAATTCTGAAGTCAGAAAATCAGTGCATATTAAAAGTAGATGAATGAGATCAGGACTATATATATTTAGTGAAATATGAAATAATAGAATTTATTCCTTCAATATAGCCAGTTCTGCACTATATACATTTTTCTAGTTGCTCAGCTAAGGCACTACATTACCCAGGGAATTGTTGTGACAGACCTAAGGGGTACCTTTACATGAAATGGTACCTTTCCATAAAAACCAAAGGCATTGGCAACCATAGGTAAGCCAATAATCGTTTGGTTAGTTGCAAACAAGTAATTTAAGTGACTGTAATTTACATGGTGATGTTGTATGGTGAGTATGGTGTCTGGCAGAAAGAGAGGACAGTACAGTTGTTTGAGATGGGCCCAGGTGAATTTCAGCTTTCCCCTGTCTTGAAGCAAACTTAAATCAAGCAAACTTAAAGTGACAAGTTGTGTCAGTTCTGTGGTCAGTGTGTGTAATGGCGGCTTGTGTGATGTGATGGGGAGAGTACATTTACATTTACATTAACATTAATTCATTTGGCAGACGGTTTTGTCCAAAGTGACGTACAAGGATACAGTCATCCACAAATTGAAAAGTGCATCTATCAATAATGCTACAGCAAATCTATTAATTACATCTGTCATAATAGCATAGCCAGGATGAATGGTACATAGCCAAGTAAAATATAAAAAAATATAATATTAGTATTACACAATTAATAAAAATAATAAACATAATACATGAATACACATAATACATCAATATTAATACATGTACATTATAATAAGAACATAAGAACATATCATGACGAGGACAGGCCCAACAAAGCTCGCCATTACATTATTTAAAGAGTATCCAAAACTGCATCAAGTCTGGACTTGAACACAGCAAGGGTCTCTGCCTCAACTACATGACCTGGCAACCCATTCCATGTATTGATAACTCTTTGTGTGAAATAATACTTCCTTACATCAGTGCGGAACTTACTCTTAACAAGTTTCCATTTATGTCCCCTTGTCCTACAGACTGAACTCACCTTAAAAAAATTATCGTAGTTAACCTTGTTGAGTCCCTTTATAAATTTAAAAACCTCTATTAAATCACCCCTTAGTCTCCTCTTGCTGAGTCTAAATAGGTTAAGTAACTTTAGTCTTGCCTTGTAGCTTTTATGTCTCATGCCAGGAACTAATTTAGTTAGCCTCCTTTATACTTTTTCAAGAGTCTTTCTTGCGGTGCCCAGAACTGCACACAGTATTCCAAGTGTGGTCTAACTAAAGCATTATATAATTTTAATATAACCTCCTTAGATTTATAATCAATATTTTTGGCTATATATCCTAGCATCCTGTTGGCCCCTTTTTACTGCTACAGCACACTGCCTAGATCCTGTTGGGCTTTGGTCAACCATTACTCCCAAGTCTTTTTCAAATTGAGCACAATCTAGTTTACTTCCTCCCATGAAGTAGTCTCGTCTAAGGTTCTTGTTTCCCACATGCAAGACTTTACATTTAGTTAAGTTGAATGTCATCTGCCCACACATGGATGCTGTTTAGGTCTTCTTGTATTACCTCAGTTGATTCTATACTGTTGGCTAGACCCCCCAATTTTGTGTCATCCTCAAATTTTTCTATTTTACTACTAACCCCTGCATCAAGATCATTTATGTAAATAAGGAAAAACAAAGGCCCCAACACCGATCCCTGTGGGACTCCACTTCTTACAGGACCCTGCTCTGAAACAGTTCCTCCAACAGTTACACTCTGCTTTCTACCAGATCGCCAACTTCGAACCCACTCAGTGATAGTTACTGATATTCCTGCAGATTTAATTTTCACCATGAGCCTCTCATGCGGAACTTTGTCGAATGCCTTTTGGAAGTCTAAATAGATAATGTCATAAGCTTGGTTTGCATCTAAACATGCTGTGGCTTCCTCAAAAAAGTCCAGGAGGTTTGTTAACCATGACCTCCCTCTGTGAAAACCGTGCTGGCTATCGTTTAAGATACCATTTTGTTCTAAGAATAATCCCAAATTGTCCCTAATGATGGCTTCCAGTAATTTACAAGTGATACAAGTTAAGCTGACAGGCCTATAATTTCCTGGATCAGTCCGGTCGCCTTTCATGTAGATAGGTACTACACTGCCTAGCTTCCAGTCATCTGGTATTTCTCCAGTTTTAAGGGATTGCTTAAAAATAACTGTCAGAGGTTTGTAGACCTCTTCCGCTAGTTCCCTGAGGACTCTTGGAAATATTCCATCAGGACCTGCAGCCTTATTTGTTTTAAGTTTTCGAAGTTTATCTAGCACTTCTGTATCATTTAAATCAATGTCCTCCATAAGACTCTGAGAACTGAAATCTCCTGGAGGTATATGAGTGAACCCTTCACTAGTGAAACTCTCCACAAAGTAGTTGTTTAGGGTATCAGCAATAGCCTTGTTGTCATAAACCATAAGTCCATCCTTATTTTTTAAACCTCTTATCTCAACCTTAAGTATCCTTTTTCGATTGTAGTATTGGAAAAAGCGTTCAGGGTTATTCTTTGCATCTAGCGCAATATCTGTCTTTCCAAACACCTTTTAGCTTCCCTTAGTTCTTTCTTAACTTGAGCTAGCATTTTGCTGTATTCAATTTTGTTTGTCTCTGAGCTGTCTAACTTGAATTTTCTTAATAGTTCCTAAATGTTTCAAACTATCTTGTAATACGTTATTCATCCACTGCAGATGCTTATTTTTCAGCTTCCCTTTTCGCACTTGTGGAATGAATTTACGCTGTACATCCAGAATAATAGTTTTAAATATGTTCCACATTTCTCTCACAGTTCTACCATCTAGAAGAGGTACCCAGTTTATATTTCTTGTATAATCACGCATTTTAATAAAGTCAGCTCGTCTGAAGTTGAAAATTCTAGCATTGGAGGATGTAGTCTTAACTCGCCAAAAAACTTCAAATGCAACTGCACTATGGTCACTTGTTCCAAGTGGCTCCCCTACCTCAGTACTGCAGATTCGATCAGGATTATTACACAGAACCAGGTCTAGAACTGTGTTCTCTCTTGTAGGTTGAGTAACAGACTGTATCAGAAAACAATGATTTACAACATCCAGAAACTCTTCCTCACATTTACCCTGACCAGACACAGTTTCCCAATTAATTATAACATACTCCGACATTCAGACCCTTTTCATTTTCCCCCAGTATTTTAATCCATATGTCTTCACTAACACCAAGGGGCTCCATACCTGGAATTTCCATACCTGGAATATTAAGATAATCCTTTACATACAGAGCTATGCCCCCTCCTCTTCTATTGGTTCTATCTTTTCTAAGCACCTTGTATCCCCTTATGTTATACTCATCCCCATCCCCTGCACTAAGCCACGTCTCTGTGATCCCAACAACATCATAGTTACTATTACTCATAAGCGCTTCTAGATCCAAAATTTTATTTTGTATGCTTCTAGCATTTAAACAGAGAAATTTCAGGGTACTGTGTGCGCATTTCCCATCCTTCCTCTCCACCTCCTGCTGCCCAAAACCACCTCTATGACAGTGCTGTTCTAACTGATTTGCAATCATGGTTCCCTCACTACCAATAAAATAATTAGCCTTGGTGTGTTATATTCCGGCAGTCTGTCTATCCCTACCCATCTCGCTGTATAACCTCCCTGCCCCCCCAGTCCCTAGTTTAAATACCCCTCTGCTACCCTAAGCATATGCTGGCCCAATGCAGCTGTACCCCTCCGGTTCAGGTGTAACCCGTCCCGCTTGTACAGGTCACCCCTGTTCCAAAAGGAGTCCCAGTGCCCCATAAACCTGTACCCCTCTTTCCTGCACCAGGTTTGTAGCCACGTGTTAAACCTCCATGTAAAGGCTTGCTTCCCTTTGCTTGCACGTGGTACCGGTAGAATTCCAGAGAAGACTACCATGGAGGTTCTGCTCCTAATCTTCCCCGCTAGCTCGATAAATTTATCCTGCAGAACCTCAAATCTACCCTTTCCTATGTCATTGGCCCCAACATGGACCATGACCACTGGATCCTCCCCCGCTCTGGCCAGGAGCTTGTCCGTACGCTCCAGGAGATCTCCAACCTAGGCAACAGACCATACGAGACTCCTTGTCGCGTGAACACACTATGCTATCTACCCCTCTAATGATTGAGTCCCCCACAATCACTAACTCCCTTTTCTTGGAGGATGAGGCCGCCTGGGTGCCCTGGGGCTCTTCAGTCCTCCCACTCACAATATCGCGGGCCAACTCGTCATGCAGTGGCATGGAGCGGTTGGTCACCACAATCTCCGGAGATGCCACCCCACTTGGGATTTTGTGCCCCTTTCTACACTTGTGCCCTACTGTAACCCAGCTCTCTCGCCCTGTCTGGTCTGTATCTTCTTCCCTACCCGGCTTTGGTGAGCGCACTATCACTACACACTATCTCCCTATAGGGTGTAGTAAACAGTTCCTGGAACTCTAACAATTCAGGATTACTGTGGAGTCCAGCCAGTTGGGCCTCAAGATCAAGAATCTTGCTCTCCAAGTGCTCAACTAGTCAGTAATGGTCGCAGATGAACTCATCCTCGAGGTCTCTCCCTCCAGAAATCCGATCATCCGGCAACTCTCACACAGTTTTGGCCACATTTTCTCCCCTAACTAGACGCGCGTTCCCTAAACAAAGATTTACTGCCGAGACAGAATTACTGACTAAAAAAGTGCTAAGAGCACCGAGATGGCTCAGAGCAGCCAAATGCAGAAACCAAACACCAAAAGCCACTGAGTCTAGATACAAGATACAAAAAAATAAGCTAGCTGCTAAGCTAAAGCAGACACTCTAACACAACCAGAATCAGGATGTCCTTAAAGCAAACACTGGAGAACGGTAAAAACAAAGTAAACAAAGTCGGTAAAAACAAAGTCCAACTAACTTCCCAACTAACTACCTGACTAGCGAGCTAGAGTATGTCCCTTAAAGATTTGCTATTTAGAGATTTAAAGATTTAAAGATTTGCTCCTGAAATGGCGAAAAACCACAAAAAAAACCTCGACTATGTGCCGAATTAGCAGCGTTTGCTGAAGAGCTACAGAGGAAAAAAAGTGGAAAATTCCCTCCTTCCCCTAATGGCAACAAAAGATTACACTTTAGGAGCAGATCAAGCTGACCTTATTTAACAGCTAGGTGAATAGTCCCAACTTTTATTTTAATTAGTATGCGAATTAATGTAAGAGCAGAGAGCGCAGAGACTACTCCACTCCACAAACACAGAGCGAACTTTGTCCAGGCTAAAGCAATCGAGCAGAACAATCGAGGGCAGCAGGGAGCAATCGAGAAATGTTATTCAATTCGATGCATAATATTACAAAAAAGGTGTACAACAAGTTCTGAATGAGGGTAGGATGTTTAGGCCAGATATTGTCTGAAGAGGTGGGTTTTCAGACCACGTCGGAAGGAGTTTAATGATTCAGTAACAGTCCGTAGTAGGACAGGGAGTTCGTTTCACCATTGGGGAGTTAACGCGGAGAACAGGTAGACAGGTAGAGTACTCTGGACTGTCCTGCCTGTTGAACACTGGTACTATATCCTGGAACATGTTACATAAAACTGCTTTGTAGTCAGAATTGACCATAAAAAAACTCTTTTCATTAATGGAGACTCATTCATCTGACCAGCACATTAACAGTAGAATTCATTACAATATTTGGAAGAACAGATACCTAAAATTGTTGGATGATATTGAGTTTTGACCTCAATGGCACAAGGCAAAATGGGTTGTCATGACAGTTATGATTTAGTCATGTTTAGCAGACAAAGCACAGAAACCTCTGTTTATAAAGCTGGATGTTTATTGGAGCAATCTGGGTCACATGCCTTGCTTAAGGGTACAACAGCAGTGCCTACCTGAGAATCAAACCCTGTATCACTAAGTTTGACCTGCTGCAACATAACCATTACACTACACTACTGACGTATGTTTGTCAGATTCAATAACATGTTTAATTGATGCATTTCAGGGTTGCAAATGAGACACAAGACTATGAAATACATACTGAGCTGTAACATTTGCACATAACACTTGCTCATCTGTCCAGGGTGTCTCCCTGCCCCTTGCCCAATTCATGCTGGGATAGGCTCCATCACCAAATCCCCCCACCTCCCACCCCTGAGTGGGCATAGATAATGGATCTATAAGCTGTTGTAAAAATGTATTGTTTTACTAAACATATGGATTAATTAAGGTGTGTACGGTATAAATAATATCTGTCATGTAACGTCTTTGAAGAAAGCCAAACTGACTCGTACTCAAGACACTGTGTTCAGTAAGGAAGGACTGTATTCAGCCATTTAGAATACAACAGAAAACATTTCCCAGGATACTGTTCACACAGATTACACATTAGTTATTGGGGTTGAGTTTAACTCCACTTCTGTACATTTCAGAGTAGTAGTTCTGATTTTATTTTGTAAATTATGAAATTTTTCCCAGAGAAGAAATTAAAAACACTTTGACAAAAACTAGTACAAATTGCTATACACTTCTATGTTGTACAATTGCTTTGTGAATGATTTATGTTTAATTTACTTTAAGGCATGCTTGAACATTTTAATCATCTCACATTTGAGGTTAAAATCTGGGTTTTGTGATTGTGATATTTCAAATGTCATAATAGTCTCATTTTCTTTCTCATGGATTTGCATTCATCATCAAACCATTTTCTTTAGCATTTAAGATTTCCTTATTATTTTTCTGGTTCGTTTTTTGGGGGTTATCTTTAAATTTTTAGAATGTTTTTAACACTGCCATTTGAATTTCCCCCAGCTGTCATTAATTGGCTTGGATATTCTGACAATTGAAAATATATTCTGACAGAAAAAAATGAATTATAAGTATGATTAAAATGTGATTTCCTTGAATTTTTATTGGTTTTGTAAGAATATAAGTTATGAGCTTTAAGTAGTATTTCATCATAAATTGATATAATTTTTTTTTAGGAGGTCCTTGGGTTACGACTGTCTTGAGTTACATTGTTTCGTGGTTACGACACACTCCATAAATTACTTAAAAAAAACCTAGTTTCGACCTAAGCACTTTGGTTCGTAAATATTTGTCTCTTCAAAAATTTGGTTCGACAATTGAAAGAATAAGAAGAGTGACCTTATCCAACGTCAGAGCCTGTACCAGCCAGCCAGCAGCCAGCCAGGAAAGGAGCAGCAGCAGCAGCAGGCCAGTGGCAGTGAGCCCCCTCAGCAGCCTGTTCATCTGGAAGGAGGAAATGGCAGGTGACCAGGCAGAGAGCCCTGCATCACAGGCTGAGGATCCCCAGCCAGGCCCCTCAGAAGAGCCACAGCAGTCAGCTTTGCCTGACAGGCCACCAGTTGGAAAGAGGAGGAGGACCAGACTATCAGATGTGTCTCCATTTGAGCACATGCTGGCAACAGCTATAAACAAGCTGGCCTCCTCCTCCTCCACTCCAGCAACCCCCACCCCTGCCCCAACCCCTACCCCCCTGGATGAGGACGACTTGTTTTTTCAGGGAATACTGCCTGATTTTAAGAAGCTCCCTCCCTCCAAGAAGCCAGGCGTGAAGTTTGAAATTTACAAACTAATTTATGAAGCAGGGAAGGGAGGTATGGATGAATGTTTTAATTCCAAAGTTTTAAAAAAATTAGCTCCACTTTCTGAGGGGCCATATATATGACGTGGCGATACATTCGCCACTGAGAAGAGAGGATCCCAAAACTGCACTCCACTGTGAGCCTGGCACGGCTGAGGCGATAATTGAAAATCCTCTTCTCCCTGGGCATGTTGGAGCCTGAGTAAGGCCGCATCAGACACCTGCGGAGGGGGAAAGCTTCATCTCCTACCAGGACATAGGGGAAGCTGCCACGGTGCTCTGATCCTGGGATGATGGAATCTGCAGGGAGGTCCAGTGTTCCATCCAGGAGGCCCCTGCCAAAGTTTTTTTTCTTCTCTCGGCAGGAGTTGGCCAAAACGTTGTTGTTAGCCGAAACTGAACGTTGTGGCTGTACCGACGAGTATTTACCAACTAAGCTTGGCTTTTGATTTGAAAGTATTGTAGTTATCATGAACTACGATGTGTACATGGTATATGTAACATGACACAGTAATACATACAAGTAATTATACATGAATATGTTACGCGCCACAGACAAATGGCAAGTCGTTCGGTCGCGCCATTTGTCTCCCGATAGCTAGTGTTTATCCTTGCAATCCGGGGCCCCACTCTAGACAGCAGCTCATCAAACTGGGTTACATCCAGCCGAAAATACAGCTGCAATAAAACCCGGTCAGCCGCAGCTCCTGAACCAACCTGTGGAACTCACGATACTCCTTTCTCTACCTCAAAATCGGGTGAACCCAAACACTGCGACGACACTGGTGGGATTTCAATACATACATCGCAGCAACAAGTGCTATGGCCTTCTTCTGGTTATCCATGTTCATGAATAAAAAAAAAAATGGCCCCTCCTGAATGACAACTGTACTAGAGGACACGCCCACAAGCAGTGGGCGTGTCCTCTAGTACAGTCCTCAGGTGTCCTCGGGCAGTGGCAGGCAGCAGCGGCGCCAAGTGTCTTCGACGCTGCCTGTGTTTCTTCACCATTACTCAAGACATTGTGTTCAGTGGGAAGGACTGTATTCAGGCATTTAGAATACAGCAGGAAACATTCCCCAGGTTACTGTTCACACAGATTACACATTAGTTACTGGGGTCAAGTTTATCTCCACTTCTACATTTCGGAGTAGTAGTTCTAGTAGGAGTTTATTTCGTAAGTTATTCAGTTTTTCCCAGAGAAGAAATGAGAGACACATTGACAAAAATCTAGTACAAATTGCTATACTCTGATTTTTGTTTAATTTACTTAAAGGCATGCTTGTACAATCTAAGAATCTCACATTTGAGGTTAAAATCTGGGTTTTGTGATTGTGATATTTCAAATGTAAAAATTGTCTCATTTTCTCTCGCATGGATTTGCATTCATCATCAAACCATTTTCTGTAGCATTGAAGATTTCCTGATTATTTTTCTGGTCAGTTTTTTGGGGGTTAGCTTAAATTACAGATTGAAGAAGAAACACCTTTAATTCCTAGGTTTTCCAGTTCTATTCAGGTGCTCGTTGATTTGACAGTGGAGGTACAAAGGGGTCTGTGGTCTGACAGTGAATGCACTAATGTCGGAGGGGTCCATATCAGTGATGGCATAGTCGACTACACTAGCCCTAAGAGCTGAGCAGGAAGTGAAGCTCCCTAAAGAGTCCCCTCTGATCCTGCCATTAAGCATGTACAGGCCTAAGGCGCCACAGAGACGCACCAACTCCCTACTGTGAACTTTGTTCACAGCAGTCAGGGCTGTTTCTCTGTGGTACGGTTGGTGTTAGGTTCAGGGGGTTGTGTGTGATATTCTTGTCTTACATCAAAGAAATTACATACACACACCTTTAACATTTATAGTTTTATTGTAAAAAAAAATAAAACATGACTACACAATAGTTCTTCAAATGAACCTGCTAAAAAGCCATATTGTTATATACAGGATTGAACTTGTACTGAGGTAAACTGGAGACATCTGAAACTGTGTCTCTCTCCTACCTGAGTAGTCCTGTCTACTGTATCTATGTACAAATCTGTGTGTGTTTCCACAGGCACATATGTTGAAAAAATATATATAAAATACTGTGTGTGAGCTATGAAACAGAATTTGGTAGTGTATATTTACATCAGTGTGTGTGCATGTGTACGTTTGTGTTTGTGAGTGAACATGCATTTTTGGTGTGTGAGTGTGTCTATGTATGTATAGGTGCGTGTGTGAAAGAGAGTGTATGTGTGTGTGTTTATGTGTGGGTGGAAGTGTCAACTGCAAACAAAGTCTTTTTTTTACTGTCTTTGCAGTTGTATCAGTGCGTTTGTAGCAGTTCCAGTGTGAGTGTATGTATACGTGTGTATGTGTTTGTATGTGTGTGTGTGTGAGAGAGAGAGAGAGAGTGTCAAAGTGTATTGAGTGTTTGTGTGTGTGTGTGTGTGTGTGTGTGTGTGTGTGACTACTCCAGTTGGCACAGGGACACTGAGGCATTAGATCTCCACACTCCAAATCCAGCACAGAGGGGTGTGTGTTCAGTGAAGTTGGTGTGGAATCTGTACAGGAGGGTCAGTGTGTCAGAGTCAGAGATGCTGTAGAAGGACAGAGTGCCGGCTGGACGATCCACACACACTCCTTCACCATCATCATCATCACACACTCCTACTCTGCGGTAGGGGGAGGGGGGGGCAGGTATGTGTGTATGATTCTTATTGTGCCTGACATAGTAACTGTGTTTAGAGCAGTACAGACTCCAGGAGTTTTTATTCCATCCAAACACACAGTCATCATCCTCTCCTTTCCTGCTGATTCCTTTATATGTCACTGCTATAGAAACCCCTCCCCACTCAGGCACACTCCACTCAGCCTCCCAGTAACAGCAGCGTCCAGACAGACTCTCTCTGCAAAAAACCTGGGGCCAGTAATCAAATCTCTCTGGATGATCAGGATATGGCTGCTGCTCTCTCCCTGTGCGTGTCACCTTCCTGTTTCCCTCAGACAGACACAGCTCTCTGTGTGCTGTGTTTGGATCCAGTGTGAGCTGACAGCCATCTGCAAACCAGAGACATTAATGAGATTAATTATCATTATTAATATTCATCTCATGATGTGTGACTGAGTGTGTGTGAGAGAAAGAGAGAAACAGGGTTGTGTTTGTATGTGTGTGCACCTCTGTGTGAGTGTGTTCATGTGTGTGTTTGGAGTATGTGGGGCTGTTTATGTGTGTGTTTATGTGTAGGTGTCTAAATCTGGGTGAATGTTTGTAAACACCGTCTGCAAACAAACACAACCTGAACTCAATGACCATGAGAAACACACGCACACACACACACATACAATGCTGTACGTATGGACAGACTGTCTGAGCAGGAAAGAGAGTGGTGAAGAGAGGGACTGAAAAAAAAAAGTTAAAATAGATGTGAAAGAGAGAGGGAGGAGAGGAAATGGAGGGAGTGAGTGTTCAGTGCTGACAGACTCACATTTCCTGGGTCCTGGTAGGGTCCTGCTCTCTCCTCCATGGTCCACACTGTAGGAACAGCAGAACAGACAGACTGAGTGACACACAGTGTGGAAACTCTCTGTACTTACAGCAGTGTGTCTATGAGGTGCAGTGTGGAAACTCTCTGTACTTACAGCAGTGTAAGCGTGTCCAGTTTTGCAGCAGAGAGTGCTCTCACTCCTGAGTCTCCTGGGTGATTGTAGCTCAGATCCAGCTCTCTCAGGTGTGATGGGTTTGAACGCAGAGCTGAAGCCAGAGAATCACAACCTCTCTCTGTGACTCGACAGCCTGACAGCCTGCAGAGAGAAGGAGACCAGCTCTGGACAAACACACCTTACAGAATCTGAATGTAAAATGACAGGGCTGTGGAATTAGTAGTATAAACCTTATCGTTATTTTAATGAGTGGGACTGACTCATTTACTTCTTTGTTGTCTATAATTGAAGGTATGTAATTAATATTGTCACACTGAATGAATAATTTTCAGAAGTAACAATTCAATATTTTACTCCCTTAGGAACACTGAAATTGCTATTGGACAAAAACACATTTTAACATCACAGATTGACTGTTGACTATTGACAGAAAGCTTTAGCCTGAGTCATTATTAATATGAGTGGGATATTTAGTCACATTTGAGCCCTTCATTAAAGACGGGGTTCGTGTTTGTTACTTACCCCAGTCTCTGCAGTTTACAGTGTGGGTCCTCCAGTCCAGCAGAGAGCACTCTCACTCCTGGATCCTGCAGCTCGTTGTCTCTGAGCTCCAGATCTCTCAGCTCTGAGTGAGGAATACGCAGGACTGAGGCCAGATCATCACAGCAGCCCTCTGTGAGATTACAGCAACCCAACCTGTGGAGAGAACACACACACTATAAATATACACCAACCCAGCCTGTGGAGGGAACACACTCACTATGAATATACACCAACCCAGCCTGTGGAGAAAACACGCACACTATGAATATACACCAACCCAGCCTGTGGAGAGAACACACACACACTATAAATATACACCAACCCAGGCTGTGGAGGGAACACACTCACATGATTAGATTGACAAGTTGTGAGAAGTTTGTGTTTCCTTCCAATGAGAGTAAAAAAGCAGAAATTATCACACAGCTAAAGGTTCACAGGAGTAGTCACAGGAAGGAGTAGTCACATTCAGATTTACTTTTGTACATACCATATTTTTATCATTTTATCATTGTGAATACTAACACCTTTGTATTTGTAACTGGTAGTCTGTGTTATGATCACTTAAACATTGACTCTAGCTACTCTATTCAGAAAACAAAGCTTTCAGAAATAAGTTACATCCCCAATACTAATTATCAATAATTGCATTGTTAAAAAGGTAGGGTAATTCCTATTGGTTTGCCATTAATACTGTCGTTTTAATATGTTTTTTTAAATTAAAACTAATTTTATGAGATTGATTACTTTTAATTGGTGCCTTGTGCTGGAACTGTTAAGTTGAACATTTTGTGTTATCTGTTTGTTCCTGCACTACAAACACTTCACCTGCCTTTTTGAGGAGCAGCATTATCCTCATATTTTCTCACTTCCCACATTGACCAGCAGATGGTGCACATCTTCAGTTGAATCCAGAAACAGCAAGCAAAGCTCGCACTGTGGTTGTGAACACATTGACAGCTCCACACAAACTTGAAGAAAAGCATTGTTATTCATTATTGGTCTTATTAATCACCCTTAATCAGTTAGATCAATATAAGAGACAGCTTTAATTGATTATGAACAATCATTATTATCTCTGAATCATGAATCGTCTATTTGGTCATTTTACTGGCATACCAACATCTTCAGGACCTCAGAAATTTAATGGCATTATTAAATTGCCCTTAACCTATTTTGAACTGAATAATACATAGTCATGCTCTGTCTTGGCTCTCTCAAGGCAAGCCAGCCTTGCTCTCCTTTATAAATGAGTAACTAGGGAGTGAGATTGTAAACCTGAAAGGCCAAAAACAAACATCCTCCAAGACCTACAAACCTTTAGCAATAACGCTCAGCAGTATCTAGGTGATTTGCATTCTGCCACATCAGATCTCTGTTCCTACAGAGAGGAATTTTTCCATCTTAAAAGTGAACGCTCTGCAGGCCTGCAGTCACATGACACCTTTTCTTTCAGCGGTTAACATCTCATCACCACTCACCTCAATTCTGCAAGGAGCCACATATAACCAGGTGCACAGAAACACTTTGCATTCTGATCTGGGTCCAATATCTGGTCTAGCTGACCTCAGGTCCCACTCTAATTCACTAAGCAGTGTTTCAGTGGAAACCACATCAGACAATAGTTTGACAGTAGCTGCACTGCTTAGAAAGGAGTATAAGTTCCCATATTCTCATCAGGAAAAGGAAACCTGCAAACAGAGTACCTCTCCTCCTCCATCACTCTCTTCTCTCTTTGTTCAACTCCACCTTACCAAAGGGGGCTGCATGAGTCATTTTTACTCAGCTCGATTGTCTGAAACAACAGCAACCATTTCTCTCCAACCATTTGTTGATTAAGCCATTTAATCAGATATATTAATGGTAATTTGGTCAGTTACTGACGTCTGTTAAACCTAGCCCAATCAGGCAACCACAGCTACAGGATGATCTCTGCAGGTGCATTGGTCACTTCCCTAGAGTGCTGCCCCATTGGTACATTTTTCACAACACCTCCTTATTGTGAGTAGCAGCTCACTGACCCAGTGTCATGTAAATCAGTAATCAGCTGGACTTTGTGAAGTACCACTAATGTAAGACTGTTAACATATATCTCCTGGTTAGGATATGAAACAAACTAGTATGACCTATAGAAATTAGATCATTATGTCTTCATTTCCATTTCTGATACAGTCACCAGGATAAACAGTCTCTGTCAGAACAGCACAAGGGTACCTGGGGGTAACAGCCAGGAATCACCCTTCCACAGCAGCTCCTGTCTGAAGGGACTAAACAGTCCAGTACAGTCTGGGCCAGATCATACCTCAAACTATAGTCAAAAGTTCATCTGCTCCATAGAGCACCCCCCTCAGACTTCTCATGACTGGATCACTGACAACTCATACTCTACCTCACTAACACTCCTGACCAATTTAAGCATAAACCTCCCAGGTTCTGCTGTTTTCTTATTTTCCATTATGTTTTATTGATTGAGTTTTTCAGTAGGTATGGGTGTACCTTAATAGTCAGTCCTTGACTATTAGTAGTGCTCTCTTTTGATATGTTATTCATGATTGCTTAAATGTTACACATAACTGCCCAGATTTGCAAAACTGACATAACCTGTCAAATGAACTTGAGGACCTGTGGAATGTTGAATGACTTTTGTGCTCTAAAGGAATACTGGCTTAAGCTGCATCCTGAGACCAAAGGGGGGTGTAGGGACAATGGAACTACATTTCCACACATTTCTCAGGAAACAGTGATGTTTATAGCACCACCCCAGGCTGACATCCTCAGTTACAGTCAACCAATTCTGTATCCCCAGAAACATGCAATGGGCAATGAAAGTTATAAAACTAGGAAGAACCCATTGTTCCCTCACTTACTCTCCCAGCTCTTGCTCCTACGTTTATCCTCATGTGCAGAACACACACAGGAAAACTCAGACACTCTCACACTACAACTACTCTCAGTCCAACACAGAAAAATATGCTGCCTGAGTCAATGAGTTGAAAGTAAATTTACAACATTATGACGTTGTATAAAGTGTACTCAACTCATTCAACATTCAATGTTTATTAGGTGAGATGTTATATAACAAAGAGAATATGATAACATATAGAGACGGCTCAGGGTCAGGGTAAGAGGTCATCAGAGAGGGCAGGTGGGGAACTCTCTGTCCCCAAGTAGGACACCATCAAACTGTCCTACAATCATATGGGGGTACAGTGTAATTTTTGTAAACATTTAAGCTGAGTCATGGACAGAGCCTGGCCACTTGGCTTCAGCATTTGTAATGATGTGGGCCACATCACATATTATCTTAACAGTGCAGAAGAGTAACCGTAAGAGCAACAGTTGCCTTGCTAATGTGTTCAGCCTCTCTGATGTGACAAAGAAAACTTCCATTGATATAAAACTCAAAGGCAAAGAATAACATTTGTTGTGAATGGAGGGTGAATTACAGAAAGATGAGCTCCTGATAAAAAACATCTTTAGAATGGATTAAATAAAATAAACTACAAATTAAACACAAACACAAAACTAATATTATATACTTATTGACAATCTATCAGTTCAGTTATTTATAAGGTCATTTTTATTCTTTTTTTTACATTTAAAAACGCAAATGGAAATTCTTTGGAAATGCTGAGCTAAATCACCAACAATAAAGGGACAGGAATAGGGGAAAAAAGAGAAAGGATTACAACAACAAAAAAAATAACAAAAAGGACAGAAAGGATTGAAAATAAGAGGACAAATTCACAAGAAACGTAAGCCTTTAAAAATGTAAAGGGATAAAATAAGAAAGGCTAACCACTATTATAAAAAAGGACAAAATAAAACTGAAGGGGAAAAAACTACATTACATCACTGAATCAAAGTGTGTAGCATTAGCACTAGCCACCTAGTTTGTGTCCCAACTGTAAAAGCGCTACAGAGCAAGGCCAGACAGAGCAACTAAAAGAGGAGCTCCACCGGCTCAGATAGGAGCACATGGCTGCACTGAGACAGCTGCAGGAGGAGGTGAGCTCACTGAAGGAGGAAAACAAGCAGCTACACAGGGAGTTAGCAGGACCAGAGAGGAAACACAACAGAATACCCCTCCTCAAGACCTGGATGTGAAACAAGCAGAGCCCAGAATAGAGCAAGCCCTGGCACCACTCACGGCTTCACAAGGCCCAACAACCCCGTCATACATAACACCCCCCTCCCCTAAAACAGTCATGCCCACCCCCTCCACCTGACAGGCTGCACCCACCCCCCTCCCCAGAAAGACCACACCCATTGCTATCCCTATATCTAAACAATCTACACACACCCCCTCACCCACCTCCAGGAAAAACAGACCACTTCCTTCCCCAAGTGAAATCACTCACACTACACCCCCTAATCACACTCCACCCTCCAGTCACATTACACCCCCTAATCACACTACACCCTCCAATCACACTACACCCCCTTATTTATTACACTACACCTTCCAATCACACTACACCCCCCAATCACACTACAACCGCCAATCACGTGGCACAACCCAAACACAATGCCCACCCCAGACAGTGATCCGAGTAGCTGAAAGAGCCACACAGCGCTTCCCCAGGGCAAAGATTATTATCTCCACCCTTCTGCCCCGTGCTGACGTGTCACAGCACACCATAAACAGCATCAACAGCCAGCTGAGCAGGGGCTGCTCACAGCTGGCTAACGTACACCTTGTTCCCCATTACATTATATAAACCCTGTTCTATATAAACAGAACAGAACTGTACGACCTAAAACACACATACAGATGGGCTCCAAACAGCGAAGAAGAATTCGGCAAAGCTCTTAACTCACCTGAAATCATTACCCTTGCATATAACATTATTAACACATAGTACGAATCTAGCAAATCAGGCCTGAATCTGGCTGTTAAACATATTGAGGACATATTTCATAAAGCAGCCAAAATATCAAACCTGAAACTACACAAGAATTGTAACCCAAACAACAAATAAAGAGAAATGGTTTGACGATGAATGTAACTTAATTCTGAAAAAGTTACAGAAACTGTCTAATCAACAACATCATCAGCCCCAAAACCCAGATTTACACTTGGAGTTCTGTGAAATGTTAAAACCACACAAAAATAATCTGAAACAGAAAAAAGAAAACCACATTAACAAAACTCTCATTGACATTGAAAAATCAATTGATCAAAACTAATTCTGGGAAATGTGGAATAATTTCAGTTTGGCACTAAAACCTGCATTAACTTTAAAAAAATGGCTCAGTTTTGTAACAATATTTTGAAAACCTGTATATGGACATTGCACAAAACAAATTCAAAAAAGAACAAATTGAAATCAAAGAAAAACTCACATTACTTGAACAATCAATCAAAGACAACCAAAACCCAACTGAGACACCAATCACAATGCAGGAATTAACTGAGAATCTCAGAACACTAAAACCAAGAAAGTCTTGTGCTTTTGACAACATGAATAATGAGATGCTGAAATATAGTAACCAGTTAATACAATCCAGAGGCCCTACTGAAATTATTTAGTCTATCAGCAAGTACTGGCTGCTTCACTAACACCTGGAACCAAGGGTTGATATCCCCAATTTATAAGAGTGGAGATAAATTAGACCCCAATAATTACCAAGACATCTGTGTAAACAGTAATCTGGGGAAGTTATTTTTTAGCATCCTTAATTCAAGAATTACAAACTTCCTTACCAAGCACAGTGTCTTGAGTAAGAGTCAAATTGTATTCCTCCCAAGACGTCATACAACAGATCATATTTACACACTATACACCCTCACAGATAAACATGTTCACCAAATTAACAATGGAAACATCTTTGCATGCTTTATTGACTTTAAAAATCATTTGATTCTATTTGGCACCAGATATTAAATTATAAAATACTTCAAAGTGGTATTGGGGATAAAGTATATGACATCATTAAATCAATGTATTTAGAAAACAAATGTGCAGTGAAAATTGACAATCAAAGAACAGAATTCTTCACTCAGGGTCATGGGGTGGGACAGGGTTGTAGCCTTAATCCAACGTTAATGAACATTTACATTAATGAATTGGCCACAATGTTGGAACGTTCTGCAGCTCTTGGACAGAAATTACATTTTTATAATATGCAGATGACCTGGTTCTGCTGTCGCCCACAGAACAAGGGCTACAGCAGAACCTGGCCATCAACAATATTAAATTACCAATAAAAACTAGTTAAAAATAATTGATAGCATCTTACAGCCTATTGTGCTGTGAGGTATGGGGTCCACATCTTAAAAAACGTCTGCCAGTCCTGGGCCCTGGCAGTAAACTTAAAAAAGACCAAAATAATGATATTCTAGAAAAAGGCCAGGGGCCTCATTTATAAAACTTTGCGTACTTTCGCGCCTAAAGAGTTACGTACACCAAAACCCACAAGTTTGCATATGCAAAAAAAAAATTCTGATTTATAAAACTTGCATACGCAACACATACGCATGTCTTCTGTTATAAATCACAACTAATCCTACAACTGTGCGTGCGTGAACGCGCGCCACAACCACACCCTGAAACGCCCACATTTCAGCATATATGGTGCTCCGGAAGTCGAAATCAATTACGGTAGGTAAGATTTATAAATAATGTGTAGAACAGAGCAATACATTTTAAATGCAATAATGGCAGTGAACAGGGGAAACAAAGAAACTGCAAAAGAAGCTGTGAAATCGAACCTTTAGTTGCCTAAACAGAGATTAGAAAAAATATAATTTCAGGTGGCCATGGCACTGGGGTAACAAATACAAAAACACCTTGCATGGCAGGAGGTTACCGCGGCTGTCAATTTCTCAGGTATAGAGAGCCACACACAGATCAAAATCAATAAAAGATAGTCCTACATCAAGCTTGAGGCAAACAGGCTTCTACTTTCCCAACTGCAAGTATATGGGCGACGGGCGGCGGTATGGAGGGTGCCACCACTGAGCTCCGTCGATGGTGGCAGGCTACGATTATCGGAGTGGATTTCCAACTTTACTGTTCATTAGAGTGAGCAAATCATGACATGACCCTGGCCATCAGGCAACCACGTATGTTGGTGTTATTTGTGTATCACAAATCACTTGCACATTTATTAACTGGAGATTCTTATGATTTACGTACACCTATTTATACATTGACTGCACCCTTATTGCAATGTGAGAGCAGTCGATTGCACCGGTTTCTGCAAATTGCTGCAAATTGCTTTTTTATTTTTCCTCTGTATAGTGGAAATTGATATATATCGAACTCAGGGACCATCCATGGTATAACATGACTGAATGAGAGTTTGGGATATACACAAATGGTCCGCTATTTCCTGCTGGACACTCCCCGTGGCCGAGAACCCCTGAGTTGACAGGATTTTCAGATGGGCAGGTATTGAATGGTTGCTACGTGTAGAGCATTCCAGCACCAGCCTCAATTAAGCACAGAGTTCCAAGAGTACAGTCATGTTAAGCGAAATCGACTCATGAGCCAGTCATCATCGTGGGCAAAAAAAAAAAAATCTGAACAGTCCCTGAAGACACATTCTGTAGCACCATTCAATTTACAATATCCTCATTGCCAAGGCAGCCATGGTAATGCTGTCTTGCTATCCTCACACACTTTAAGTCTATTAATGTGAACAAAATACATTGACTAATAATGATTATTAGTGATTGCTGATTGTTCATATCTGTTAATCAGTTAATTTATCATTTATGGCCAAAACAACATTGGGTACGAATAATAATGTGATCCTAATTAATCATCAGGAAAAAGGAAAATATAGTGCAAATTTCTTTTGGTCTCAAGGGTGTGCTATTTAGAGCAAATATGTACCCTAAATGTGCGAACGCCTGGGTCAAACGTATCGTACCAGTATGCACATTTTCACATCAGGTAGAAGTTTTATAAATCCCAAATTGTGCGTGAAAATCGGCATACGCACGTTGCTGTGGCAACACAGCCCATGTCATGCCAATAAAGCACCTTGAAATGATGTGTAGCCTAAGTTTGGAATATGAGCCTGGAGAAAGTTCATCAAATTAATTATTGATTGCTCAGAAATGGGAAAATTCACAAAGATACTCATCAGGGAATGATAGAATAGCTATTTAATCAGGGTCTAATCTCCCTCTCCCCATGTAAAGCTCTGCAAACTGTTAGAGCTTCAGTGCTGATGCGATCACCAAGAAAAGGGCACGCCAGGATAGTTTAAGTAAACCTGTTCGCGTGTTTGCTCACATGCTCGCACACACACACACACACACACAGACACACACACACACGCATGCTCCAGAAAGTGAAGGAGCCAGTGGGAGAGAGACAGGTGATAGCCCCCTGTGGTTGGGCATGTTTATCAAAGGATTCTATATTTGAGGGCATCTTAGGGCTTACCAACAACAAAAAGGGTCATACCACGCCCAATTCCACTTTTAACTGGTAACCCCAAATGTACATCCATTTTGGCTGTCATAAGTGTTTCGTTTTAGTTTCTGAGTAAAGCTCTGCTCCTTGCCAATCTTGAAAAGCCTGCTGCTTCTTTGGTCATTGATTCAGGGGTATTTACACGGGGGTGGAGTCCATTTGTCCCTCTCAGGCCGTGTCTGGGTGCATGGCACAGGACCATAAAAGAAGGGAGCAGGGTAAATAACCATAAAATGCACGTTGCTGTCTCAACACTAGTCTATGGATAGAACACACACACATAATCCCACTTTCACACTGAACTTCAACACAAGATAATTCTGGTCAGGAACCACACAGCTGGCAACCCCAAGACTCATGGGGTTTTATCCTGCTTTACTTGACTGTGATAGAGGAGTAAGAAGAGAAGGATGGGATCAGTGTGGACAAAGGAAGGAAGGCTGAGGAGAGAGGAGTAAATTGAGCGAAGGAGCTGTTTAACATTTGTCTGTATGGAGCCATAATCTCTAACTATTTATAACTATAAGGTCACAAAGTACACAGCACTACTCACCCCAGTGTCTGTAGTTTACAGTTTGGACTCTTCAGTCCAGCACAGAGCAGCTTCACTCCTGAATCTCCCAGGTTATTGTTGCTGAGGTCCAGTGTCTGTAGTTTACAGTTTGGACTCTTCAGTCCAGCACAGAGCAGCTTCACTCCTGAATCTCCCAGGTTATTGCAGCTGAGGTCCAGTGTCTGTAGTTTACAGTTTGGACTCTTCAGTCCAGCACAGAGCAGCTTCACTCCTGAATCTCCCAGGTTATTGTAGCTGAGGTCCAGCTCTCTCAGGGGTGGGTTTAATGACTGGAGAGCTGAGGCCACAATTTCACAGGACTCCTCTGTAAGACCACAGCTGCTGAGTCTGAAAGAAAGAGGTGATGTGTTAATATTGTACACTGAATATTTTAAATGTAGTATTGATAGTGCTCACTGATATAGAGTTATAATGAGGATTGTAAGATCTACAATGCTCTGAGGAAGATGTCTGTGCTACACTCTCCAACTGCAGCACTTTACACCTGAGAATAAGATGTCCTGCTGAAATAGCCCCTTTTCCTCTATTCAGTTCTGTCAGAATTTGGGGCTAATGGCCCAGCTACCTTTTCCACAGTCTTTTTCAGGCTAACTCTGGGCTTTAAGCCTCACTCATGGCCCTACTCATGCCCCAGAGCCGAGTGTGGACAGCAGGGCTAAGGATGGAGTTATCAGATCCTTTTATACTGTCAATGGGCCTCATTCATCAATATTTTCGTAAAACTGTGTGTAAATTTATGTGTCAACGGCTACGAACTAAAAAATTCCGCCGGATTTATCAAACATGCGTAAACACAGCATTTGTTCGTATTTCGTGTGTGTGTTGATAAATACCAATCAATCGTAAATGACAAGCGCGTTCACAAAATTTTCGATTAGCATAAATCCACGCCCCTGAAATACCATAAAAGGAGCTTGAAATCCCATTGCTGGCAATGTAAAGAGATGGCAGAGAAAAGGCAGAAGAAAAAAACTGTTCTGAAGCGGCGAATGAAGTTTTGTTAATGGAAACAGAATAAAAAAATACTTTGTTCAGAAGTGTAAGTAGTTTAGTGTCGGGGCCGGGGAAGACCAAAGCCTGGCAAGAAATAACTGTTGCAGTAAATTTGGTGTCAAAAGTTCCGCCGTAAACTGCAACAGGTTAAAGGAAAATGGTTCGACATGAAACTGGAGGTGAATTATTGGAGAGACGTTGTTAGCTGGAATTGCCGTGGAGGGTGACCGGGATCTGATTTTCCCTGGTCTTGGATCAATCACTCTCCAATTCAGAAGGTAAATTTTTGTATACCAGCCTTATCGTTGCCATAAATCCTGGGGGGCAGCTGCACCCGGACACGCGAGGGGGCATGGTTGGCCAACGTGGTAATGTCACATGCAGTACATCGTTGGGACCGTCATGTTTTCCTTAAATCAACTTGGAACTAATCCCTAGTTAAATAATTTGTTCAAATTAGAACTATTACGTAATTAGGATCCTCCATAATAGTGTGCCCTCCCTTGCCTTTCCCTCCACTCTGCAGTCCCTCTCTAACGTCATTTTACCTTGTATAAAAATAACGACAACGATTGTACTAAGAAATAAGAACCGACATAGTAGCAGTAAGAGTACTAGAAGCAGTCAAAGAACAGCAAAACTTTCTGTTCAAAACCTGAAATTGTCATTGAAGATCACTATACCTGACCAGCATTGCAGTGTCATTATATAAAGAAAGTTATTTCAAAATGTCAAGTCCGGTAAGGTAGCTAACCGGCAAGCATGCTGTATTCTTTGGATATTTTTTTCAACTACAGTACTTTAAAATTGCCGCGGCAGTTATAATTGTTGCTTAGTAACGTTAGCCACATTAACACGCTCAACGTTCCACCAATGTGAAGTTAATGGAGGCGTTTTTTTAAGATTTGTAGTTTAAAAAGTATGAATCTATAGTTCAGAAAATACAAGCAACCTGACCAGTATATTCACGTCAAGTTCGGTATGTCTACCTTAAAAACTGTTGGGGGAGATACGTCCGGAAGAACCAGGAATAATAATATTAAGAAGAAGAAGTAAAGATTCTATAGAAGAACAGTAGTTTGCGCCTTCGGCAAGCAAACTAATTAATTTTATTAATCAGTATTACACAAATGAAGCCGAATGACCTGTTTTAATGTTGAATCCAATAGTGATTTTATATAACACTTTGAACCATTTGAACTGTTACGATATTACTGCCAAATAATTTGCTACTCATTTTTAATCAAATAAAAAATGAGTGAATGGAAAAATAAAAGCAACAACACGAAAAACAAGCTTGACAGCCGTGTTTTTCCATTTACGCACGCAATACGAACATTTTAGAGCACTCGTGAAATTTCTTCGGATCCTACGAAAAAACTGATATTCGAAAAATTTGATAAATCCCACATTTTTTGCGTAAATGCATTTACGAACGATTTACGATCAAATTCGTTCGGCTCACGTTTGATAAATGAGGCCCAATGGGAAGAACACACACACACACACCCACTATAAATACACAACAACCCAGCCTGTGGAAAGAACACACTCACTAAAACATTCACCAACCCAGCCTGTGGAGAGAACACAAACACACTGTGTATTCTAAGTCATCTACACACACTCAGATTCGCTGTCAAACACATATTTTTATCGTTGTGATTACTAATGCTTTTGTATTTATAATTGGTTGTCTGTGTTATGATCACTTAAACATTGACTCTAGCTACTCTATTCAGAAAACAAAGCCTTAAGAAATAAGTTACATCCCCAATACTAATTATCAATAATTGCATTGTTAAAAAGGTAGGGTAATTCCTATTGGTTTGCCATTAATACTGTAATTTTAATACGTTTTTTAAATTAAAGGTTGTGGCTTTAGTCATTTCATGAGATTGATTACTTTTAATTGGTGCCTTGTGCACTGCATACACTTCATCTGCATTTAACTGGAGCTGATGTGAGGAATAGCATTATCTAGATATTTTCTGGTTCCCATGTGGTGAATAGTACGTTTCCTCTACATTTTGTCGTGCCCTCATTTGTGAGGATAGATTTTGGCATATTCAATGTTTTGTGATAATATCATTTGGCTCTACTGTTTTCGTGAGAAAGAAAAATGCTGCTCAATTTTGGAATAAATGCAGAAGAAATTCCAAACTTAAATCATTGCACTATTCCATAAAATGTTCTCAAACACCACTGTCTACTGCAGTTGAATCAAGTAACAGCAAGCAAAGCTCGCACTATGGTTGTGAATTCCCCTTGGTAACATTTCCACACAAACTTCAAGAAAAGCATTGTTATTCATTATTGGTATTATTAATCACCCTTAATTATTCAAATCACTATAAGAGACAGCTTTAATTGATTATGAACAATCATTATTTTTATCTCTGAATCATGAAAATAATTGTCCATTTGGTCATTCTAATGGCATACCAACATCTTCAGTACTTCTGAAATTTAATGGCATTATTAAATTGCCCTTAACCTAATTTGAACTGAATAATACATAGTCATACTCTGTCTTGGCTCTCTCAAGGCAAGCCAGCCTTGCCCTCCTATGTAAATGAGTAACTAGGAAGTGAACCTGAAAAGCCAAAAACAAACATCCTCCAAGATCTACAAACCTTTAGCAAAGAAGTTCTGCAGTATCTACATGATTTGCATTCTGCCACATCAGATCTTTGCTCCTACATCTTAAAAGTGAACGCTCTGCAGTACTGCAGTCACATGATGGCCCTTCTTTTCTTCAGCGGTTAACGTCTCATCCCCACTCACCTCAATTCTGCAAGGAGCCACATATAACCAGGTGCACAGAAACACTTTGCATTCTGATCTGGGTCCAATATCCGGTCTAGCCGATCTCAGGTCCCACTGTAATTCACTGAGCAGTGTTTCAGTGGAAACCACTGAGCATCATTCTTCTTCTTCCTCTAAGCAAAACCTTTCAGTCTATTAAGGTCTTTAATCCTGCACCCTTCCAAATGGGGGACCAGAAGATCTCAGCACGAATTTTCTGACAATCGTATGATTTATCCCCCTCCACACAGGGAACACAAACTGTGTTTCACTACAGTTACCTCTCACTAGGGATGGGTATCATTAAGATCTTATTGATACCTTACTGATGTGGTTGATAAATTTGAGACAATATCAACACCATCATCAATACTTTTTATAATTGAGAGGGGAAAAAGCACAAATCTTCAGAACAGAACTGCCATTGATTTTATTGGCTATACTCATGGGATATGTAAAAACATTCAGCGCCAACTTTCCATACTGTAATTTTTATCCAAGAAATAACATTCATCACAACAATCTGTGTGCCAATCACTATTAGTTTTGTAAAAATTTAAGATGAAATCTTACTGACTCACGATCATACTGACCTATACATGACAGAGGAGGAAAATGCCTTCAGCTTGTTTGTTCACCCTGTAGTGCATTCACTATGTAGGGTCCCTAGCAAATGGCTCTACTAATGTGCACACGCTCATCCTGACCTGACCCATCACCAGTGAGCGCGTGTTTTGAAAAGTCTAACTGCTTAAGACAGCCTATGTACGCTACAGTACACCAATACCGTTGTGCCGGAACCACGCAAAGGGAAATAAAACTTAAGCAATAAAAGGACAGACAAACTCCTGTGGTTGCGCCTGTTGGCTCCTGTTAATCCGGTCGCTTCTCTCTTCTTGCTTGTCCACCCCTGGCACGCGGAATGCAAGCAAGAAACTTTGCTCCAGGCCTGCACTTCCGTCTTGGAGGCAAGCGCTTCATCAACCACCCTGCACAGCACAGTACATTGTAGCACAGTAACACTGAACTACTGTTTCAGCTTGCTTCACAGAATCTGAAACATCCCACAACAGCGAACCAAATCATCCAATCCAGACGTGCAAACTCGGACGACGTGCCAGTTCAGAAAGTTCAGCAGCGGGATTCCTTCTCCAACAACGAACGGACGAAAGAACAAACCCCTTCCACAAATGAACTGCGGTATTTGCTATCACCAGATAGCAACTACACATAAGAAGTTTCACGTTCTGTTTAATTACAATTCAGTGTAACTGCAATATCTGTACTCTGTATAACCGTGTATTGTCTGTGTTAAGAACAGTATTGGCTAGTTAGCTATAGCTAATTAGCTTTATACTAGCTATCAATTATTATATCTTCCACAACAGGAATTTATAACTTTCTTAACCGAGAGTTCTGCATAACGACTGTCGTCTCCATAATGACTAACACGATATATGTTTTCCACCAAATCCGCCACACTAGCCGTGGATTTGTATCATTACTAAGCGCTGTGCACGTCACCGACACGTGTACATACAGACAGGAATGCACCCATTGTTCCCAACTCATGCATGCACACACGTACGCATGCACATACACACACATATACACAATTTTCTTAAATGATAGAAACTGTTTAGTTAGGATTTTCACTGTTTCAGTAGAAACGTTTTTGGACAATAGATGGTATGGATATTTATTGGGGGTGGTATGCACTGGTTTGGGCTGGAGTCCTAAGGGGAGCGGTGTGAGCTGTTCTCGAGGAGAAGAGCACCCCCCGAAGAGGTGGGAGATGTAGAGGAAGGTGGAGATGGGGGAGGGGGTGGGTGCCAGAGATACAGAGCACGATGGGAAATGAGGTACGTGGCGCTTTTATACTTGTGGGGAGACTGGGAATGGTTGAAAGGGGTTGTCCGAAAACGATTCCCCCGAACTTTGTTTTACAAAAACTCCATTTCAGTAGAAACGTTTTTGGACAATAGATGGTATGGATATTTATTGGGGGTGGTATGCACTGGTTTGGGCTGGAGTCCTAAGGGGAGCGGTGTGAGCTGTTCTCGAGGAGAAGAGCACCCCCAAAAGACTGCCAGCCCAAGACTGCAAAATCAGAACTTAACTAACCAGTGCAAGGTGAGCAGAGCGGATGTCTGATGTGAGCAACCTGATGTATGACTGGAAGGCATCAGAGGACCATCGACCCAGGCGTTTAATTAAGTGGTCGGAAATTCCATTTTGTGCCGCGGTGGTGGCTGCTCCGATTCTAAAAGAGTGGGAAGAAAAATGGTTGGGGAGAAAACCGCAGATGGACAAAATATTTTTTAGATGTTTCTGAAACCAGTGACGTGTGATAATTCTGCCAGATTCGTCTATGAAAAGTGGTGAATTAGGGGAATGAGAGAGACTCGAACGGTATTGTATGTAAGATGAGAGGAATTCGTACGGGCTGACTGGGGATGCTAATTTGAAGTACTGAATGAGACATCCTTTACCGGTTTGGTCTGTCTTACTGTGTTTGAGAAAAAAATGAATGATTTCGTGGTTGACTACGGATAAATCTGATAGGCAAGGGTGAACGCGAGGATCGAAAAAAGATGAAGGAGCGGTAAATTCGGGAGCAGCGGAGGAAGCCAAAAATGCGAGGAAAAAACAGCTGTCAAGGTTATGTCTACGTGGGGGTTGAAATAACCGGAACGGAGGAGGTGAATACAACGAGTGAGGATGGGCAAAGTTATTGGATGTCTAATATTTTGAACGCCTGGGTCTAGTTTCTGAAAACCTTTCAGAATGAGTTGAATCTGAGGGTTGTGAATGAGTGGGCATTCGGAACCAAATATGAGTTTGTGGAAAAATTGAATGCCGCTTAGGTATACCTTAATGGTTGACGGTTTGATGCGAAGCTGTGAATTTGCATAGGTAATGAATGAGGAGTAAGTGAGTAGGTCGAAAGACGGAAAAGGGAGGTTGAAGTGGGCGTGGAATGACCGAAAACATTTCCAAGCTGTGTGGTAAGACTGTAGGGTACGGGGGGATAAGGCTAGCAAAATGGAATCGAGGGTGCGTAGGTGCAGGTGGTGGAGAGGATGAGTTACGGGAAGGTTAACTGAGAATAGGGAGGAACTGGAACTGGGGTCTTGACCGCGCCTGGAGCCAATCTGAAGAATTTCTGCAATTGAAAACGAGAGAGGCTGTCAGCGATTTCGTTATGGTGACCAGGAACATGAGCAGCACGGACAAGGAACTGATTACAAACAGAAACCCAGGTGAGACGGCGGAGGAGTGGCATGATCGTAATGGAACGGGAGCGCCCTTTGTTAATGGCGTGAACTGTGGCCAGATTATCGGAATGGATCAAAACGGTTTTCTGCTTCCATTCTGCCCCCCAGATGACTGCGGCTGCGACCACCGGGTATAATTCAAACAGGGCGGAGGAAGCATCGGACGGAGGCAGGGAGGACAATTCTACCGGCCAAGACGCTGAAAACCAGCGGCCCTGGTAGTAGGCGCCGAAGCCCACCGAAGGGGCGGCGTCAGTGAACAATTGTAGGTCATTGGGGGATGCAATCTCATCGTCATAAAAAAAAGAGACCCCATTCCAGTGTTGCAGGAGGAGGTGCCACAACCTCAGTTCTCCTAAGCAATAGGAGTCCAGCTCGACAAGGTCTAGCAAGGACGGAACGGACGAAGCGAGGGATAACAAATAGGACACGAACGACCTGCCGTGGGGGAGTATACGCATGGCGAAGTTTAAGTGACCTAACAGAGACAGAAGTTCTCTTTTAGAGCAGCGCAGTTCAGCAATGTAGCCGGTTAACAGTGCGGAAATGCGGTCCAGCTTATCTTTAGGAAGGGAGGCCCGAAACTCTGCAGTGTCCAGAAAAATGCCCAGGAACTCCAACGAGGTGGAGGGGCCGAGAGTTTTCTCCTCGGCTAACGGCACGCCAAGGTCATGAAAGACCTGTCTTAGGGAGGCGAGGCCGTGCGCCGGGGGGAACGAAGGAGGAGTAATAGTCAAAAAATCGTCCAGCAAATGAAGGACGAATGGGATTCTACTGCGATTCAGCAAAATCCAGCACAATGCTTCAGACAGGGTGTCAAAAATTTTTGGGCTGCTCTTACACCCGAAAGCAAGGCGCACGGCAAAATAAAACTTTTCACGCCACCGAACGCCGAACAGGTGCCAATAACTGGGGTCTATAGGCATAACTTTAAAAGCTGATGTGATGTCAGCTTTGGCGAGCCACACACCCCTACCGGCATGTTTGATTAGCTTAATTGCGTCATCAATCGTGGAGTAAGACAACGAAAAGTCCTCGGAAGGGATCAGGCTATTAATGCTCGGGATAGCACAATCATGCGTAGCGGACAGGTCAGTAATGAGTCTCTTCTTCCCGGAATATTTCCTGGTAGCGATGCCTATGGGACTGACCCGGAACACTGAAAAGGGGGGGGAATCAAAAGGGCCTATCATAAACCCAGATTCGATTTCTTTGGCTAACAAAGAATCCACTACGGTGGGTTCAGCGTCGGCAGACTGAAGGTTATTACAGATAACCGAATGGGTAGGTAGTGAGACCAAGCCGGGGGAGAAACCGTTCGAAAGACCGGTCAGGAGGTATGAGACAAAAGAGGGATCAGGGTGAGTAGTGAGTTCAAGTTGGAGTCTGGGGATGTTAACCGGTGTGGACAAATGTTTTAATAGTCATGCTTTATTGTAGGGAGGGGGACGACGGGAACCAGGGCACGTGATGAGTGGATGGGCTCCCGCACAGGAACTGCAAGCATGGAGAAGCCTACAGTCACTTCGTGTACAGAAGGATTCATTAAAATTGTTACACAGTTCCCTTCCCCCGATCACAACCACGGGACGGCCCCGCACGTCGGACTTCCCGGGTATGGGAACCACTTCCGGCGCAGGCGCCGTAGAGGCCAGGTGCTTGTTGGGAAACGTAGTTGAGGAAGTGGGCATGGAAGGGGAAACCAAGGAGCACAGACGGGTTGAATGGTCGGTGGAGTTGCATACATGGCACGCTGCTGCTTTTACACCGAGAAAAACTCTACAGTACAGATCAGTGTCCAAAACTCCCCAGTACTGACAAACATTAAATTGGGCAATTTTTGCGGCGCACTTAGCTGAAAACAAGCGGTGATAAGTATAAAAGTGCGAACCGCCGAAGCGGACGGCTAAATCCGCAACAATAGCCAGATAATCATTCAGTTCCCTGCGGCGGTTGGGGAAAACCGAACAAATTACGTCTGTGTAGCGGCCGAAGGCCAAACAAAATTCGGGAAATGTGAGAATCTTTAAAGAGGAGGAACTACCAGCCTTAAGGGAAACTGTAAAACCATCACACTCCAATACCCTGTGTTCGGAAGGTGTAGGTGGAGAGAGCAGAGAAGCTAAGCAGACATCCGCACCTTGGAGAATCTGGGACCGTATAGTAGCCGAGACAGGAGTAGGCTCATACAAAGGGGCGGTCTGGGGGGGCGGCATGGAGGCTGCAGTGGAGAGACTATATGCTGGGACACGAGGGGCTGCGGGTTGAAGGGGTATAGAAGAGGAAGCAGCAGTGTGCGAGGATTGTAGGTGAGGGTACAGCGGGACAGCAGTGGGGACAGCAGGCGCAAACGCGGGAGCAGGTTGAAACCCGCTAGCTCCCGCATAGACAGCGGCAGTGGAGAAGTAGGAGTGCTCTGGCCGTTCGTCGAGAGGGTGCAATAGCGGGACAACCGGCACGTAGGGCGCCGGGTGGAGCCCGCCGACTCCAGCCGGAGCGGCAGAGGGCAATGAGGTAGGGGACATACCGAGCCCACGGAAGCGTGCCAGGGCGGACAACAGCCGGTGGCGCGGCACCGGGAAGTCCGCCTGCTCCAGCTAGGGCAGCGGCAGGGGTTGGGGAGGGGCGGTGCCGGTCTGTGGGAGCGTGCCGGGTAGGACATCCGGCTGTACGGAAACCGGATGGAGCCCACCGGCTCCAGCTTGGACAACGGCAGCTGGGAAGGGGGGGAAAGGGGGGGGCTGGACCGAAGCCCCGGGAGCGTGCAATGGCGGAACGACAGCTGATGACACGGGTGCCAGGTGAAGTCCGCCGACTCCCGGAAGAACATCGGCAGCGGGGAGAGAGGAGTGTGGTGCCGGGTCCCTAGGAGCATGCAGTAGCGAGACAGCTGGTGCATCGGGCGCCAGCTGGAGCTCGCCGACTCCGGAGGGGACGGCGACACCGGGGAGGTGGGAGGGAAACACTACCGGGTCGCTGGAAGCGTACAGGGGAGGGGCGACAGACGCCGAGGGCATCTGTCGGAGCCCTCCGGCTCCTGCTCGGACATCGGCAGTGGGGTGAGGGGGAGGAAGGGGAGAGGGAGCGTTAGCATGAGCTAGCGCAGCGCTGGTATTAGCAACAGGCATTGCTAAGGACTGTCCTAGGCACCAGCGCAGGTCGTCCGGGGGAAGAGCGACGCCATCCAGTCCTCCCCGGACGTGAGCTGGAACAGCCGGGTCCCCCAACCTAAGGGAGTCATGGTACAGGCGATACAACAAGGCGAAAACGATTCCCCCGAACTTTGTTTTACAAAAACTCCATTTAATAAATAGTTACATCCTCAGTTACAGTCAGCCAATTCTGTTCCCTCACTTACTCTCCCAGCTCTTGCTCCTACGTTTATCCTCATGTGCAGAACACACACAGGAAAACTCAGACACTCTCACACTACAGCTACTCTCAGTCCAACACAGAAAAATATGCTGCCTGAGTCAATGAGTTGAAAGTAAATTTACAACATTATGACGTTGTATAAAGTGTACTCAACTCATTCAACATTCAATGTTTATTTGGTGAGATGTTATATAACAAAGAGAATATTATAACATACAGAGACGGCTCAGGGTCGGGGTAAGAGGTCATCAGAGAGGGCAGGTGGGGAACTCTCTGTCCCGAAGCAGGACACCATCAAACTGTCCTACAATCATATGGGGGTACAGTGTAATTTTTGTAAACATTTAAGCTGAGTCATGGACAGAGCCTGGCCACTTGGATTCAGCGTTTGTAATCATGTGGGCTGCATCACATATTATCTTAACAGTGCAGAAGAGTAACCGTAAGAGCAACAGTTGCCTTGCTAATGTGTTCAGCCTCTCTCGTGTGACAAAGAAAACTTCCATTGATATAAAACTCAAAGAGACAGCTGCAGGAGGAGGTGAGCTCACTGAAGATGGAAAACAAGCAGCTACACAGGGAGTTAGCAGGACCAGAGAGGAAACACAACAGAATACCCCTCCTCAAGACCTGGATGTGAAACAAGCAGAGCCCATAATAGAGCAAGCCTGGCATCACCCACGGCTTCACAAGGCCCTACAACCCCCTCATACATAACACCCCCTTCCCCTAAAACAGGCATGCCCATCACTCACACTACACCCCCTAATCACACTACACCCTCCAATCACACGACACCACGTAATCACATTACACCCTCCAATCAAATGTAAGGTGAACATTTGAATATCGGCTTCTCACATTTGGCTGTTATCAGCCTCTCAGTTCGTTATGTCAATCTATCCAATAAACCAACAGTTAGTTGTGCTGAAAGATTATATTCATTCATTTCAGTCGTTGCTGGTTCGATTTTCGTGTATGCACTCCGTCCTGCCGAGACCACCTGGGTAATTTAGCTTGCCGAATCAGAGCGTGGCAGTGAGGAATGTGGGTGAGGTAAAACACGATTGTCAGCATAACACTCCTGATCGTCTTTAAATTTGTTCAAGATGGAAAAAGCATGGTTAGATTCTCATGTGAAATAAACTGCTCGTCTTGTAATTTGATAAATACACGGTAAACTACATGTTTATCGTACTGCAAGCCTGCTGCTTGAGACCGTAGTTTCAACTACAGGGAAGCGATGTTTATTTGCACTGCAAAGTCGCCAAAATTTTAACTGAACAACGTCGTAACCCCGTTGATTTCTGTTTTGTGTCACCTTCCTTGATTAAACTGTCACCTCAGCTTCTTACTTTAGGTTAGCAAAATGTTTCATTTGATCTTCGGTGAATGAAGTAAATAAAATCACTGAGGTCTGATAAACAACGACAGTTTACTTAACTTGCATACATTTTTACAGCATGATCTATTGTTAAACGATAAATATTGCTCGATATCATACTTTATAATGTACCAAGTATCTAAGGTGAATAATGAATTTGTTATAGAGTTAGTTTTACTTGACCTGATGATTATATTTGTATTGGTATATGGTAAGTCTTGAGATCTGTGAATTATTGTCCGTGGGTTTATAGACTTTAAAAAGCACAATATGCCAAACATGTAAATGAGTTTATATTTATTTGAGACGCGCAGACTGAGGAACAGGGACCGAAATGCAGCTATGCATTTCAAATTCAACAACTCAATTGATGGCGATGATGAGAGCCATACTTTTACGTGTGCCTGTTATCCAGAAATAATTTAAATGATTTCAAGAGTTATCCTAATACGGCAACACTGGAAAAAATGTAATTTTAAAGTTTGACCGATAGGAGTGCACAACTTAATACAGGGTTGTGATGCGGGTAAGATACGCACCCTGAAAATCCGCTTAAGTCAAAGTCTGAATCCTCGTAGAGGGTATCTTAATGAGAAACGCCCTGATTTCAATGTATCTCCACCCCAAACGTGCAAGTCTCCCAAGCACGCGTAAATGTTCAAGGTCAGAATAGGAACAGACACTGAAAAGGCGCGCAGCAGGTCGAAAAAACGCTTAAGTCGCGCTGAGCGTGGGTCTGAATAGACCCCAAAGTGAAAACAGATTTCTACAAAGTAATGTTAATGAAACAAAATTATATAAAGAAAAATAATTGTTTGCATAATTATTCACCCCCTTCAAGTCAGTATTTAGTAGATGCACCTTTGGCTGCAATCACAGCACTGAGTCTTTGTGGATAAGTGTCAATCAGTCTTGTAAACCAGCACACTGCAATTTTGCTCCATTCTTCTTTGTAAAACTGCTCAAGCTCTGTCAGGTTGCGTGGGTATTAGGCATGAACAGCCCTTTTCAAGTCCAGCCACAAATTCTCCATAGGATTGAGGTCTGGGCTTTGACTCGGCCACTCCAGAACATTTACCTGCTTCTTTTTAAACCATTCCTGTGTAGCTTTTGCAGTGTTCTTTGGATTGTTGTCTTGCTGGAAAATAAAACTTCTCCCAAGCCGTAGTTCTCTTGCAGACTGAATACGACTGTCCCCCAGGATTTTGGTGTATTTTGCAACATTCATTCTGCCCTCTATCTTTACAAGCCTTCCAGGGCCAGCTGCTGAGAAACATCCCCACAGCATGATGCTGCCAGCACCATGCTTCACAGTGGGGATGGTGTGTTTTTTTGATGGGCAGTGTTTGGTTTCTGCCAAACATAACGTCTTGTCTGATGGCCAAAAAGCTCAATTTTGGTCTCATCAGACCATAGAATCTTCTTCCACTTGACCATGGAGTCTCTCATGCCTTTTGGCGAATTCTAGTCAAAATCTAATATGAATTTTCTTCAACAGTGGCTTTCTCATTGCCACTCTCCCATAAACCTTTGACCGGTGAAGAACCCGGGCAGCAGTTGCTATATGCACAGTCTCTCCCATCTCAGCAGCTGAAGCTTGTAACTCCCTCAGAGTACACTGTGTTCCAAATTATTATGCAAATTGTATTTAAGTGTCATAAAGGATACATTTTTGGTTTTTCAATTAAACTCATGGATGGTATTGTGTCTCAGGGCTCTTTGCATCACTGAAATCAATCTCAGACACCTGTGATAATTAGTTTGCCAGGTGAGCCCAGTTAAGGGAAAAACTACTGAAGAAGGACGTTCCACATTATTAAGCAGACCACCATTTTCAAGCAATATGGGAAAGAAAAAGGATCTCTCTGCTTCTGAAAAGCGTGAAATAGTTGAATGCCTTGGAAAGGTGTGAAATATGATATTTCGTGAAAACTTAAGCGTGATCATTGTACTGTTAAGAGATTTGTGGCTGATTCAGAGCACACACGGGTTCGTGCAGATAAAGGCACAATGAGGAAGGTTTCTGCCAGACAAATACATCAGATTAAGAGAACAGCTGCTAAAATAATACATAAAAATAAGTAAAATAAAATAATATAAAATACATGAAGACTAATTTTCAAATAGTCTTGTTCACTGATGAGTGCCGTGCAACCCTGGATGGTCCAGATGGATGAAGTAGTGGATTGTTGGTGGATGGCCACCATGTCCCAACAAGGTTGCGACATCAGCAAGGAGGTGGCGGAGTCATGTTTTGGACCGGAATCATGGGTAGAGAGATGGTCGACCCCTTTAGGGTCCCTGAAGGTGTGAAAATGACCTCTGAAAAGTATGTGGATTTTCTGACTGACCACTTTCCTCCATGGTACAAAAAGAAGAACCTTGCTTTCTGTAACAAAATCATCTTCATTCATGACAATGCACCATCTCATGCTGCAAGGAATACCTCTGCATCATTGGCTGCTATGGGCATAAAAGGAGAGAGACTCATGATGTGGCCCCCATCCTCCCCTGACCTCAACCCAATATTGAGGACCTTTGGAGCATCCTCAAGCAAAAGATCTATGAGGGTGGGAGGCAGTTCACATCCAAACAGCAGCTCTGGGAGGCTATTCTGACATCCTGCAAAGAAATCCAAGCAGAAACTCTCCAAAAACTCACAAGTTCACTGGATGCAAGAATTTTGAAGCTGCTATCAAATAAGGGGTCCTATGTTAAAATGTCACTTGACCTGTTAAGATGTTTTTGATTGAAATAGCTTTTGATTTCAGTAAATATGACCTCCTAATGTGCAAATTCAACAAATGACCATTTTCAGTTCTTTACAACCTATAAAATGTTTTGAAACTCTGTTGTGCTTAATAATTTGGAACAGTACATTTTAAGTTTTTTATTTTTTCAAAATATTTAACAATATTTTGAAAACATGTATATGGACATTGCACAAAACAAACTAACAAAAGAACAAATTGAAAAAAAAGAGAAAAACTTGCATTACTTGAACAATCGATCAAAGACAGCCAAAACACAACTGACATACCAATCACAATCCAGGAATTAACTGAGAATCTCAGAACACTAAAACCAAGAAAGTCTTGTGCTTTTGACAACATGAATAATGAGATGCTGAAATATAGTAACCAGTTAATACAATCCAGAGGCCCTACTGAAATTATTTAGTCTATCAGCAAGTACTGGCTGCTTCACTAACACCTGGAACCAAGGGTTGATATCCCCAATTTATAAGAGTGGAGATAAATTAGACCCCAATAATTACCAAGACATCTGTGTAAACAGTAATCTGGGGAAGTTATTTTGTAGCATCCTTAATTCAAGAATTACAAACTTCCTTACCAAGCACAGTGTCTTGAGTAAGAGTCAAATTGTATTCCTCCCAAGACGTCATACAACAGATCATATTTACACACTATACACCCTCACAGATAAACATGTTCACCAAATTAACAAAGGAAACATCTTTGCATGCTTTATTGACTTTAAAAATCATTTGATTCTATTTGGCACCAGATATTAAATTATAAAATACTTCAAAGTGGTATTGGGGATAAAGTATATGACATCATTAAATCAATGTATTTAGAAAACAAATGTGCAGTGAAAATTGACAATCAAAGAACAGAATTCTTCACTCAGGGTCATGGGGTGGGACAGGGTTGTAGCCTTAATCCAACGTTAATGAACATTTACATTAATGAATTGGCCACAATGTTGGAACGTTCTGCAGCTCTTGGACAGAAATTACATTTTTATAATATGCAGATGACCTGGTTCTGCTGTCGCCCACAGAACAAGGGCTACAGCAGAACCTGGCCATCAACAATATTAAATTACCAATAAAAACTAGTTTGGGGTCCACTTAGCCATCCAGACTACTCACAATGGGATAAAAACCAACCGGTGGAAATCCTGCATTCTGAAAGTTACAAAAATATACTCCAGGTCCACTGAAACACACCAAACAATGCATGCAGGGCAGAATTAAGCCATTACCATTTGATTATTAACATTCAGAAAAGAGCATTAAAATTCTGGATTCATCTAAAACCAATCAAACCAAATTCCCTCCAATATAAGACCTTCTATCTCAAGAGCTAAGCCCCAATAGAAGTCTTCTCAGTCAGCTGGCCATGAAACTAACAAACCAAATAACAACTAACAGTATTAACTATGACATGTTTCAGACCAGCACTGCTTCAGTTAAAATCCAATTAATAAATCAAAGATTCTTATTTGGAACATTGGAAGAAAATGACAAAACCACAAAACAAATTAAATTGCTACACTATGTTAAACAGAAATTACAAACTGGCAGAATATCTCTCCACTGTCAGAGATATGAAGCAGAGAGAGATCCAAACCAAATACAGACTAAGTGATCACAGCCTGGCCATTGAAACAGGCAGACACAAGCAAACCTGGTGCCGCAAAGAGGAGAGGATATGTGATCACTGTGAGACAGGTGAGGCTGAGACAGAGCTGTGTTCTGTGCTGCCCTGTGCTCTGTTCTGCTTGATTGCTCTAGCCTGGACGAGTTCACTCTGTGTTTGTGGAGTGGAGCGGTCTCTGCGCTCTGTGCTCTTACATTAATTTGGATATTGATTAAAATAAAAGTTGGGGCTATTCTCCTGATCTGCTCCTAAAGCATAATCTTTTGTTGCCATTAGGGGACAGGGAAGGAATTTTCCATTTTTTTTCCCTTCATAGCTCTTCAGCAAACGCTGCTGATTCGGCACATAGTCGAGCTGACAAGAGGTTTTTTTGTGGTTTTTCACCCTCTCAGGAGCAAATCTTTAAATAGCAAATCTTTAAGGGACATACTCTAGCTTGGTAGTCGGGTAGTTAGGCGGGAAGTTAGTTAGCCAGCCAGTTCACTTGTTTACTTGTTTTTACCATTCTCCAGGGTTTGCTTTTAGGATATCCTGATTCTGGTTGTGTTAGAGTGTCTGCTTTTGCTTAGCTGCTAGCATATTTTTGTTTAATCTTGTATCTAGACTCAGTGGCTTTTCCTGTGTTTGGTTTCTGCCTTTGGCTGCTCTGAGCGACCTTGGTGCTCTTAGCACTTTTTAGCTGGTAATTCTGTCTTGGCAGTAAATCTTTATTGAGGGAACGCGCGTTTAGTTAGGGGAGAAAATGTGGCCAAAACTGTGTGAGAGTTGCCGGATGATCGGATTTCTGGAGGGAGACCTTGAGGATGAGCATGAGTTCATGCGACTGTTGCCGACCATAGTTGCGACCATAGTGCAGTTACATTTGAAGTTTTTTGGCGAGTTAAGACTACATCCTCCAATGCTAGAATTTTCAACTTCAGACGAGCTGACTTTATTAAAATGCGTGATTATACAAGAAATATAAACTGGGTACATCTTCTAGATGGTAGAACTGTGAAAGAAATGTGGAACATATTTAAAACTATTATTCTGGATGTACAGTGTAAATTCATTCCGCAAGTGAGAAAAGCGAAGCTGAAAAATAAGCATCCGTGGTGGATGAATAAGGCATTACATGACAGTTTGAAACATAAAAGGGAACTATTAAGAAAATTCAAGTTAGACAGCTCAGAGACAAACAAGATTGAATACAGCAAAATGCGAGCTCAAGTTAAGAAAGAAATGAGGGAAGCTAAAAGGCGTTTGGAAAGACAGATTGCACTAGATGCTAAGAACAACCCTAAATGCTTTTTCCAATACTACAATCAAAAAGGATCCTTAAGGTTGAGATAAGAGGTTTAAAAAATAAGGATGGACTTATGATTTATGACAACAAGGCTATTGCTGATACCCTTAACAACTACTTTGTGGAGAGTTTCACTAGTGAAGGGTTCACTCATATGCCTCCAGGAGCATTCAGTTCTCAGAGTCTTATGGAGGAAATTGATTTAAATGATACAGAAGTGCTAGATAAACTTCGAAAACTTAAAACAAATAAGCAGGTCGTGATGGAATATTTCCAAGAGTCCGCAGGGAACTAGCGGAAGAGGTCTACAAACCTCTGACAGTTATTTTTAAGCAATCCCTTAAAACTGGAGAAATACCAGATGACTGGAAGCTAGGCAGTGTAGTACCTATCTACAAGAAAGGCGACTGGACAGATCCAGGAAATTATAGGCCTGTCAGCTTAACTTGTATCACTTGTAAATTACTGGAAGCCATCATTAGGGACAAGATGGAATTATACTATTTTGTTATGGAACAAAGGGATATCTTAAACAATAGCCAGCATGGGAGGTCATGCTTAACAAACCTCCTGGACTTTTTTTTAGGAAGCTACAGCATGTTTAGATGCAAACCAAGCTTATGACATTATCTATTTAGACTTCCAAAAGGCATTCGACAAAGTTCCGCATGAGAGGCTCATGGTGAAAATTAAATCCGCAGGAATATCAGTAACTATCACTGAGTGGGTTCAAAGTTGGCTGGCTGGTAGAAAGCAGAGTGTAACTGTTGGAGGAATTCTTTCAGAGCAGGGTCCTGTAAGAAGTGGAGTCCCGCAGGGAGCGGTGTTGGGGCCTTTGCTTTTCCTTATTTACATAAATGATCTTGATGCAGGGGTTAGTAGTAAAATAAAAAAATTTGCAGATGATACAAAACTGTGGGGTCTAGACAAGAGTATAGAATCAACTAAGGTAATACAAGAAGACCTAAACAGCATCCATGTGTGGGCAGATGACATTCAACTTAACTAAATGTAAAGTCTTGCATGTGGGCAACAAGAACCTTAGACAAGAATACTTCATGGGAGGAAGTAAACTAGAATGTGCTCAATTTGAAAAAGACTTGGGAGTAATAGTTGACCAAAGCTTAAAAGGATCTAGGCAGTGTGCTGTAGCAGTAAAAAAAGGCCAACAGGATGCTGGGATATATAGCCAAAATATTGATTGTAAATCTAAGGAGGTTATATTAAAATTATACAATGCTTTAGTTAGACCACACTTGGAATACTGTGTGCAGTTCTGGGCACCGCACTCCAAGAAAGATATTGAGGCTCTTGAAAAAGTACAAAGGAGGGCAACTAAATTAGTTCCTGGCATGACACATAAAAGCTACGAGGCAAGACTAAAGTTACATAACCTATTTAGACTCCGCAAGAGGAGACTAAGGGGTGATTTAATAGAGGTTTTTAAATTTATAAAGGGACTCAAAAAGGTTAACTACAATACATTTTTTAAGGTGAGTTCAGTCTGTAGGACAAGGGGACATAAATGGAAACTAGTTAAGAGTAAGTTCCGCACTGATATAAGGAAGTATTATTTCACACAAAGAGTTATCAATACATGGAATGGGTTGCCAGGTCATGTAGTTGAGGCAGAGACCCTTGCTGTGTTCAAGTCCAGACTTGATGCAGTTTTGGATACTCTTTAAATAATGTAATGGCGAGCTTTGTTGGGCCGAATGGCCTGTCCTCGTCATGATTTGTTCTTATGTTCTTATATACAGTTCCTCCTATACTGCACAAATCGCACAAAAATTCTCAAAGACTTCTTTGAAAAATTTAAAAGAATATATCCCCATTTTGAAACACTCCCTGTGGAGAGACAATTACCAATCTTAGTGGGTGAAGGACACACAGCCTCCCTGGCTGCTCTATATGTAGCAACCTATCACAAGTGGAGGAATATAATACATGTATAAATGTTAGTTAATAGTCATTCATTATATGCATTCATGTTTGTTCCTTTTTTTCCCCTGTTATCATCTGTGTTAATTGTTCTGTTATTGTGTTAACTGTAACATTTGCTTTAGCAACACAGCCCATGTCATGCCAATAAAGCACATTGAAATGATGGGTTGCCTAATGTTTGAAACATTAGACTGGAGAATGTTGTTCAAATTAATTATTGATTTCTTAGAAAATAGGAAAATTCACAAAGATACTCATCAGGGAATGATAGAATAGCTATCTAATCAGGGTCTACTCTCCCTCTCCCCATGTAAAGCTCTGCTGATGCGATCACCAAGAAAAGGGCAAGCCACATCCAACAAACTATCTCCTACCCACATGCTGCAGGCTCTGAAGGTGTTCTAACGAGTAACTCCAGGATAGTTTAAGTAAACCTGTTCACTCACACACACGTACGCACACACAGAGACACACACATGCTCCAGAAGGGGAAGGAGCCAGAGGGAGAGAGAGACAGGTGATAGCCCCTGTGGTTGGGCATGTTTAAAAAAGGATTCTACATTTGGGGGCATCTTAGGGCTTACCAACAACAAAGAGGGTCGTACCACGCCCAATTCCACTTTTAACTGGTAACCCTAAATGTACATCCATTTTGGCTGTCATAAGTGTTTCGTTTTAGTTTCTGAGTAAAGCTCTGCTCCTTGCCATGCTTAAAAAGCCTGCTGCCTCTTTGGTCACTGATTCAGGGGTATTTACAAGGGGGTGGAGTGCATTTGTCCCTCTCAGGCCGTGTCTGGGTGCATGGCACAGGACCATAAAAGAAGGGAGCAGGGTAAATAACCATAAAATGCACGTTGCTGTCTCAACACTAGTCTATGGATAGAACACACACACATAATCCCACTTTCACACTGAACTTCAACACAAGATAATTCTGGTCAGGAACCACACAGCTGGCAACCCCAAGACTCATGGGGTTTTATCCTGCTTTACTTGACTGTGACAGAGGAGTAAGAAGAGAGGGATGGGATCAGTGTGGACAAAGGAAGGAAGGCTGAAGAGAGAGGAGTAAATTGAGCGAAGGAGCTGTTTAACATTTGTCTGTATGGAGCCATAATCACTAACTATTTACAAAAAGTCACAAAGTACACAGCACTACTCACCCCAGTGTCTGTAGTTTGTAGTTTGGACTCTTCAGTCCAGCACAGAGCAGCTTCACTCCTGAATCTCCCAGGTTATTGTTGCTGAGGTCCAGTGTCTGTAGTTTACAGTTTGGACTCTTCAGTCCAGCACAGAGCAGCTTCACTCCTGAATCTCCCAGGTTATTGTAGCTGAGGTCCAGTGTCCGTAGTTTACAGTTTGGACTCTTCAGTCCAGCACAGAGCAGCTTCACTCCTGAATCTCCCAGGTTATTATAGCTGAGGTCCAGTGTCTGTAGTTTACAGTTTGGACTCTTCAGTCCAGCACAGAGCAGCTTCACTCCTGAATCTCCCAGGTTATTGTAGCTGAGGTCCAGCTCTCTCACAGGTGAGTTTGATGACTGGAGAGCTGAGGCCACAATTTCACAGGACTCCTCTGTAAGACCACAGCTGCTGAGTCTGAAAGAAAGAGGTGATGTGTTAATATTGTACACTGAATATTTTAAATTTAGTATTGATAGTGCTCACTGATAAAGAGTGATAATGAGGATTGTAAGATCTACAATGCTCTGAGGAAGATGTCTGTGCGACAGTCTCCAACTGCAGCACTTTACACCTGAGAATAATATGTCCTGCTCAAGTCTGACAGTTGTAAAGCTGTGGTTCTGACCCAAATAGACCCTTTTCCTCTATTCAGTTCTGTCAGAATTTGGGGCTAATGGCCCAGCTACCTTTTCCACAGTCTTTTTCAGGCTAACTCTGGGCTTTAAGCCTCACTCATGGCCCTACTCATGCCCCAGAGCCAAGTGTGGACAGCAGGGCTAAGGATGGAGTTATCAGATCCTTTTATACTGTATTTCATTATTAAATCAAATTCCAGCCTTCAGAGTGAATAGTGAGTTAGCTTGACAAGTTGTGAGAAGTTTGTATTTCCTTCCAATGAGAGTAAAAAAGCAGAAATTATCGCACAGCTAAAGGTTCACAGGAGTAGTCAAAGGAAGGCAAGGGGTTTTTTAGTTCACATCTGATCAGCAGTGGAATGTGTCTGTTCTGAAGGTGATCATTTCTCAATGACCTGTGACCAAACTTTTTGATAGTTATTGGTTTTACAAATTTTACCAAAAAACCCCAATATAGGAACACCACAGGGAAAGCAGACTATTGTAGCCTAGAATATTGATAGCTTTTTGGTTCTGTTATTTTTTTCAGACAAAATAACAGAACCAAAAAGCAATCAATATTCTAGGCCAGGCATGTCAAACTCAGTTTGGCTCTGGGGCCGGATCCGGACTTTTTGTTCTCAGGTGGGCCGGATCAGTAAAAGAATGTCAACTCCAAATATTTAGCTTTGTTTTTCAGTACTATGCTTTATCATTCAGCCTACATTTGTAGCCTACCCTACATATTATAATCACGGATGACAAGGGATCTTTTCTAAGCACAACACATTTATTCACAAACCATGGAAAAAATGATTTTCATGTTTGGCGGTGAATGTGTTAACAACTGGTTTATTTTAACAGTTGAGTGAATGCAGTTTTACACCTGAACCAACTCACCACACTAAACAAACTCAAGTGGGAGCTATGAAAAAAATATTTTCACTTTAATTGTCATACTACTTTGAAATAAATAAAAAAAGAAATACAAAATAAAATAAAAGCTATAGCAGTGCATGGGCAATAAGATTAGATTACATCAGATTAAACTACTAGGCTGGGCCTACTGAAGCTGAGAACATACTGCACAATATTGATTGTCTTTAATATAAAACCAGATTAATCTTATTTTTAATTATCTGTATTCATGAGTGCAAACAAATTTCGTGCCATGACACTTTTTTCTCTCTCTCACTGCACTCCTGCAGTGTACTTGCTGCTGCTGGCTCCTGAAACTTGGCATCTTTTTGCCAACACAAGTGCATCGATATTAGGTGTCAAATCCTGAGTAGCAGCACATTTAACGATGTCATTCAAGTGTTTATTTGTTAACCTTGAGCGCTGCTTTGTTTTATTATTGTTCATTACGGAGAACACCTGTTCACAAAGATAAGTAGTCCCAAACATGGATAGAACCTTTGCAGCCATGGCTGTTAATTTGGGGTAACCTGGCACGAGATATTGATAAAACGTATCCAATCCTACAGACCCAAATTTATCCTTCATAGCGGAATCGCACTGCAAGTCAATAAGCTCGAGTTGAATGTCAGCTGGCATATCAGAAGGCTTCACTGTAAATGATGAGTGAAAAAAGCCAAATTTGTTCTCAAGTTCACTGAATACCTGAAACCTCTGCTCAAACTCTCGCAGCAAATCTGTTATGCTGTCTTTATATTTACCCAAATCACTATCGGGACAGTCCAATGCCTTCGGACGCACAGCTGTGAGACAAGAGAAATGCGCGGTGTCACCGTTGGATAGTTGCGTCTCCCACAGTGAGAGTTTCATCTTGAACGCACTTATGCTGTCATAATATTGAGTGACAACTCTGTTACGGCCCTGCAATGTAGTGTTGAGTGTATTCAAGTGTTGTGTAATATCAACCAAAAACGCAAGATCCTGCACCCATTCCTTGCATTTAAGTTCCTTTACTGGGCGTCCCTTCTTCTCCATGAACTGTCCAATTTCCCCTCGTAGCTCAAAGAAGCGCTTGAGTACTGCACCTCTGCTTAACCACCGCATGTCAGTGTGGTATGGTAGGCCAGCATGAATGTCATCATCACTGAGAAATGTGTCAAACTGACAGTGATTCAAACTGCGTGCTCTGATGAAATTGACAGTTTTCACAACCACACTCATAACATAGTCCATTTGCAGTGTTTTGCAACATAACGCCTCCTAGTGCAAAATACAGTGAAATGCCCAAAAATCTTGTCCTCCATTTGCGGTCTGTACTTTGTCACGGAATTTTGTGGCAACGCCTGCCTTTCTCCCGACCATTGATGGCGCACCGTCGGTAGCCAGGCTCACGGCACGGGACCAGTCCGCTCCCACCTTGTCCAGCGCTCCAACGAGGGCGCTGAAAATGTCATCTGCTGTTGTGGTGTCATTCATGGGCACCAATTCAAGCAGCTCCTCAGTGATGGTCAAAGTTCTATCAACACCTCTAATGAATATGGCCAGTTGAGCAATATCTGTGACATCGGTGCTCTCATCTATTGCAATTGAAAATGCGATAAATGACTTGATTTTCTCTTTCAGTTGGCTGCTCAAGTAACTTGAGAGTTCTGTCACCCGATCTGCGACAGTGTTCCTCGTTAGACTAATATTGGCAAAGGCAAGTCGCTTTTCAGGGCACACGACTTCTGCAGCCTTCAGCATGCATGTTTTTACAAACTCCCCATCAGACAATGGCTTAGATGCCTGCACCAGCTCGTTGGCAATAATGTAGCTGGCTCTTACAGCCCCATCAGCGATATCGCGGCTGTGCGTAAAAGTAGACTGCTGTTTCTTTAAACCAGCAACCAATTTGTTTATCTCGTCTTTCCTTATTTGTCCTTTCAAGTGGTCATATTTGTCTTTATGATGAGTCTCATAGTGGCGCCGAATATTAAACTCTTTGAACACTGCAACTTGCTGATTACAGGCCAAGCACACTGGTTTTGCATTCACTTCTGTGAATAAATACTTCTCAGTCCATTTCTCCTGAAAAACTCTGCACTCCGTGTCCACTTTTCTTTTTTTGACAGTGCCATTTTGGGAAGGGTGTGTTGACCGATAACTTGTTTAGTAGTGGTGAATGGTGAAGCAAAATTGGTGGTTTATTTTTACTTAGACACAGCATGTTTATTTCCTGTGACTAACTTGTGTCAGTGCCGCATGCTGGACTTGAGCGCTTTTACACATTTACTGCCCTATAGCAGCCAGAGGGAGCATTTGGTTTGTATTTATTTTAAAAAATCACAACTTTTGATAGAAATGAGCTAGAGACTCGCTTCTTTTTTTGACATACTCAGAAATTTATGCCGGGCCGGATGAAATCATCCAACGGGCCGGGTCCGGCCCGCAGGCCGTATGTTTGAAATGCCTGTTCTAGGCTATCACAGTCTGCGTTCCCTGTTTTCAGGCATCAGTCAGTTTCAGTGGTTGTTTATAATCAGGTCTGCGTTTCACAACAGCTTCTGTTCAACTTACTGGCCTGAACTTCAGTGCTGGATGATTATGGTTAAAATGATAATCCCAACTATTTTGCTAAATATTGTGATTCCAATTATTAATCACAATTATCAGTCTGATTCAGGAAACAAATTGATTTTGTTGCCCTTTATGCATCTTAAAACATGTTCATCTTTTTTCTTTGGCTCTCGTAAATCAGTGCATTCTTCATTTCTTGAAGTTGCAACAGCTAGAACAGCACATTTTCAATTTTACTGTGGTCCTTACTTTTAGTATTTAGTTGCACAAACAACAATGATAAACTGGTACACATTTTGAAGTATGATTAAACTCTCACTGTCAATGTCATATATCGAGCATAAATTCATTCTGTAGCACTGTACCACTGAATTACCCGATTCACAGATATACAACCCTATGCCATGTGTCAGAAAATTCTGTGTAACCCTATATCATTTGAAATAGAATTTTACACAAGGTCTGAATAATCAAACTTTTGTGATTAGAGTGAAAAGCAAGTAAATATTTTGGCTGAGCATCATTTTCCCATCTTTTGTTGTGTTTACTTGTCTTTGGTGTAATTGAAAATAATGAACCTCTAGAACAATACTACTCCGTTTTACAAGAAAACCAACGCAACTGTAGCATTAACCAGTTGCATAAAACCAGAAATGAAATAAAACACAAAGCTGGATCCATTGGGGCCCTTATTCAGAACAGTTTTGCTGTGTCTAAAATAAATGCTTTGGCTCCTCTCTAAGCTCTGCTGCAGTTACTAAATGATTCCACTATAGAGCGCTGTCATCCCTCCACAGGGAACAGGCTGCGACACATTCACGCCAAAACTATTGGGAAGATATATAAAAATGCGCTGCAGAGGTACCGCTAGCTTATTTGCGCGGTTTGTGTCACTAAACTTAACAAGCCACTTATGACATCCAAATTAAAGTTCCATCTGTTAAACCAATTTGGTGTAAAACAGAACAGAATATTCAACATATACCTTGTGGGTAGCCGAGCAGGTACCTCGCCAATAGAAAAAGTTTGCTTGGTAGCTGGTACATAGCCTCCCTCTCAATCTCTGGCAGAAAAGCTTCTCTGTTGAGTCTCTTACTGTGGCAGGAGAAGCAAGCTCCACTGCTTGTTTGAGCCTAATTGCCAATCTATTTGGCTGTTGGTGATTTCAGGTTTTAGTAAAAACCTTGCTTTGAGTTCACATAGTTTTTGTACAGGTAATCTTGTGGTCGCCATAATTTAGCCTACTGACACATAGCCTACGTTGACCTCTGTTGTGATTTGTCTCTTACCTAGTTGTGTCAAGTTCAATTACATTAATTTATGTAACTAGAATAAATGTAACTGTGAGTAAAATATTTTGCTGTGTCCCACATGGAGTGATGAGGGGTTACCATAGAGCTAGAATGGAAACAAAAGGGACTCAAAATGGTGCCGTCATGTCTGACTCTGGTACCTTTACAAAGTAAACTCAATCATAGACGGTCATATGAGACTGCAGTAAAGTGGGTTTGATAATCATATTTAAATTCGGCATGCAATCAAATCAATGTTTCATACTGTAGCCAAGTATTTAGCCTACCAGTTTTGTTCTAAACATCCATTTGACAAGACACTTCCGCTAAGTAGTCAAGTTTGCGCACTCCACCATTACTGGAACGATCGCCTACAATGTCCGAGTGGAGCCTGCTGGACTGACAGCTTCAACAAACTTTTCCTCATCAAAAAAGAAGCCTGGCATTCGAAACGGAAATAATTTTGAAAAAATACTTTACATCTGATGTGGATTCCAAAATATATGTGGTAAAGCAGGATACATATTCCTAGCTTGAAAGTGTCACGGCCTCCCTGGGCAGATACTGCATGCCTGACCTTATCTGATCGTCTTTAAACTCGTCCATGCTAGCTATAACTGTCAAGAAACACAGGCAGCATCGAAGACGCTTGGCGCCACTGCTGCCTGCCACTGCCCTACGCTTGTGGGCGTGTCCTCTAGTACAGTTGTCATTCAGGAGGCGCCATTTTTTTTTTATTCATGAACAGGGATAACCAGAAGAAGGCCATAGCACTTGTTGCTGCGATGTATGTATTGAAATCCCACCAGTGTCGTCGCCGTGTTTGGGTTCACCCGATTTTGAGGAAGAGAAAGGAGCATCGTGAGTTCCACAGGTTGGTTCAGGAGCTGCGGCTGAACAGGGTTTTATTCCAGCAGTATTTTCGGCTGGATGTAGCCCAGTTTGATGAGCTGCTGTCTTGAGTGGGGCCCCGGATTGCAAGGATGATCACACTACAGGGAGGCAATTGGTGCGACCAAACGACTTGCCATTTGTCTGCGGTGAGTAACATATTCATGTATAATTACTTGTATGTATTACTGTGTCATGTTACATATACCATGCACACATCATAGTTGATGATAACTAGAATAACTTCTTCAAATCAAAAGCCAAGCTTAGTTGGTAAATACTCGTCAGTACAGCCACAACGTTCAGTTTCGGCAAACAACAACGTTTCAGCCAACTCCCGCCGAGAGAAGAAAAAAAAACAGAAGGCGAGTGAATGTTCTGAAATTATTAGTTAAATAGAAAAGGGCATTTCTTTAGCAAACATAGCAAAACTAAGAAAAAACAACCATTGAGAATTAATTGTTGCGAGTTAATAAGAAATGCATAACAATTAATATTCATGAAATAAGTTATTATTGTTAGTTAACAATTATCATAATATTGTTATTCCTCTTATTATGATTCAATTATATTAATTGTAGTAGTAATCCACTGTAATAATTGTTGTTCTTGGAAATGATTTAATGATCAGACATCCTCTCTCTCAGACTGGTTTTGTTGGAAATATTTATTTTATGCTTCCAGATTCCTTGCAACTGGGAATTCCTTCAGGACGACTGCCTTCAGCTACCATGTTGGGAAAGAGAACTGTTGGTCAGATTGTCCCAGATGTGGCTGAGGTAATTTTTGAGTGCCTGTTGGAGGAGTTTATGCCCCAAGCAACCGTGGAAGACTGGAGGACCATTGCAGAGGGGTTCCAGCAGCGTTGGAATTTTCCGAACTGCCTGGGATCCATCGATGACAAGCATGTGGTCATTCAGACTCCCCCCAACTCTGGCTCCTGCTTCCACAACTACAAGGGGACATTTTCCATCGTTCTTTTGGCTGTGGTGGACTGTGGTGGAGAGTATCTATTCAGAGTTGTGGATGTCGGAGGATATGGGAGGAACAGTGATGGTGGCACCCTGGCAAATTCAAACTTTGGCAGGGGCCTCCTGGATGGAACACTGGACCTCCCTGCAGATTCCATCATCCCAGGATCAGAGCACCATGGCAGCTTCCCCTATGTCCTGGTAGGAGATGAAGCTTTCCCCCTCCGCAGGTGTCTGGCTTAAGAAGGGGTGGGCTGGCTGGTACAGGCTCTAACATTGGATGATGTCAGCCTGTATTCAATAAATGGGGCAAGAAACCCCATTACAGCCATGTAGCACCACGGCTGCTTAACTGCCATACCAGCCCCACTCCTTTGCTGGTCCCTCTCCTTATTTTTTCTTTTTTTGTACGTGTCTCTCAGGCTTTGCCATCTCTTTCTGCACAATTCATTTGATGGAAGTAACAAATGGAAATATGTATTTAACACATTATATGCGCAGTTAGTTGTAATATTACTGTTTTGGTTGGTTCCAACTTTAACATGTTTTTCTTGTGATCTTGTTAATATATGTTAGTGTCCATGCTACAGATAACAGTATGACTTGGCTGCTTTATCTATGGACGTATTTTATTTATTCATATTATCATCCACAAATTTATTTTGAGTGCGTGACAAGCCTTGAGATTTACAGTTCACGACCTGGGATAGCAATAGCTTAGCTTCACCAGATAGGCCAGATATTCATATCGTGTGGAAAACCTTGTGACTGTACATTAAGCAATATTACTGTATATTTACACATGTTCACACACACATTTACCCACCAGAAACGCAGACGATTTCTGCCAGCTTTTTCCAGGTGGCGTTTTTCTTTTCGTTGTCCCTGTATTGGGGCAAAGCAGGGTCATATATCTATACATATATATATCTATCGGGGAATGCCAACACAGCGATAATAAATTTCTCCTCCATTTTAATTATTTCATTCATTTGACATTACCCACGGAATGAAAATGCAATGTTGTGACATCTGATTGGTTGCTGCTTGGTGATGTTTTCAAGCGGTCGGGTCAAAGTTCACTGATTTCAACTTTTTCTTGACGCCCTGCCGGTTGGCCGCTCGACGGCTGCAATCCCATCCTGCCCCACGTGAGCGTCTTGCTGGTCCCCATTCAAAATGAATGGAGGCGGCTTTGGCAGCCGGCGTCGACGCTGCCTGTGTGTCTTCACCGTAAGGCTGCTGAGTTTTGTGGCGTGCGGCTGATACACTCAGCTTGTTTAAATACAATAAGAAAGAAAAGAGGACTAACGTTGCCTCCACCGTTTGTACCCAATGCCGGAGCTTCTCATTCCGTGGCCAGCTCGCTCTTGTCGCCGGGGGCAGACAGCCCGGTCTTGGAATTTCGAATGCAACAGTTTGCTGCCCCCAGCAACAGGGAAATTGCAGCATGCGGAAAATTAGGCTATTATTGATGTATGATTTATACATGAGGGTGATTCATCACTAATTCACTTTAGATAACAAGATACTGACATGCATGCTATTCTTGCCATCACCATCAAAGTGTGGTGGCACAATATCATAAACTTCATTCACTTTAACTCAAAGATCAGAAAAAAACAAACATTCATTTCCCTGTTTTGTAGTCAGCATGCAGATATGTCAAAAAGAAAACAAGGAAACTTACTCACAAATTTTGCATTTACCAAAAAATCTAAGCCAGTCGTCTCTGAAGAGCAACCAGAGCCAGCGGCATCTTCGACCGCAAATGTTAGCTTGATGACAAGGTATAGATTATAGTACATCACTCCGCAGATGTAGATGTACTACATAGTACATCTACATCTGCAGATAGTAGATATGTGTGCCCTGCTTTAGTTTCAGTTTTAGTATCATACTGTGTTTTTTGGTTTCAATTCCCATGTGGAGGTTTGATGTGGTCATTAACTGATTATTATATATCAGATGTGCTGGCATAAAGTAAGTAGGCCTACAAGTTCGCACACTGCATTCAGGCCATAATCTTTACACCTCCCAAATGGAAATACATCAGCACACAGAAGTCATCAACTAGGACCCCCCGCAGTCAATACATGCAAAACAACAGCATGGATGATTCACACAGTTGGAGAAAAAAATAAGTAGTAAATTTAATTGTAAAATGACATGAAGTTAAATTTTGGCGCCCAGCATCATCTTGACTGCCTACATTCCAGAAGACAGTGTCATATGACTGCTAATAACGCATGGATAGCAAATCAGACTTATATCTGTCTCATGGAGACTCAGCTATGGGGCCAAGTGTAACTGGAATGTGTTAACAAAGTCGGATATATTCAATCAGTCCAACACGCAAGGTGACCAAGTATAAAAGTACTCCCTAAGTCTACTGAGTTCTTGTTCGGACCCTGAAATGTTAAAGGTATGTTCAGAAAATGGAAAACTGGGAAAAACCCTGGGCCAAATAGGAGTACGGGAAAACAACTTAAAATATGTGCATTACAGCTGTGTGATATTTTCTCCTATGAGTTTAACCTATCCATAGAACGATAAGAGATTACCCAAACTCTACAAGGAGTCAATCACTGTTACCCTCAGCAAAGAAACAAACCCCCAAAGAACTCAGTGGCACTGAGGCCAGTGGCACTGACCTCATTGGTCATTAAATCGTTTGAGAGATTGGTCGAGTAAAAGCTACATAGCAAAGCAGAGGGTTTACTAGACCCAATGCAATCTGCCTATAAAGCTAATAGAGGTGTTGAGGACAGGTCTGCTTTTAACACAATTCAGCAACACCTACTGTCACTTTTTACACAATACATTAACTTACTGTAACTTTTTAATGTTAATGTTAATATTGTAAAATGGATTCTGGAAAATTATCATCAAGTAACATATATCAAGTAATATTGTTATTATTGCAATTATTTCATATTGTTTCTGGTAGAAACTAAGTGGCCAGTTAGTTTATAAAAGTCAGAGTAATGTTTTAACCCTCAATCTGTGATGTTTGACAACTGTGATCAAGAACTTTATTCTGAATTTATTTATACTGCTGGGCAAATATCATGCACGTAATGCAATTCTATTTTATTCTGTAAGACAATATTAAATATATATGATGACATAATTAAATATTTATGATATCCAAAACATTAAAGTTGTAAAATGCTAAATTAAAAAAATATATGATCTCTACAGTTTTCTGTATTTAATATCATATGTCTCTTTCATTCTTTCTTTCTAAGCTCTTTCCCTTTGTTTCCACAATCTCTCCATCTCTTTTCCTAGTATTTCCCTCACTGTGTGTGGGGGGCAGGAGTTCAATTCACAAGTAATAAAAAACAATTTTTTTAAAAAAAAATTTAAAATGTGTAATTCCATATCTGTGGGTGTCGTCTAGAATGGGCCGAGCAGGGCCCGAGCACAAAAGCACTTTGGTGCAAGATGTTTATTTACAGTGCACAAACCCACAAAAATCCAAACCAGGTGCTAAAGTGAAATAATAAGTGAAATAAAGATATACAGTGAAAAAAATAAGGAAAATATATACAACACATAAACAACAAACCACAATAAATCAAAAACCACAACACTACCACAGCTTCTCTCTGTCAAACATGCAAAATCTCCTCTCTCCTCCTCGAGGAATGGAACTGGGGCTGTTTTATATTCTAAGCCCGTCCCCCAGAACATGCCAACCATTACTTTAAAATATAATACATTTTATAGGCAACTGTAATGGCCAAACACACGAATAAACATTCCCCAATAATAATCATCACTTTAACCAGTTAATTTCCAATGCATTTACAAAGTACAGGATTATTTTAGTTTTTCCAACAAAACCAATTAACATTGGTTTGACCCAATACCTGGCGGAACACGCTTGAGCAACTCGAACAGGCACTACTTAGCCAGCCCGAGTTGCCATGGTTCGGTTTGGGTCGTTACGCTGGTAATTACTACCGGAAGCATTCGGCATTGGTGTATAGACAAACAAACGGAGCAAACGGAGAACAGAAGACAGAACAGTTTAACAAATACATACACAGTGTGCAAACAAATGATCAGTAGAATAAAAGAAAAACATTCAACAGACATTTGTGTGTGCTTGTGTATGTTATGATAGCGAACTGTTAGGGGGTGTATTTGGTGTGGATGTGTATGCACGTTTGAAACAGGGAAACTGGCAACTAACGTTGAGTGTGCACCCCCGATGAAAGTGTGCTAACTGTGCTGTTTTAGCATGGGTGATATATTGGGAGGGGAAAGAGAAAACGGTTATGTTGGGATGTTTGAGTGCTGCCCGCGGCCTGAGACAGAGCCCTCTGTCACAGTGGGATTTTTAGTTTCCCAGAGATCATTTCTGAAACTCCACAGAATCAATATGCTTTTGAGAGAACAACAGCACCCTGGTGGTGAGTGTCTAAACACAGGTCAAATACATGAGCATGTCATCAGCTAACACGACCATTAGGAAAGTGGTGAGTGAGTTCCTAACTCAATCAAATGACTGGGCATCAGATACATTCTGTGTGTAGAGATCAGCTTCACATGATGCAATCGTATTTAATGACAGGACTGCATAACAGAATATACCATCACACTCTCTACTGTGAGTCACAGTTTTACATTAAGTTTTCTTTTAGGCAGACTAGCAAAGACCCTTTGCTTGATCCTAGTGGTGAAAGATGTAATAATCTTGTAATGTTGGTTTTGCAAGCTGTGTTTGGATTGTTCTTGAGTCTCCTGCAGATATCAATACTGTTCATCTCATGAGAACCTGGGGAGGAACATGGCATCGCCGCCAAGTCCAACTCCACAACCATTGCCAAAAGAGCTGCAAGGAGTACTGGGCATCCAGCGGACAACAGAGGAGCTGTCATGTGAAATTTGATCCGTTCAAGAAATTTTATCCAGCCTGATGCAATGATGGGTTCTGAACAGCAGACATAGTGTCTGTTGTTATAACAACACAGGGATGATCTCACGTTTAGAACATTAGGAAATAAAATCGCTCTCAGTTTTGGAAGACCTTACCTCAGAGGAATTTACGCTACCTCACGAAGAGAGCAGAGTTAAATCATTTTAGTGCAGTTTTGAGATTTTTACTATTAATGAGGATGTTCTCTATTATTGAAGATGATGGTAACTACACTGAAGCTGACATCTAATATGACTGTCTGACAAGTTACATAGTTGTGCCTGACAGCATTGCCTGGCCTGCATTATCACCAGCTAGTTTAATTTTTCAAAGATCAAACCTACAGCACATACAGATACCTTAAATACACATGTGAAGATAACCAGTAGTTGATAACGACAGAAAATGGTATCTGTCTTTCAATGTCAAAATAAAAAAAACTTAAAAAAAAAACCATAGGACCAGTAATTTGACTCATGAATTTGTACGCCCACCAAGGTTGAATCTTAAGATTCACCACCATCGTTTGCTTGCCACTATAATTTCACCAAAGACTAAAATCACTAATACTTACAAAGCATGCCCCTTTTTAAAATAGGTATTTGCCTTTGATTTTTTTGTTTTTCAACAGACGCTATATGCTGTTCAGAACCCACTGTTCCACCAGGCCGGATCAGATTTCCTAGGCAGATCAAATTTCACATGACAGAGCCAGTGGACAGATCAATAAGGATGGCACAAAATGCCCAGCATGGCCTGTTTGGAGGTGAAGGTTCCAGGCCTCACTTTGAGGTTAGCTTTAAAATGCTAATGCCCTGGAGAGGTTCTGGAACCTCTATAGGGAGGGGAAGGATAAGAGTCCCTCAGTAATTTCACCACTGAGCCCTTGTCTGAGATGGAGAACAAAATGGTCACTGTGCAGCACTATAAGGAAGCTGTATAGGACCTCAGTGCTGTAACATGGTTTGTTTAGTTCAAATCTGACACCAGGAGGGTCCAAGAAGAGGGCAGAGTTTGTACAGGGGCCAGGAAATGGCTGGGACAGGTCTAACCCCACCCCTCTGCAGTAGGCAGAGTGAGCTACATCCCCAGCACCAGCACACTGGGGAACAGCAGGGATGGGGTGTGCTATCACAGCATGACCAAGCTGTCAGGAAATGCAGTGAGCTCGCAACCCCCTGTGATCCCCCCCCCAACCCCTACCAAATTCCAAATTCAGAGAGGATGCTGTGGAGATGAGGAAGACCTAAATTGCAGTGAGGTTTGACACTTAAGATGGAAGTGTAAAAATGCAATTGAATGAATTTCATTTTGTAGATTCATTTTCTGCATCCTACATGGTCAGTTGTTCAACAATAATATCACACTCAGATTACAGTATTTTACCATTGGTTTTTCTTTACTACATATACCTAGGGTTATATGAAAATGGAACAGAAATATTACCTTCTGAAATATTATTCATTAACACAGGCTAATGGTCATGATATAGGCGAGCTATGTTCATGCACTTTATTCTCACACAATTATAAACTGTTGATGGAAACATCAGTATCTACCATCTGCATTATGAATGATGTAACAGTACTCACTTGGCCTTCCTGCAGTTCCTCACTACTGGTACCAGCCTCTGCTGACCTGCTGCTGATGTGTTGTACGTCTTCAAGTCAAACTCATCCAGGACCTCCTCTGACATCAGTAACACAAAGGCCAGAGCTGAGCATTGGTGTGGTTCCAGCTCTTTATCAGAAAGTCTTCCAGATCTCAGGGAAGTCTGGATTTCCTCCACGAGAGAGTTGTCATCCAGTTCATTCAGACAGTGGAACAGATTGATGGTCCTCTCTGCTGAAGACTCTTCACTGATCTTCTGCTTAATGTACTGGACTGTTTTTATAATGCTCTCTGATCTGCTTCCTGTCTGTGTTAGTGGGTCTGACACAGGTGATATACTTCCTGTCTGTGTCAGCAGTTCTCCTAAGAGAGTCTGAGTGGAGTCCAGTGAGAGGCCCAGAAGGAATCGGAGGAAAAGGTCCAGGTGTCCATTCTTACTCCATAAGGCCAGGTCCACTGCACTCCTGTGTACCTCAGACAGCTGCATTGTGTCACCCTCAGGTTTTGACTCTTCTGGCCTGAGTGCATTTCTATTCTCATTTACACATGAATGAAACACAAACAAGGCAGCCAGAAACTCCTGAATGCTCAGATGCACAAAGCAGTAGACTTTCTCCTGATGCAACCCAGGCTCCTCTTTAAAGATTTCTGTGCACACCCCAGAGTACACTGAAGCTTCCCTGACATCAATGCCACTCTCTCTCAGGTCCTCTTCATAGAATATCAGATTGCCCTTTTCCAGCTGTAGAAAAGCCAGCTTCCCCAGTTTTAGGATCATTTTTGCATCTGATGCTGAGATCTTCTTTGGGTTTGTCTCATTGGTGCCATGATACTTCTGATTCTTCACATTGGTCTGAATGAGCAGGAAGTGTGTGTACATTTCAGTCAGAGTTCTGGGCAGTTCTCCACTGTCTGCTTTACCCAACAATGTCTCCAGAACTGTAGCAGAAATCCAGCAGAAGACTGGAATGTGACACATGATGTAGAGACTCCTGGATGACTTTATGTGTGAGATAATTCTGCTGGCCAGGTTCTGATTTCTGATTCTCTTCCTGAAGTACTCCTCCTTCTGTGGATCATTGAACCCTCGTACTTCTGTCACCTGGTGGACACACTCAGGAGGGATCTGATTGGCTGCTGCCGGTCGGGAGGTGATCCAGAGGAGAGCAGAGGGAAGCAGATTCCCCCTAATGAGGTTGGTCAGCAGCACGTCCACTGATGCTGACTCTGTTACATCCCAGTAGATCTCATTGTTCTGGAAATCTAGAGGAAGTCGACACTCATCCAGTCCATCAAAGATGAACACAACTTTGATTTCATCATGCTCAACACTTTCAATCTCTTTCAGTTGTGGAAAGTAGTGCTGGAGAAGTTGCATCAGACTGAATTCTCTCTCCTTCTTCAAGTTCAGGTCTCGGAAAGGAAGAGTGAAGATTAAATTAATATCCTGATTGGATTTTCCTTCTGCCCAGTCCAGAATGAACTTCTGCACAGAGACAGTTTTCCCAATGCCAGCGATGCCCTTTGTAAGCACAGTTCTGATGGGTTTCTCTTGTCCAGGTAAAGGTTTAAAGATGTCATTGCAGAGGATTGCAGTCTCCTGTGTGGTTTGTCTCTTGGATGCTGCCTCAATCTGTCTGACCTCATGTTCATTATTGACCCCCCCTACTCCCCCCTCTGTGATGTAGAGCTCTGTGTAGATCTCATTGAGGAGGGTTGGGTGGCCTTGCTGTACCAAACCTTCAAATATGCATTCAAACTTCTTATTCAGGTCAGATTTCAGTGTCTGTTGGGCTCTTGTGAGTTTTTCTGAGAAGATGAAATTAACAGATAATTTATTCATATTTTAAAAAATCATCAGTTGAAAAATGTACACAAGTCTCTCACACAGTGTGTTACACATGACTCCAACAATCTGCACAAAAGGTGAACAGAAATAGATTCTGCCTTGTTCATGAAGACACACCAGATTAGGGGAACTATAGAGCGTAAATTCTTACCAACGTGAAATGAGATTAAGTGAAACTATGAGATTAAGTGAATATGTAGACAGATAATACTATATCTATATATATATATATATATATATATATATATATATATATATATAAACCCATCATAGCAGTACAAATAATCACGTATATATCTGCTCTAAACTGTATAGGCAGCTTCACAACCCGGTGCAGAGGGCCACTCAGTTTAGATGAAATTTCTGAACTTTTTCTATATATGTTAAGATCACCCAATTCTATTAGTTTATTAACAGTAATAACATCAGAATTTGGGTTTCATCCTGATTGGCCAGTGCACAATTACTCCTTTAAATCGACACTTTGCTCAATGGGCTTCTCTTTCGGACATTAAACTGTTAAACTGATTCTGCCACAGCTTTTTAAATCTGCATTAATGAGCTTTTTCCAACATTTCTTTCCTTACATAAGGGCCCTGTGTGTTGTGCATCTCTCTCAGGGCCAGGTTTACTAAGGAATAGTCACAGCACAAACACATTCACTCTTTAGTGGCTTGTTTGCAGTTGCCAATACTGATATATGAATTAACCTACTGATTTTCACAAAATCGTGTCTTACTCTTCTGCTCATCTCTCTGCAGTGAGTCAGCGAGATCCTTCTGCTTCATTTTCCTCAGGATATGGAATGTGAGCTTCAGAGATCTCTCACTGCCACAGGTCTCCAGAATCTTTTCAACTATGTGCAGGGCCTCAAGGTCCTCCTGTTGTCTCGCGGTGCATTCTGGGTAATACTGACTCAGATGGCTCTGAAACTGTTTCAACTCCTCCTTCTTCAACTTCATCAGAGTGTGCTGGAGAGACTGAAATAAAAATATGAAGAGGTGTGCTGTATCAGAGAGACTGAAATAAACACATAAAGAGATGTGCTGTATCGGAGAGACTGAAATAGACACATGAAGAGGTGTGCTGTATCACAGTGACTGAAATAAGCACATAAAGAGATGTGCAATAATTCACTCCAGTTCTTTGAAGTTCAGCTTTTGCTTTTGATTGATGACTTTGTAGAGGCAGTAGTTCAGATTAATCATGCTTTCCCTGAGAGTAATTGAATTGTTTTGTGAATCTGGATAAATAGACTGCTGCATATCATTATGCGAGACAAACTGTGCTCGCCATGTCCGCTGCAGATTCTCAGGTTCCCAAATGTGACCCGACATGAGCAAACCCTCCACATTTCGGCGACGTCAATTTTACAGGAGAGCACAAAAACCGCGGGCAGGCAGTATTTTGTCAAAAACGAGATGATGGTGGATTCGAATTCTTGAAGTGCTTATGTATCATCTCCCTTTTTGTTGAAACTGAAAATAACTTGTAAGTAGGAAACATTTAATGAAATATCGAGGCAAGTTGGTCCTCCAAGAACTGACAAGGGAGAAAACGTCATCAACTCAGCATTATATTGTACTGTCAAACCAAGCGATTGAGTATCATATGGTTTCGTCTTCTGATACTGTTATGCAGCTTAAGATCTCCCGGTCACATTAGCTCTGATGACAATTCACAATACAAAACAATTTTGATTGAAAAAAGTAACTGAAATAATGCTTGATTTATGACTGAAACCGGCGTTTTCTCTTTCTATGGTGCATAGATCCGCTTGCTTTTCTTCTTCTAGTGCTATAGTAAACGTAGTGCTGAACGTTCATTGGTTCACACCAACGTGCCGCTTTCCAACAGTTTATAGTGTACTTTTTTGTTTACTTTTTTGGAAAAGTTTATTTGCGTTTTGTTAGAATCATGGACTACGATAAGAGTTGCGGCAGCTCTCAAACAATGAATCTCTCCGGTGCAAGAGACAGAACTCAGTGGGAAGAACTGGTGAGAGGTTACTTTCTTGAGGTTGCACCTTGTGATGTCAGACTTGGAAGATGAGGACAGCAGTGAAGAAGAAGCTATTCCTGACTTGAATAAAAAGTACTGTATGTGAAAGAGGTCATGAAGCGGATTTTGAAGAACCGACAGATGATGATGATGATGATGCAACTTTCACTGTTGTCACTAACGAAGCCGAAGATACAATGCAGTTAGTTGACGTTACTGACTCTGACTATGACCAACAACTTACAGAACTTCTCAGTTTCACCTGCGGTTTAATGCTTGCCATTTTTCAGTCCCAGGAATTTTTTATGCCCCAGAAAAGGCTGAAGTAACATTTAAAATGCTTATGATAAAAGGGATGAATCTGGTCCTGGATGATTGGCTGAAACCGTATTCCAGCTCTGTGTTTGTTCTTGTGTTGTGCTCCAAACGAGGAGTGTGTTCCCTACAACCTACACCCTGTGAGTGTGTTCCCTGCACCCTACATCCTGTGAGTGTGTTCCCTGCGCTCTGAGAATGTTCTTCCCTGCATCCAACACCCTGCGAGTATTTTATCCCGCACCCTACAGCCTGTGTGTTCCCTGGACCCTACACCCTGTGCGTGTGTCCCTTGCACTCTAAACCCTGCACTAGTAGAGAGTGTAGTAGGTGTGTCTTTTCTGCGATAGTGGTTTGCCATCACTAAGTAATCGTCTAGGCCATTAACAATGCTGCTAGGTGTTTGCATCCCATAACAGCTGGCCAGTAACAGTGCTGCTGGAAGTCTGAGTCCCATAACAGCTGTTACATTACCAGTGTGGACTTCCTGCCATAGCCAGTAACAGTGCTGCTGGGAGTTTGAGTCTCATAACAAACATGTGCCTATACTGTAATCTGTATGAGATTATGATTCATTAGAATTAGGGGTTTTTAGCAGAGCACTTCCTTTGAATGTGTGCAATTACACCACATCGAAGTGAGAGCTTAGTCATTCTAATAGTCTGAGAAGAGAGTTGAAATAAAGAGTATTCTCAAAGCCAAACCCCATGATGATTAATACATAGATAAAGAGATATCACACCTTTTTTGTGAGGTTCACATCCATACACTGCTCTCTCCTCTCTGGACTCTTCTGTTCCAGACAGCTGGACTCTTCTGATTGCTGGACCCTGCAAAGTGGTTTGTGAGGAATCAGAGTTCCGACAGAAAAACAGTGAATTAAGAAAAAAATACATAAGAAGAGTGCATTAAAATGTTTCAGAGAAGCTCAATCATTAGACCTCTGGCTTGTAAAACCAGGTACACCCACGCAGGGGGTGGGGGGTTTGTGGGGCTGGGGCATTTGGGGGTAGGTTGGGTCACTCATACTAATATCAAACAGTGAACCTGTGGTTAAAACGTACCTAACCATATAATTAACCAATGAAATAGGCTTTGGGGCATGAAACAAAAGTTGCAAGCCGATGCAGGGCTCCACATGCAGCAGGGCCTCTCTGAGGTGGAGCCTGTGTGCCGAGGTTTGGAGTGGCTGCAGCTAGACCCTGCTTAAATATTATAGCATGCTGTACGCTCTGCAGGGGAAGGAGGTGGTGTTAGCTAAGCAGGAAAAACACATAGCCAGCTGGTGAACCATGTATTTTCCTTCTGTCTTCTCTAAAATAGAATGAAACAAATTGTTAAATGGGGTGATGCAGTATCCTCAGTATTTAGCTACCTAACAGCCAGTTCAGCTCACTGGTTTATCATTACAGATTTACCCACAGATTTCCACAAGAGGAAGGCCTGTTTCATCCCTACACCATGGATGGGTGGATCTTACTTGCACAGAGTGATAGACTTCCATTCTTTATCACCAAACACCTACCAAGCTAAGTGGTGAGCTAACAAACCGAACATTACAGCAGTAAATATCTTTACCACACTTCTGTGAAATGAATGGTTTAACTGTGATGTTGTTACACTGTATAAGTAAGTAAAAGACATGTCCCTATATTAGTCTCTATAATTTATGAAAGAGAGGTACATTACCAGTAAAGCTAATAGCGGCAAGAACCTATACCATATTCCTGTGTTTTATGTGGTTTCATCATTGGCAACAGCAAACACTGTGCTTACATTTACTACTCTGTGGCACTGTATTAGCAACCGCTGCAAGTGCACTAATAAATAGGACAGAACTAGAATAGGTAACTAGCATGACACTAATATGAAACTATTTAGCATGAAACTACCACATAGCATTTTTGAGAGAGTAGCAGAGTTGAGAAAGCATAGAATACTGGCTCTGTTGTCTATTGTTTGGACTAAACAAGCCACCATAATATCATCAATAGTGTTAATGTGCTTGTGTGGATATGTATGGTGTGTGTAAGACATGAAATACATTGATGGCTTTGCTCAGAATGTCACAACCCCATTTCATGATTACGAGTTCTTAATGGAACTCATTCCTGCCCATGCCTCATCCAACAGGGAGTGAGGGTGTTTTCTCAAATGATGTTCTCAGCCCCATGCTGTGAACCTTTTGCCCATGCATGTGGCTCCTCCAATTTGCTGCCCAGTTTGCCAGTAGAAGGCACTACAGAGCAATGAGACAAGATAATTTTATTGGTTTACAGTCTATTTTTCCCTGTTTAGGCTGTGCTAACATTGTCTCACCAAAGGAAACCTCCAGTCATTGTAGCATGGGGTGTTGAACATTTTAAATAAACTGATAAAATAGGGAAGTGTCTCAAAATGCAGGCGTTGATTAAAACAGGGCAGTCAAGAGAAAAGTCAAGAGTAAGATCTTCATACTCCAGCTATGAGTGGAGCTTCCAGAGTGATAAAGGTTGCTCATATTAATAGCAAATATCCCAGCAGTGTCTGGGGAAACAGACACATGTGACACTGACAAAACTGGGCTATTATTTTTGTGGTATCAGTGTGAGGATGGCGAGCGGTCAACAAGAGGCCAACACAGAAAAATAGGGTGAATGGTGGTTTTATTATAGTGATAAATCAAAAAAAAAAAAACTGTACACAAAATAAAGTCCTGATTATTAGTGAATATTTACAAAAAACATTTGGGGCAATCAGTTCCCAATTATGTCCTTTTTGGCTTTCCCGGGTCCTGCCTCACCCACAGCCTTTTTTTAATAAAGAGCAGGAGGGCCTTAAATACAATTACCCCCTCCCGACCATACCATCCCAAAAATAAAATCAATTAACTTACAAAGGAACAATAATCTATCAATTCTTTACATGATCAAACAACAAAAGTATATACAAACAATACATTAAACAAATACATTTTCCCCCATCACCAATACAATAACATAACACAAAACATTGAAACAATTCCCCCTACCTTACAAACCAACATGAACTACTCTACCCACAATCCTTAAAACCACCATGTTTTCCCCCGTGTGCTCCTTTGACACCCCAGTGAAACAGACACAGACGCACAAGTGAGTACACCGGGATTTATGTATTACGGAAAGTTCGAGTGATGAATGATGAAAGTGAAATGTGAACATAGCTAACTAACAAAACAGATAACGTGTGCACCCGCTAAATGAATATGTAGTTCGCTATTTAAAAACGGTAACATTTGAAAAGTAAATTTTTTCCCCCCCAGACAACAAACGCCAATATCCACCCTGAACGAACAAACAGCACTTTTAAACCAAAAAAAATAAATGAACATACATACACAAAGTTTGATGTTTTTTCCTATCTCTTTTCCCCCCTAATACACGCGTCACGGTTTAAATTTCCCCATCCCGCGGCCGACGCCGATATTTGGGGCGGAGAATAAAATATAAATCAGTTCTCCGTCACAATCAGTTACAAACAACTGACTTAAAAATACTTCCCTTCAGGAAAATAAAACCTTTTATCAAGCCATATTAAAAATTACAGACAGCGTAAGACCATGGCTTAATCTGTACCAGCAGATAGCTGGCTTACACTATGTATGACGAATGCAGTTGTTACTAACTTGAAGACCACATGCTTGATACATATGAAGACCACATACTTGACTCTAGAAAACTGTCAGATAACTCTCGTCATGTTCTGCAGTACTTGGCAATGTCTCACACAAACCAAGTTGTGGCTAGCTAAACTTGTCTAATTACACCTAAGTACACCCTCAGCATTTGGACAAAGGACACAGAAACTACAAGAGATGTGAACAATTTCTCAATTGTCAGTCAACAGTTAAGCAGGTGAAAATCAGTTTTTATGAGTTTCTTTCATTGCTTAAGTTCAATATGTCTGTCAATGACAATATTGTTGTTGTTATGGTTGCTATTGTTTATTAGCCTAAACATTTTTTTATCTGCATAAGTTCAAATGTGGATGGATGTTTAAGCTATTTTGCAAAACCAAATTTCTTGTTCCATTTAATAGGGTCTCTCATGAATCAATCTTTTGAAACATGTTTATTGAGGGGTTTGAGCTTCCCTTAAGCTGTGCAGTGAGCGAAGAAGAACACAATAATTTGGTACATACCAAATGGAACAACGTTTTCATCTTGTGATCTGTGCTGATCACTTGGCTTAATTTTGTTATTATCCTACATCATAGAATTTAAAAAAAATATGTGTCGGCTTGTTAGAGAAATTATAGTTGGTTATGTAGATTATAGAGGTTATGTATATAAAATGTATAAAGCCATTGAATGTGAAGTTGAAATGTAATTTCTGTATAATAGACAGGTGGGGTGGAAATTTCCTGTAGACCTAAGTAAAGAAGAATGTGTGTGTGTGTGTGTGTGCATAAAGATAAGAGGTAACAACTCTCTAGGTTGTTGAGCACTCCCATGAGAATAAGTTGTCCTTCGGAGTAGAAAGAAGAACTAATTGTAATCGTAGAAAATTGTATTGGGGAGTAACTGAAATTGGGCGGATTGCCATCGTCTGGTGAGGAAAAATAACTTTTTGCAAGAACAGAAGACTCATTAAAAAGAAATAGCTAAAGGACATTGAAGTAACTGTTGACCAATGAAATGTTAGAGGTGGGATCTCCACACCTACCATGAAGATTATGTATTCATAAAAACAGTATAAAAGATGAGTGATTATTTATGTACTTTGAATCAGATCTCAGAGGAGGCTGATTCCCAAATGCGCATTTGTATTAAACTTGTGTTGATTGAAAGCTCTTGTTTGCATGTTCATTCCTCTCTAATATTCACCTCAACAGGTCATAAGGGAATTTACCTGACAGGCTTCAGCATCAGCGAGTTGACTGGCAGAAATGTATGTCATTCTCATACCTAGAAGCTACACAGCACCAGTCTACTGACGATAGGTCTACTCCAGGCTTCAAACTGAGCCAGCCCAAACAGGGCCTCACAAAAACAGAGGGTGTGGGTCACTTGAATCGATCTAACATGCTGAAGGAGGGAGTGAGGTATGATGCCACTGGATTCAAGCTGCCTGACACAGCTAAAACACTTTCACTAAACCACAAACAACCATCTACAACCATCCTGAGATGATGGTAAATTTCCACCATCCTGAGAAAGTCTTCATGTCATCCTCTTCCTGCAGCTCTAAGACAGCTGGGTACAGGAGACCCTGCTCTTTCTGCTGGACCCAAAAAGCCGAAACAGACATTGCGTATTTGTTTTTACAGACAATTTGGTGAAAAATGTTGAAAATTGGCATCATCAACGGTCCAACAAAGCAGATTCATTCTAAACAATGAACTTGGTTGTTTCTTAAATGAGAAAGTTTGGAAGAAGCAATTCCCCTTTTAAGATTTAAAGTAAGGAAGAGCTGTTTACATTCTACAATGTTCTGCCCAGATTTATAAAATGCACACTTATTAAATGGACATAGCTATTTTACTAAATTGAAGCATGGCTACAACTAAAGGATCACTTTCGTCTCCAACCTAAAAAGACTCTGACTGAGTCTCTAACTCACAGAACATGGAGACAGAGCTTCCAGTTAACCCCATCCTCTTACTGCACCTCTAACTCACAGCACATGGAGACAGAGCTTCCAGTTAATCTCATCCTCTTACTGCAGCTCTAACTCACAGCATATGGAGACAGAGCTACCAGTTATCCTCTTCCTCTTACTGCAGCTCTAACTCACAGCACTTGGAGACGGAGCTTCCAGTTAACCTCATCCTCTTATTGCAGCTCTAACTCACAGCACATGGAGACAGAGCTTCCAGTTAACCTCATCCTCTTACTGCATCTCTCACACCTGAATGTGATGTGTTACACCCCACCTCCACCTGAGTTTGACACAGCATTCCTAACCGGCACCTGAATGTGAAATGGTACACTGTCATACACCTGAATATAATATGGCACAGCCCACCTACACTTTAATCTTGCCATTGACAGATAAACATAATGATAATGAAGGGTAAATATCTACCCATTTTCTTACCTTGGACCACCTGTAAATCCTCCACTGAATTGTATGGGTTGTCCCATTGACTGGTCACTCTGTATTGACAGACAGCTGGGTACAGGTGACCCTGCTCTTTCACTCTGGATCCTATTAGAGAATAGAGACATTGCACATTTGTTTTAAAAAGTGATTTGGTGAGAACAGCCCAGCAGTTCAGGGTGCCACCAACTATTTGCTGACATAAACACAGCTTATTCTCATACTGCCCAACTAAGAATGGTTATGTTCCAGAATTACCTTGGTGATAAGTAAAACTTTGGGAAAAGCTATTTTCCTTGCAAGTTCTCAATTTCTACAGGTTGTTAGGTACAGCAATATATAATACTGACTTATAAAACACTGTGGGAACATGAGGTGCAGAGGCAACATGAAGGAAGAAGAGTAAGAATATCACCTTGTAGCTGAGAAAGCACTTCAATCTCTCACCTTAAACTACTCTAACTGCAGCTCCAACTCACAGCACATGGAGACAAAGCTTCCAGTTAACCTCATCCTCTTACTGCAGCTCTAACTCACAGCACATGGAGACAGAGCTTCCAGTTAACCTCATCCTCTTATTGCAGCTCTAACTCACAGCACATGGAGACAGAGCTACCAGTTATCCTCTTCCTCTTACTGCAGCTCTAACTCACAGCACTTGGAGACGGAGCTTCCAGTTAACCTCATCCTCTTATTGCAGCTCTAACTCACAGCACATGGAGACAGAGCTTCCAGTTAACCTCATCCTCTTACTGCATCTCACACCTGAATGTGATGTGGTACACCCCACCTCCACCTGAGTTTGACACAGCATTCCTAACCGGCACCTGAATGTGAAATGGTACACTGTCATACACCTGAATATAATATGGCACAGCCCACCTACACTTTAATCTTGCCATTGACAGATAAACATAATGATAATGAAGGGTAAATATCTACCCATTTTCTTACCTTGGACCACCTGTAAATCCTCCACTGAATTGTATGGGTTGTCCCATTGACTGGTCACTCTGTATTGACAGACAGCTGGGTACAGGTGACCCTGCTCTTTCACTCTGGATCCTATTAGAGAATAGAGACATTGCACATTTGTTTTAAAAAGTGATTTGGTGAGAACAGCCCAGCAGTTCAGGGTGCCACCAACTATTTGCTGACATAAACACAGCTTATTCTCATACTGCCCAACTAAGAATGGTTATGTTCCAGAATTACCTTGGTGATAAGTAAAACTTTGGGAAAAGCTATTTTCCTTGCAAGTTCTCAATTTCTACAGGTTGTTAGGTACAGCAATATATAATACTGACTATAAAACACTGTGGGAACATGAGGTGCAGAGGCAACATGAAGGAAGAAGAGTAAGAATATCACCTTGTAGCTGAGAAAGCACTTCAATCTCTCACCTTAAACTACTCTAACTGCAGCTCCAACTCACAGCACATGGAGACAAAGCTTCCAGTTAACCTCATCCTCTTACTGCAGCTCTAACTCACAGCACATGGAGACAGAGCTTCCAGTTAACCTCATCCTCTTATTGCAGCTCTAACTCACAGCACATGGAGACAGAGCTACCAGTTATCCTCTTCCTCTTACTGCAGCTCTAACTCACAGCACTTGGAGACGGAGCTTCCAGTTAACCTCATCCTCTTATTGCAGCTCTAACTCACAGCACATGGAGACAGAGCTTCTAGTTAACCTCATCCTCTTACTGCATCTCTCACACCTGAATGTGATGTGGTACACCCCACCTCCACCTGAGTTTGACACAGCATTCCTAACCGGCACCTGAATGTGAAATGGTACACTGTCATACACCTGAATATAATATGGCACAGCCCACCTACACTTTAATCTTGCCATTGACAGATAAACATAATGATAATGAAGGGTAAATATCTACCCATTTTCTTACCTTGGACCACCTGTAAATCCTCCACTGAATTGTATGGGTTGTCCCATTGACTGGTCACTCTGTATTGACAGACAGCTGGGTACAGGTGACCCTGCTCTTTCACTCTGGATCCTATTAGAGAATAGAGACATTGCACATTTGTTTTAAAAAGTGATTTGGTGAGAACAGCCCAGCAGTTCAGGGTGCCACCAACTATTTGCTGACATAAACGCAGCTAATTCTCATACTGCCCAACTAAGAATGGTTATGTTCCAGAATTACCTTGGTGATAAGTAAAACTGTGGGAAAAGCTATTTTCCTTGCAAGTTCTCCATTTCTACAGGTTGTTAGGTACAGCAATATAATATACTGACTTATAAAACACTGTGGGAACATGAGGTGCAGAGGCAACAAGAAGGAAGAAGAGTAAGAATATCACCTTGTAGCTAAGAAAGCACTTCAATCTCTCACTTTAAACTACTCTAACTGCAGCTCCAACTCACAGCACATGGAGATAGAGCTTCCAGTTAACCTCATCCTCTCACTGCCGCTCTAACTCACCGCACATGGAGACAGAGCTTCCAGATAACCCCATCCTCTTACTGCATCTTTCACACCTGAATGTGATGTGGTACACCCCACCTACACCTGAGTTTGACACAGCATTCCTAACCTGCACCTGAATGTGAAATGGTACACTGTCATACACCTGAATATAACATGGCACAGCCCACCTACACTTTAATGTTGCCATTGACAGATAAACATAATGATAATGAAGGGTAAATATCTACCCATTTTCTTACCTTGGACCACCTGTAAATCCTCCACTGAATTGTATGGGTTGTCCCATTGACTGGTCACTCTGTATTGACAGACAGCTGGGTACAGGTGACCCTGCTCTTTCACTCTGGATCCTATTAGAGAATAGATACATTGCACATTTGTTTTAAAAAGTGATTTGGTGAGAACAGCCCAGCAGTTCAGGGTGCCACCAACTATTTGCTGACATAAACGCAGCTAATTCTCATACTGCCCAACTAAGAATGGTTATGTTCCAGAATTACCTTGGTGATAAGTAAAACTGTGGGAAAAGCTATTTTCCTTGCAAGTTCTCAATTTCTACAGGTTGTTAGGTACAGCAATATATAATACTGACTTATAAAACACTGTGGGAACATGAGGTGCAGAGGCAACATGAAGGAAGAAGAGTAAGAATATCACCTTGTAGCTGAGAAAGCACTTCAATCTCTCACCTTAAACTACTCTAACTGCAGCTCCAACTCACAGCACATGGAGACAAAGCTTCCAGTTAACCTCATCCTCTTACTGCAGCTCTAACTCACAGCACATGGAGACAGAGCTTCCAGTTAACCTCATCCTCTTATTGCAGCTCTAACTCACAGCACATGGAGACAGAGCTACCAGTTATCCTCTTCCTCTTACTGCAGCTCTAACTCACAGCACTTGGAGACGGAGCTTCCAGTTAACCTCATCCTCTTATTGCAGCTCTAACTCACAGCACATGGAGACAGAGCTTCCAGTTAACCTCATCCTCTTACTGCATCTCTCACCTGAATGTGATGTGGTACACCCCACCTCCACCTGAGTTTGACACAGCATTCCTAACCGGCACCTGAATGTGAAATGGTACACTGTCATACACCTGAATATAATATGGCACAGCCCACCTACACTTTAATCTTGCCATTGACAGATAAAACATAATGATAATGAAGGGTAAATATCTGCCCATTTTCTTACCTTGGACCACCTGTAAATCCTCCACTGAATTGTATGGGTTGTCCCATTGACTGGTCACTCTGTATTGACAGACAGCTGGGTACAGGTGACCCTGCTCTTTCACTCTGGATCCTATTAGAGAATAGAGACATTGCACATTTGTTTTAAAAAGTGATTTGGTGAGAACAGCCCAGCAGTTCAGGGTGCCACCAACTATTTGCTGACATAAACGCAGCTAATTCTCATACTGCCCAACTAAGAATGGTTATGTTCCAGAATTACCTTGGTGATAAGTAAAACTGTGGGAAAAGCTATTTTCCTTGCAAGTTCTCCATTTCTACAGGTTGTTAGGTACAGCAATATAATATACTGACTTATAAAACACTGTGGGAACATGAGGTGCAGAGGCAACAAGAAGGAAGAAGAGTAAGAATATCACCTTGTAGCTAAGAAAGCACTTCAATCTCTCACTTTAAACTACTCTAACTGCAGCTCCAACTCACAGCACATGGAGATAGAGCTTCCAGTTAACCTCATCCTCTCACTGCCGCTCTAACTCACCGCACATGGAGACAGAGCTTCCAGATAACCCCATCCTCTTACTGCATCTTTCACACCTGAATGTGATGTGGTACACCCACCTACACCTGAGTTTGACACAGCATTCCTAACCTGCACCTGAATGTGAAATGGTACACTGTCATACACCTGAATATAACATGGCACAGCCCACCTACACTTTAATGTTGCCATTGACAGATAAACATAATGATAATGAAGGGTAAATATCTACCCATTTTCTTACCTTGGACCACCTGTAAATCCTCCACTGAATTGTATGGGTTGTCCCATTGACTGGTCACTCTGTATTGACAGACAGCTGGGTACAGGTGACCCTGCTCTTTCACTCTGGATCCTATTAGAGAATAGATACATTGCACATTTGTTTTAAAAAAGTGATTTGGTGAGAACAGCCCAGCAGTTCAGGGTGCCACCAACTATTTGCTGACATAAACGCAGCTAATTCTCATACTGCCCAACTAAGAATGGTTATGTTCCAGAATTACCTTGGTGATAAGTAAAACTGTGGGAAAAGCTATTTTCCTTGCAAGTTCTCAATTTCTACAGGTTGTTAGGTACAGCAATATATAATACTGACTTATAAAACACTGTGGGAACATGACGTGCACAGGCAACAAGAAGGAAGAAGAGTAAGAATATCACCTTGTAGCTAAGGAAGCACTTCAATCTCTCACTTTAAACTACTCTAACTGCAGCTCCAACTCACAGCACATGGAGATAGAGCTTCCAGTTAACCTCATCCTCTCACTGCCGCTCTAACTCACCGCACATGGAGACAGAGCTTCCAGTTAACCCCATCCTCTTACTGCATCTTTCACACCTGAATGTGATGTGGTACACCCCACCTACACCTGGAGACACAGCATTCTTACTAACCTGCACCTGAATGTGAAATGGTACACTGTCATACACCTGAATATAACATGGCACAGCCCCACCTACACTTTAATGTTGCCATTGACAGATAAACATAATGATAATGAAGGGTAAATATCTACCCATTTTCTTACCTTGGACCACCTGTAAATCCTCCACTGAATTGTATGGGTTGTCCCATTGACTGGTCACTCTGTATTGACAGACAGCTGGGTAAAAGGTGACCCTGCTCTTTCACTCTGGATCCTATTAGAGAATAGAGACATTGCACATTTGTTTTAAAAGTGATTTGGTGAGAATAGCCCAGCAGTTCAGGGTGCCACCAACTATTTGCTGACATAAACGCAGCTAATTCTCATACTGCCCAACTAAGAATGGTTATGTTCCAGAATTACCTTGGCGATAAGTAAAACTGTGGGAAAAGCTATTTTCCTTTCAAGTTCTCAATTTCTACAGGTTGTTAGGTACAGCAATATATAATACTGACTTATAAAACACTGTGGGAACATGACGTGCAGAGGCAACAAGAAGGAAGAAGAGTAAGAATATCACCTTGTAGCTGAGAAAGCACTTCAATCTCTCACCTTAAACTACTCTAACTGCAGCTCCAACTCACAGCACATGGAGACAAAGCTTCCAGTTAACCTCATCCTCTCACTGCCGCTCTAACTCACAGCACATGGAGACAGAGCTTCCAGTTAACCCCATCCTCTTACTGCATCTTTCACACCTGGAATGTGATGTGATGTGGTACACCCCACCTCCACCTGAGTTTGACACAGCATTCTAACCTGCACCTGAATGTGAAATGGTACACTGTCATACACCTGAATATAACATGGCACAGCCCACCTACACTTTAATCTTGCCATTGACAGATAAACATAATGATAATGAAGGGTAAATATCTACCCATTTTCTTACCTTGGACCACCTGTAAATCCTCCACTGAATTGTATGGGTTGTCCCATTGACTGGTCACTCTGTATTGACAGACAGCTGGGTACAGGTGACCCTGCTCTTTCACTCTGGATCCTATTAGAGAATAGAGACATTGCACATTTGTTTTAAAAAGTGATTTGGTGAGAACAGCCCAGCAGTTCAGGGTGCCACCAACTATTTGCTGACATAAACGCAGCTAATTCTCATACTGCCCAACTAAGAATGGTTATGTTCCAGAATTACCTTGGTGATAAGTAAAACTGTGGGAAAAGCTATTTTCCTTGCAAGTTCTCAATTTCTACAGGTTGTTAGGTACAGCAATATATAATACTGACTTATAAAACACTGTGGGAACATGACGTGCAGAGGCAACAAGAAGGAAGAAGAGTAAGAATATCACCTTGTAGCTAAGAAAGCACTTCAATCTCTCACTTTAAACTACTCTAACTGCAGCTCCAACTCACAGCACATGGAGACAGAGCTTCCAGTTAACCTCATCCTCTCACTGCCGCTCTAACTCACCGCACATGGAGACAGAGCTTCCAGTTAACCCCATCCTCTTACTGCATCTTTCACACCTGAATGTGATGTGGTACACCCCACCTACACCTGAGTTTGACACAGCATTCCTAACCTGCACCTGAATGTGAAATGGTACACTGTCATACACCTGAATATAACATGGCACAGCCCACCTACACTTTAATGTTGCCATTGACAGATAAACATAATGATAATGAAGGGTAAATATCTACCCATTTTCTTACCTTGGACCACCTGTAAATCCTCCACTGAATTGTATGGGTTGTTCCATTGACTGGTCACTCTGTATTGACAGACAGCTGGGTACAGGTGACCCTGCTCTTTCACTCTGGATCCTATTAGAGAATAGAGACATTGCACATTTGTTTTAAAAAGTGATTTGGTGAGAACAGCCCAGCAGTTCAGGTGCCACCAACTATTTGCTGACATAAACGCAGCTTATTCTCATACTGCCCAACTAAGAATGGTTATGTTCCAGAATTACCTTGGTGATAAGTAAAACTGTGGGAAAAGCTATTTTCCTTGCAAGTTCTCAATTTCTACAGGTTGTTAGGTACAGCAATATATAATACTGACTTATAAAACACTGTGGGAACATGAGTGCAGAGGCAGGCAACAAGAAGGAAGAAGAGTAAGAATATCACCTTGTAGCTGAGAAAGCACTTCAATCTCTCACCTTAAACTACTCTAACTGCAGCTCCAACTCACAGCACATGGAGACAAAGCTTCCAGTTAACCTCATCCTCTTACTGCAGCTCTAACTCAACTCACAGCACATGGAGACAGAGCTTCCAGTTAACCAGCTCATCCTCTTAGACAGAGCTTCCAGCTCTAACTCACTCACAGCACATGGAGACAGAGCTTCCAGTTAACCTAACCTCATGCTCTAACTCACTGCAGAGCTCTCTCACACCTGAATCTGAATGTGTGGTACACCCACCTCCACCTGAGTTTGACACAGCATTCCTAACCTGCACCTGAATGTGAAATGGTACACTGTCATACACCTGAATATAATATGGCACAGCCCACCTACACTTTAATCTTGCCATTGACAGATAAACATAATGATAATGAAGGGTAAATATCTACCCATTTTCTTACCTTGGACCACCTGTAAATCCTCCACTGAATTGTATGGGTTGTCCCATTGACTGGTCACTCTGTATTGACAGACAGCTGGGTACCGGTGACCCTGCTCTTTCACTCTGGATCCTATTAGAGAATAGAGACATTGCACATTTGTTTTAAAAAGTGATTTGGTGAGAACAGCCCAGCAGTTCAGGGTGCCACCAACTATTTGCTGACATAAACGCAGCTTATTCTCATACTGCCCAACTAAGAATGGTTATGTTCCAGAATTACCTTGGTGATAAGTAAAACTGTGGGAAAAGCTATTTTCCTTGCAAGTTCTCCATTTCTACAGGTTGTTAGGTACAGCAATATATAATACTGACTTATAAAACACTGTGGGAACATGAGGTGCAGAGGCAACAAGAAGGAAGAAGAGTAAGAATATCACCTTGTAGCTGAGAAAGCACTTCAATCTCTCACCTTAAACTACTCTAACTGCAGCTCCAACTCACAGCACATGGAGACAAAGCAAAGCTTCCAGTTAACCTCATCCTCCTCTCTAACTCACAGCACATGGAGACAGAGCTTCTTAACACCGCCTCTCACTGGAACTCACAGAGCAGAGCTTCCAGTTAACCCCATCCTCTTTGCAGCTCCAACTCACAGCACATGGAGACAGAGCTTCCAGTTAACCTCATCCTCTCACTGCCGCTCTAACTCACCGCACATGGAGACAGAGCTTCCAGTTAACCCCATCCTCTTACTGCATCTTTCACACCTGAATGTGATGTGGTACACCCCACCTACACCTGAGTTTGACACAGCATTCCTAACCTGCACCTGAATGTGAAATGGTACACTGTCATACACCTGAATATAACATGGCACAGCCCACCTACACTTTAATGTTGCCATTGACAGATAAACATAATGATAATGAAGGGTAAATATCTACCCATTTTCTTACCTTGGACCACCTGTAAATCCTCCACTGAATTGTATGGGTTGTTCCATTGACTGGTCTCTCTGTATTGACAGACAGCTGGGTACAGGTGACCCTGCTCTTTCACTCTGGATCCTATTAGAGAATAGAGACATTGCATTTGTTTTAAAAGTGATTTGGTGAGAACAGCCCAGCAGTTCAGGGTGCCACCAACTATTTGCTGACATAAACGCAGCTTATTCTCATACTGCCCAACTAAGAATGGTTATGTTCCAGAATTACCTTGGTGATAAGTAAAACTGTGGGAAAAGCTATTTTCCTTGCAAGTTCTCAATTTCTACAGGTTGTTAGGTACAGCAATATATAATACTGACTTATAAAACACTGTGGGAACATCAGGTGCAGAGGCAACAAGAAGGAAGAAGAGTAAGAATATCACCTTGTAGCTGAGAAAGCACTTCAATCTCTCTCACCTTAAACTACTCTAACTGCAGCTCCAACTCACAGCACATGGAGACAAAGCTTCCAGTTAACCTCATCCTCTTACTGCAGCTCTAACTCACAGCACATGGAGACAGAGCTTCCAGTTAACCTCATCCTCTTATTGCAGCTCTAACTCACAGCACATGGAGACAGAGCTTCCAGTTAACCTCATCCTCTCACTGCAGCTCTAACTCACAGCACATGGAGACAGAGCTTCCAGTTAACCTCATCCTCTTACTGCAGCTCCAACTCACAGCACATGGAGACAAAGCTTCCAGTTAACCTCATCCTCTCACTGCCGCTCTAACTCACCGCACATGGAGACAGAGCTTCCAGTTAACCCCATCCTCTTACTGCATCTTTCACACCTGAATGTGATGTGGTACACCCCACCTACACCTGAGTTTGACACAGCATTCCTAACCTGCACCTGAATGTGAAATGGTACACTGTCATACACCTGAATATAACATGGCACAGCCCACCTACACTTTAATGTTGCCATTGACAGATAAACATAATGATAATGAAGGGTAAATATCTACCCATTTTCTTACCTTGGACCACCTGTAAATCCTCCACTGAATTGTATGGGTTGTTCCATTGACTGGTCACTCTGTATTGACAGACAGCTGGGTACAGGTGACCCTGCTCTTTCACTCTGGATCCTATTAGAGAATAGAGACATTGCACATTTGTTTTAAAAAGTGATTTGGTGAGAATAGCCCAGCAGTTCAGGGTGCCACCAACTATTTGCTGACATAAACGCAGCTTATTCTCACACTGCCCAACTAAGAATGGTTATGTTCCAGGATTACCTTGGCGATAAGTAAAACTGTGGGAAAAGCTATTTTCCTTGCAAGTTCTCAATTTCTACAGGTTGTTAGGTACAGCAATATATAATACTGACTTATAAAACACTGTGGGAACATGAGGTGCAGAGGCAACAAGAAGGAAGAAGAGTAAGAATATCACCTTGTAGCTGAGAAAGCACTTCAATCTCTCACCTTAAACTACTCTAACTGCAGCTCCAACTCACAGCACATGGAGACAAAGCTTCCAGTTAACCTCATCCCTCTTACTCTAACTGCAGCTCCAACTCACAGCACATGAGACAAAGCTTCCCCAGTTAACTCATCCTCTTACTGCAGCTCTAACTCACAGCACATGGAGACAAAGCTTCCAGTTAACCTCATCCTCTCACTGCCGCTCTAACTCACCGCACATGGAGACAGAGCTTCCAGTTAACCCCATCCTCTTACTGCATCTTTCACACCTGAATGTGATGTGGTACACCCCACCTACACCTGAGTTTGACACAGCATTCCTAACCTGCACCTGAATGTGAAATGGTACACTGTCATACACCTGAATATAACATGGCACAGCCCACCTACACTTTAATGTTGCCATTGACAGATAAACATAATGATAATGAAGGGTAAATATCTACCCATTTTCTTACCTTGGACCACCTGTAAATCCTCCACTGAATTGTATGGGTTGTTCCATTGACTGGTCACTCTGTATTGACAGACAGCTGGGTACAGGTGACCCTGCTCTTTCACTCTGGATCCTATTAGAGAATAGAGACATTGCACATTTGTTTTAAAAAGTGATTTGGTGAGAACAGCCCAGCAGTTCAGGGTGCCACCAACTATTTGCTGACATAAACGCAGCTTATTCTCATACTGCCCAACTAAGAATGGTTATGTTCCAGAATTACCTTGGTGATAAGTAAAACTGTGGGAAAAGCTATTTTCCTTGCAAGTTCTCAATTTCTACAGGTTGTTAGGTACAGCAATATATAATACTGACTTATAAAACACTGTGGGAACATGAGGTGCAGAGGCAACAAGAAGGAAGAAGAGTAAGAATATCACCTTGTAGCTGAGAAAGCACTTCAATCTCTCACCTTAAACTACTCTAACTGCAGCTCCAACTCACAGCACATGGAGACAAAGCTTCCAGTTAACCTCATCCTCTTACTGCAGCTCTAACTCACAGCACATGGAGACAGAGCTTCCAGTTAACCTCATCCTCTTATTGCCTCTAACTCACAGCACATGGAGACAGAGCTTCCAGTTAACCTCATCCTCTCACTGCAGCTCTAACTCACAGCACATGGAGACAGAGCTTCCAGTTAACCTCATCCTCTTACTGCAGCTCCAACTCACAGCACATGGAGACAAAGCTTCCAGTTAACCTCATCCTCTTACTGCAGCTCTAACTCACAGCACATGGAGACAGAGCTTCCAGTTAACCTCATCCTCTTACTGCAGCTCTAACTCACAGCACATGGAGACAGAGCTTCCAGTTAACCTCATCCTCTTACTGCAGCTCTAACTCACAGCACATGGAGACAGAGCTTTCAGTTAACCTCATCCTCTTATTGCAGCTCTAACTCACAGCACATGGATTGAATATTTTATTTTATTGTGCAGTTAAATAAGTGATATCCAAAATGAAGAGCAAATCTTTATCTCTTCTTTAAATCTACTAATTAGCAATCGTTCTACATTTTGCACAACTTGTTCGCGATTAAGCCTTAATTTCAGAAATTTGTTAAAGGCTGTTGAGTACAGATCAATCAAATCAGGGATGCAAATTAAAAAAAAAGTTTGTTGAGTACAATGAAGAGTGTGATGAAAAGGTTTAGTCCTTTTTACACAGTTCACAGCATGAACACAGATTCAGATGAATTCCTTTGGAAAACAATAAAATTAAACGTTTTTTAAGTACGGAGGAACTGTGTCCCCACTCTACCTACATCAGACTGTAGACTGTAAGAGTGAGGAATAAAGAAACAGCAGTATAAATGTGAACCTGTTCACCTTGGATTCTCCTCTTAATTTGGGTGGTGGCTCCATTGACCCGTCACTAACTCACCACACAGAGGAACAGATTTTTACATTCACGAGTGCATATTTATTTGTGCAAATTTACTTTTAAAATTGAGAACATTCGTTCAAGTTTTAGTGAACACAAATTACAGGTAGAGTGTATTTCAAATCCAACCATTTGCCAAAGAGTAGTTCCCACAATGAAGATTTCAAGAAAAGTCTCTCATCTTTCATTGTGTACACTATTTAAAAAATCTTAAAGTAACAAATTAAATTAACTCATACTTCACTGTAAAATTATTTTTTTAAGGTCTGAGACATTTTAAACCAAAGTTTCAAACACTTGATTTTCACAAGCATGTTATGAATAATATACAGTCAGTTTCCAAATTGAAAGGCTTTAAATACAAATTTTAATTCTTGTCTCTTGTATGTATTTTTTGACAATCCTCCGGTTTAGAGGTTAAAAAATTAAAGAACTTCAAAAATGATTTTAGATCTATTCTGTATATAAAACACAAATTGCAATTTTTACCACACAATTCAATTCAATTTGTTTTTTTAAGGTTTCTTGTAATGTTTTTTGTAAGGTTTTTTCTGGTTGGAGGTGGCTTATCTCAGTTCTTAAGAATGGGTGACATACAGTATATGCCCACCGATTATGCACTGCAGATATACACAAAATTCAAGGTTTTATTCCTGATTAATCGATTTATATAATTATATATCTGATTAATGCATTTATACCTCTTGCTGTCAGGGCTGGAGGTTCCAGTGCTGGTCTTTGGGTCCTCAGAGACACTCATTTTGGAAACCAAGGAGTCTGGAATGTATCAGTCCAGGTTGGACCATGAGAGGTTTCTGACCCAGATCAACAGACCTGTAACCACACAAAATAACAACATACTGAATAAACAGATAAACACAAAAACATCCTCTACACCACAGTTATAATGTGTGTGCAAGAGTAGTGCAATATAGTAACATGTAGTAACTATATAGTAACTCTGAATAAACACAAACACACCAAACATGTGTACACATACATAGTGTATTATTTCTATATTATAGAATATATAATGTATAATATTTCATGCACATTATTACTTGATAAGGGGCACTACAGTCAGAATGGCAGAGGGTGAGAGGGTGGTAGCTGAGATACAGGTGCATTTATTGTGGGGTTTTATCATTCTTTATCATGTCCCTCACTCTCACAAAGCAATTGTACTTATTCAAACAGGTTTATTGGCCCACAGTTTATTGGGGGATGTGCATGTTTTGTAAATTGATACACAGTTTGTCTTCTAGGACTTGGGACTTTTTGGTCCTGCTTTGTGCCATGGTTGAAAGGAGCACTGGTCCTCTCAACCATGGGAATCCTGATAGCCTGGAGGAGTTCTTATCTACTGGAAATTTGGAAATTAGTGGAAATTAGTTTGCCAGTTGGACAAGTCCTTGGAAAGTTGAGTAGTCTATTTGGATTAATTTTATTTTATTGTATAACAGTTAGTTTTCTCTGCAGTCAAATTGATTGCAAACATAAACATTTTTTAACTATTTTCAATAAAATACATATATTTTTTGTATATTAAAATTTTTGACAAACCAAATAAATGTATAGCTGTTCAGGTAAAGCCCATATAACATATTAAACATTAAATATATATATATTTATAATACATATATAATACATTTTTTTAATTAAACACCTTTGTGAAATGTGCAGGCCCACTTTGTGGAAAAAGGGAAAGCTTAGACTGTTGAATGGGTTAGAGGACCTGTTAATGAGGTCAAAGGAAGTAAAAAAGACCTGAGGAAAAACAAAATTGGTTGATCTTTAACTTTTAGCTATTGCGCTTACATGTATAGCGCTGGTGTCTGTTGGACCCCAAACAATGAGGAAGGAAAGCCAATTTCAACAGAACACAAGGGGTTAATTACAAAAATGTCAGAGTCTCCTTTAAGGCACTCACCAAAAAACTTTAATCAGAACCGAGGAACAGACATGAAGTGTCAAGAGAACATCAGAAACCGCTGAAGGCAACCTGTAAAAGAAAAAAACAGAGCTCCATTAGAGGATCTTCAATCGACAGTAAAAGAGATTGTGTCAGTAAAACGTAACAACAAAAGCCCAACGACAGAATCAGCTTAATAACTTTAACATGATTTCTCATTTACATGTTTTTGGATTGGCCCTTAGACATTTGATTTTATGATTAAATACATAAATGCTGATAGTCAAAAGTTATTGAAAGGTTTCATTAGAACTGCCTTGTCAGTGTGCTCTTTTAAGGACTTTTTATGGAATTGTTTTGAATAACTTGAATGTTTCATGAAGTGTACATGGTAAAAACATGTTTTTGTATTGTGCTTTTCAGAGCTGATTGATCAACATATTTTAAATTGATTATTTGCTGAAGTTGGAAATGTGCTATATAAATATTAATTGTAAAGTTTATTACTCTCTTGTTTTGTGTCGGTGTTTATCAAACATAACCGTTAAGAGAGGGAAGCACTGGGCTGCTGGCAGGAGACAGAGCTGTAAACCAGACTGACTGGTTTTCGGTTTCATGACCTTGCATGCCTTTTGACGCATTTGAAAATGGTACAGTTTTTAGTAAATCTAAAATCAACCATCATAATTAACGTATCAAAACTGCACATTGAAACCACTTGGTTAAGTGTTTGATAATACAGTGCTTATAGTACTGCCATACACAGGGCACATCAGTCAAACATCCATGCAAGGATACTGACTAAAATATATTATAAAAGCTAATGCTTATTCTACAAGACCTTATAAAATGGATTATCAAGGCTAACACCCATTCTATAAAATGGATTATCTAGGTTAACCTCAATGTTAGTATACTGACTACGTTATAAAACGTAAAATCCATGCTACGATACAGAATATATTACATTATTAGGGTAGCATGCATGCTAAGATAATGCATAAAATGAATTATAAATCTTGCATGGTTGGTAGAATACTGTATAAAATCGATTATTAAAACTAATATCCATGCTAGGTTACTGTATAAATGGTTTATAAATGCCAATAGAAGAAAATGTAACTCTCAGACTACATTACCCATGGTAAGTTACTGTGCTACTGAATATCATTTATGAACTTTGTAATTGCCATATTATTCCATCATAGAGTATGACTTCACTGTAATTTAAGATCTGATCACACAGAAATAGGAATTTATTTTATAATAAAGGAAATTAAAGTTCTGTCAGCGATCCTGCTGCCTTGAGCAGCTTTTTGAAAACATGGTGGCATGCTGAAAGACTGTACTCACCTACACAGAGCTATTCATTGCTGAGACCCAGTTTATTCTTCTCTAGTTCTGAACTGAATCTGATTCTGTCTGTATTGTTATTATTATGGAGATCTGCGTATTCTCCTTTCAGTTTGAACTTGAAGCATGGAATGCCATCTGACCAGTTATGAGTGAAGACTGTTCCAGTAGATCTGCCAGTAGATAGAAAGCCAGTTTCAATTCCTTACATTTAGTATTTGCTCATCATGGGAGTCTCAGTTGGTATTTTGTTCAGAAAGAGAGAGACAGATGCACACTGCTCTAATTGTTCCCCAAATGTGGATTTATATAAATTACAAAATGTTCCGCACTGTTGTGAAAGATCACAGTCTTTGTTTAGGGCCTGAAGGCTTTTACACATGCAGCATGGAGAGAGACAGAGCACAGCAGCCAGAGTACAAACACTCTGAGGGGTGGCTCCCTTTCTAGTCACATGTACTCTAGGTGGCTGTATGAGGATACTGTTACACATTTACATACCTGGGCGTGATCTAGCAAAATCAAGAGACAACTTGTAGCTGCAGTTTTAGTATGGTATGGTTTAGAAGATTTTATACACTGATGCAAATGGCTTAAAGGAGGAGGACAGTACAGGGTTAGACAAGATAACAAAAGCCAGAATATTGAAAATCCTCACCATAGCTTATATACAGCAAACTTTCTTTTAGCTTCCACATCCCCCTTTTGCCTTTAGGATAGTAATCATCATGTATGAGCACCTTTGGCCCATGGATCTTGAGACCCTGTATAGTACACAATCTTTACAGCATGTTTGAAAAGGTCATGTTACACACTCACACTCATAGCGTCTGAAGTGTTTCTCTTCATCCTCATCCAGTGCAATCCCAGTGAGTGACAGGAGAGAAACATTCACAGACTGAGAGACCATATGCACAACAATCACCTTATTCACACATGCAGAACACAAAGCTTTCCTGCAGGCAGTTATACACTCTAAGACTATACACTGCACAGCAAGCAGCTCATATCACAACTCTTCAGCACCTAATGCTCCTAATGCATTCTCTAACCAGCTGCTGATGCCCAAATCACCTGGATTATAGTCACCATATTTATGATCCTCAGCTTCTTGGTCTGGGACAAGAGCAACACTTAAGAGTCTGTGAAAGCTGAGTTTTATCGTAAGTTTTAAGTTGAGGGAAGAAGTCGTACTTATTTCTGTGATTGATGATCAAGTTATTAAAGTTGTATTCATGCACTTGGGCATAAAAAATTCTGTCCAGCACACCATGTAACACCATGTAAAAATATAGTTAGAGCCAGCAGCACGAGATGTACTACATTGCAGTAATTCTCAGAGTATGTACATCTAGAGTGCTAAACATGTTAGATTCATGTTGAAAGTGATGAAGTCCTTGTTGCTCTTTTTAAGCACATCTGTCAATTGGAAGACGGGTACTCCATGTGTGACTCTGTGAGACTCAAAGACATCCAGTCACTCCTCTGACAGACACTCCTGGAAGAAGAAGAAGAAATGAGGACAAGGAAAAGAGGGACAAAAAGGCATTTCTCTGACAGCCCCCAATAAAAAAGAGGTAAATATAACATCTATAATACTGTAATTACACAGACATTGACAATGGCTTCCTTGTTACTATGTCTCATTTAATCTGTCCCATAAAATGACTTTTTCAGCACTTTTTCCAGCTTAATATTTTTAAAGTAATCCTCTGTGCCTCCAGCCCACTGCACAAAGATAGCTAATTTCCCTTTTGAAATATTGGTCTGAATGTTGAATTTCTTTGTTAGTAGTTTCTGAAATAAGTGTTAATATATGATGATGTAGCTCTGTCACTTAGCTGTGTTTGAAAGTAAAGTTGAAACTACCCATATTATCATATGGCATCAGTGCTACTGTCTGTATGTTAAATAATGGGCCTCATGCAGCAACATTCTCTTAAATTTCTCTTATATTTTCTCTTAATTTTCCGTGAAGAGAAAAAATAAGAGAAGTCAACTCCAGATGCACCAAACGTTCTTAATCATCCAAAACTGCTCTTACCCAGGCATGCTGACTGATGAATACCACTTGATCATAAACTGGAGGCATTTAGCCAATTGTTTGTTATTAGTATAGGTAACGCCCCTAAATACTATATAAGGGCAGGTGCTGTGCCATGTGCAAATTCTTTGGCACATGCCCAAGAATTGGAGAGATGCCACCAAAAACAGGCTTTAACTTCAGCAGGAGTGAAATTGATGTACAGGTATGCGTTGCATAGTGTACACAATACGTTCTGTGAAATAGGGCGTTATGTGATTTGGACATTGTGTGACCACGATATTATCGCATATACTCTGCAAAACTATCGGATACTATAGTGTGCCTGTATTGACTAAATAGTCAAGATATTGTACACATATAGTACTGTATATCAGTTAATGTATCTGGCAAGGTAATATGTGGGTTAAATTGTTTTAATCCGCTATATCCCTTTCTCCAATTGGGATTTCTGAACTCCCATAACCTTACGGGACTATGGACGTATATGTGGTCGGAGGTTGCCCGAATGGATGTTATGCAGTGCATGCCTGTACTGTTAAATAAACTTAAACAAAGTAAAGGTGTTAAAGGAAAATCAAAAACCCAGCAATGGCAAAACATTTGTGATGCTGTAAATGCTGTGTCAGCAGAGGGACACACAGTAACTGAAATTAAAAGATAATGGATTGACATGAAAACAAAAATGATGAATAAAAACCCATTGCCCAAGCCAAGCTCTCCATGATGATAACTGGAGGTGGCGGTATCGCAGTAGACCTAAAATTTCAATAAATGATTGGAGAGGTGGCACTGACAGGTGTCCAGTCAGACGCTCCCCATGCATCAGTTTCGAGTATCAGAATGACTCAGCAGCCATTCATCCGTCTCATCAAATAGATCTGTGCAATCTCTAAAAACGTGTTCTCTGCATAAGGCCTGGATGGCCAAAGCATCTAAGAGCAGAATGTAAGCCATTCAGAAGCTGAACGCATACAATATCATCCAAGGGTTTTTATAGTCTTAATTTGGATCAATGGACCAATAATATTTCTTTAGCCCACAAATGTAATAATCCAATCATTATAATTACTCTAAAACATATAATAATTTCATTTTTTATGTTCCTCAAATTTAAAACTTATGTTTCCTTGCGTTGGGAAAACAGTTTGGGGACTTACCTAAGAGAATAGCAAAAATAAGAAAACATTTGTGAATCCCAAAAATCAGTGGGCACTAACAAAATAAGAACAAATCGTCGATACGAACAAAAATAAGAGGAAATTTAATTTACTTGTTTGGACTTAATAAACCCTGTCTGGAACTAAGCAAACCATTATTGACTTACCTAACAATAAGGCAAAACAAGCCCCTTTGATTTTTGTGTAAAGGTACCATTTTATGCGAAGGTACCCCTTAGCTCTGTCACAACAATGCCCAGGATAATGTAGTGTTTTAACTGGGCTAATGGCATAATGTATATAGTGCAGAACTAGCTAAATTAAAAGAATAAATTTCATTATTTAATTAGCGAACTTCAAACCTTTGAGTACTTCACTGTAGAGAATACACTTCTTGTTTGGAATACAGTCCAAATCTCATTCATCTGCTTTTAATATGCACTGATTTAACTGCGTTCAGAATGATAGGCCAGAGATGTCAAGCTCGAAGAGATGATTCAGTACATTCTGTGCCACAGTCCCTCAAAGCTAAATGAATGTTCAGTGGTGATTCACAAATTCACAGATTCACAGACAGTGACTGAGTGACACAGAGTGTGGAAACTCTCTGTACTTACAGCAGTGTGTCTATGAGGCGCAGTGTGGAAACTCTCTGTACTTACAGCAGTGTGTCTATGAGGCGCAGTGTGGAAACTCTCTGTACTTACAGCAGTGTGTCTATGAGGTGCAGTGTGGAAACTCTCTGTACTTACAGCAGTGTGTCTATGAGGTGCAATGTGGGAACTCTCTGTACTTACCGCAGTGTAAGTGTGTCCAGTTTAGCAGCACAGAGCACTCTCACTCCTGAATCTCCTGGGACTGACTCATTTACTTCTTTGTTGTCTTTAATTGAAAGCATGTAATTAATATTGTAATACTGAATGAATAATTTTCAAAAGTAGCAATCAGTATTTTATTCCCTTATGAACACTGAAATTGCTATTGGAAAAACACACATTTTAACATCACAGTTTGACTGCAAAGTGAACAGAAAGCTTTAGCATGAGTCATTATTAATATGAGTGGGATATTTAGTCACATTTGAGCCCTTCATCAAAGAGGGGGTTTTTGTTTTTTACTCACCCCAGTCTCTGTAGTTTACAGAGTGGGTCCTCCAGTCCAGCAGAGAGCGCTCTCACTCCTGGATCCTGCAGCTCGTTGTCTCTGAGGTCCAGAGCTCTCAGCTCTGAGTGGGGAGAATGCAGGACTGAGGCCTATGAATATATACCAACCCAGCCTGTGGAGAAAACAAACACACGATGAATAGACACCAACCCAGCCTGTGGAGAAAACACAAACACTATGAATATACACCAACCCAGCCTGTGGAGAAAACACATACACACACACACACACCTCTGTGCTGGGTTTGGAGTGTGACAGTACAATGACTCAGTGTCCCTGTGCCAGCTAGAGTCTCACGGACACACACACACACACAAAATAAATATACACCATCCCAACATGTGGAGAAAAACACACACACACACACACACACACTCTATGTGTGTTCTGACTAAGTCATCTACACACGCTCAGAGTCGCTGTCAAACACATATTTTTATCATTTTTATCGTTGTGAATGATGAAGCCTTTGTATTTACAACAGGTTGTCTGTGTATGATCACTTAAACATTGACTGTAGCCACTCTATTGATAGAAGAAAGTCTTCAAAATTGATGAGATCCCCAATACTAATTATCAATAATTGTAACATGGTAATTCCTGTTGGTTTGCCATTAATATTGTAATTTTAATACGTTTTTGAAATTAAAGGTTATGGCTTAAGTCATTTTATGAGATTGATTACTTTTAATTGGTGCCTTGTGCTGGGACTGTTAAGTTCAACATATTGTGTTATCTGTTTGTTCCTGCACTACATACACTTCACCTGCATTTAACTGGAGCCTTTGTGAGGAACAGCATTATCCTCATATTTCTGCTTCCCATGTGGTGAATAGTACAATTCCTCTACATTTTGTGGTGCCCTCATGTGTGAGGATAGATTTTGGCATATTCAATGTTTTCTGATAATATCATTTGGCTGGATTTAATGTTTTTTTTTTTTTTTTTTTTTAGAAAGAAAAATGCTATTCAATTCAGGTAGAGAGTGGGGCCCCTGGAGAAGGAGGGAGTGAAGCTCCTGACAAAACAGACAATGGGGCCCCTATCCAAGCAGCTTCTAACTTAAATCATTGCACTTCCCACATTGACCACTTGATGTTGCACATGTTCTCAAACGCCACTGTCTACTGCAGCTGAATCAAGTTACAGCAAGCAAAACTCACACTGTGGTTGTGAATTGCCCTTGGTAACACATTGACAATTCCGCACAAACTTGAAGAAAAGCATTGTTACTCATTATTGGTATTATTAATCACCCTTAATCATTCAAATCACTATAAGAGACAGCTTTAATTGATTATGAACAATCATTATTTTTATCTCTGAATCATGAAAATAATTGTCCATTTGGTCATTCGAATGGCATGCCAACATCTTCAGTACTTCTGAAATTTAATGGCATTATTAAATTGCCCTTAACCTATTTTGAACTGAATAATACATAGTCATGCTCTGTCTTGGCCCTCTCAAGGCAAGCCAGCCTTGCTCTCCTTTGCAAATGAGTAACTAGGGAGTGAGATTGTAAACCTGAAAGGCCAAAAACAAACATCCTCCAAGACCTACAAACCTAGCAAAAAGCTCTGCAGTATCTACATGATTTGCATTCTGCCACATCAGATCTTTGCTCCTACATCTTAAAAGTAAACGCTCAGCAGTACTGCAGTCACATGGTGCCCCTTTCTTCAGCGGTTAACGTCTCATCCCCACTCACCTCAGTTCTGCAAGGAGCCACATATAACCAGGTGCACAGAAACACTTTGTATTCTGATCTGGGTCCAATATCCGGTCTAGCCGACCTCAGGTCCTACTCTAATTCACTGAGCAGTGTTTCAGTTGAAACCACATCAGACTATGTGCTGATATCTCACTCTTCACACGGTGAAAAGGGGAAAGGGGGGTCTACTTGTGACTCATGCTGCTCTAAGCATCATTCTTCTTCTTCCTCTAACCAAAACCTTTCAGTCTATTCAGGTCTTTAATCCTCTGGCTGTGCTGATTTAACTTTATGGACCTTATCTCACCTGCACCAGGAAGAGGTGGGCTCTCTAAGAAACTCTGGCCATAAGGGACAAACCTATGGACTGAACAGCACTTATGCTTTACAGCATCAGATGAGAGATCGCTCCCCAGACCGCTGTCATCTAACCCTTTGCTTCTGAGAGAGAAGCTTAACATTCTCACCAGAGAGTGTATTTAATCTCCATTTTTTTCCTCCCAGCAGGAGAATGAAGCCAGTTTCCCTGTGCACCCTTCCAAAGAGGGGACCAGAAGATCTCAGCATGGACCTTCTGACAATCGTATGATTTATCCCCCTCCACGCAGGCAACACAAACTGTGTTTCACAACAGTTACCTCTAAGGAGGGATGGGTATCATTAAGATCTTATTGATACCTAACTGGTACTGTTGAACAATTTGACACAATATCAACACCATCATCAATACGTTTTACAATTTAGAGGGAAAATTATTGCCCATACTAACGGGATATGTAAAGAAAATTCAGCGCCAACTCTCAGTACTGTAATTTTTATCCAAGAAATAACATTCATCATAACAATCTGCGAGCCAATCACTATTAGTTTTGTGAAAATTTAAGGTTATATTTGACTGGCTCACCATCACACTAACCTATGCAACTACATGCCAGAGGAGGAAAATGCCTTCAGCTCATTTGTTCACCCTGAAGTGCATTCACTATGCCACAGAAACAGTAGAAAGTCTGGCCTCATTTTCAATTTAGTCAGTTACTGTAGAATGCTAAACCTAGCCCAATCAGGCAACCACAGCTACAGGATGATCTTTGCAGGTGCATTGGGCACATCCCTAGAGTGCTGCCCCATTGGTACATTTTTCACAACACCTCCTTATTGTGAGTAGCAGCTCACTGACCTAGTGACATGTAAATCTGTAATTAGCTGGACTTCAGGAAGTACCACTAATGTTAACATATATCTCCTGGTTAGGACATCACACAAACTAGGATGGACTGTAGAAATGAGATCATTATGTCTTCGTTTCCATTTCTTGATACAGTCACCAGGATAAACAGTCTCTGTCAGAACAGCACAAGGGTACCTGGGGGTAACAGCCAGGAATCACCCTTCCACAGCAGCTCCTGTCTGAAGGGACTAAACAGTCCAGTCCAGTCTGGGCCAGACCAGACCTCAAACTGTAGTCAAAAGTTCATCTGCTCCATAGGGCACCCCCCTCAGACTTCTCATGACTGAATCACTGACAACTCAAACTCTAACCTCACTAACACTCCTGACCACTTTGAGCATAAACCTCCCAGGTGCTGCTGTTTTCTTATTTTCCATTATGTTTTATTAATTTAGTTTGTCAGTAGATATGACTGTACCTTAATATTCAGTCCCTGACTATTAGTAGTGTTCTCTTTTGATATGTTATTCATGATTGCTTAAATGTTACACATAACTGCCCAGATGTCTACAGCTATGTATGAACTGCCCAGATTTGTCAAACTGTCATAACCTGTCAAATGAACTTGAGGACCTGTGGAATGTTGAATGATTTTTGCGCTCAAAAGGAATACTGGCTTAAGCCGCATCCTGAGACCAAAGGGGGGTGTAGGGACAATGGAACTACATTTCCACACATTCCACAGGAACCACCAGTGATGTTTATAGCACCACCCCAGCCTGACATCCTCAGTTACAGTAAGCCAATTCTGTAACCCCAGAAACATGCAATGGGCAATGAAAACTATAAAACCAGGAAGAACCCATTGTTCCCTCTCTTACTATTCCAGCTCTTACTCCTACGTTTATCCTCATGTGCAGAACGCAGACAGGAAAACTGACTGAAAATGTCACAGAAATACAACAAAAAATATATATAACAACATTATAGAGATAAACTAAAAATGCCAACATGTAACAAATACTGTAGTGTATTAATGTTACAATTGAGCCAATCAAAATCATTCATTCATTTAATTAAAAATCAGTTTCCTCCAGATCAAAGTTTCACAATTAATGGCACCCCTAAAGATTATCAGAAACAAAATTACCAAATTTAAACCAGGAATGAAATTCATCTTATTTAAATTCATCTAAGAGTTAGGGAACTATATTGTATCATTACATCACTTCCAGTTTCACTAGGGTATAAAAATGAGGTACCACACATAAAAAATCCCCTGGCCAACCAACAACATGAAGAAAGCAAAACAAAATGGCAGTTTAAAAGAGACAGATGGTCATAGACCTTCAGAACTCTGGTAATGGCAACAAGATGATCCACAAAGGAGTAAATATACCACTGAGCACTGTCAGGGAAATTATTTTAAAAATCTGATAAGCATGGAACAGTTGAAAACCTGACAGGTAAAGGGCGCAAATGCATTCTCCCCCTAGGATAGGGAGGAGGATGGTGATAGAAGCAAAAAAATTTCCCAAGAATCACTGTGAAGGAATTGCAGGCCTTGGTGGCATCTTGGGGTCACCAGGTTTCAAAAAGCACCATCAGATGCCACCTCCATAACCACATGATTTTTAGAAGGGATGCAACAATAAAGCCTTTTCTTACCCCAAGACACAGAAGCAAGCACTTGCAATTTGCCAAAAATAGTTTCAATAAATATTGGACGAAGGTGCTGTGGTCAGATAAGACCAGAATTAAATTTTTTGGGTCAGATAAACCATCGGCATGTTTGGCGTCCAAAAACAGATGCATACAAGGAAAGTCACCTCATACCCACGGTGAAACATGGTGGTGGTTCAGTGATGTTTTGGCGCTGTTTTCATTCCAGAGGTTGAAGGGCACTGGTTAAGATCGACGGCTCAATGGATTCCACCAGGTATAAGGCAAGTTTGGCTGACAATCTGGTTGCCTCTGCCAGAAGGCCGAGACTTGGCTGTAGGTGAACTTTCTTCCAAGACAATGACCCAAAGCACACCTCTGAATCCACACAGAAATATTTCTGGGACAACAAAATCAATGTTCTGCAATGGCCATCTCAGTCACCAGACCTCAGTCTGATAGAAAATCTGTGGGCTAAACTGAACAGGGCAGGTGATAAGCACAAACCCAAGAATGTGAAGGATCTTGAAAGGATCTGCAAAGAGGAATGGTCCAAAATCCCTCCAAGTGTGTGCCTTAACCTTGTCAAACAGTATAAGACCCAATAATTATGAATCCTTCTTTTTGATGAATTAGTTTATTTATTAAGTATGATTTTGGAATAATAGAAACATTAATAAACTACTAAACTAATGTTTTTGCATCTATGCATTTTGAGTTTATCTCAATAATGTTATTATTTATTTTTTTATTGTACTTTTACTGCATTTCCAGTCAGGGGTGCCAATAACTCTGGAGTTGACTGGATAACGAAGGGAATATGATAACGTATAGAGACGGCAGGTAGGGGAACTCTCTGTCCCCAAGTAGGACACCATCAAACTGTCCTACAATCATATGGGGGTACAGTGTAATTAACAACAAAAAATAACAAATGGACAAGAAGGGCAGAAGGATTGAAAATAAGAAGACAAATTCACACACACCAAGAAAATGGAATTTGGACATTTAAAATGTCATACACAAAAAGAAAACAGAGGAAAGGTAAGCCTTTACAAATTTAAAGGGATAAAATAAGAAGGCTAACCACTATTATAAAAAAAGGACAAGATAGAGGACAAAATAAAACTGAAGGGGGAAAAACTACATTTCATCACTGAATTAAAGTGTGTAGCATTACCATTAGCCACCTACCTGTGTGTCCCAACTGTAAAAAGTGACACTTAAAATATCAACATCATAGAAGACCGTCCAGAGACACTAATTCTTGACTACTCGAAAACAGGAGGAAAACAAATAATTACAATTTTAATTTTCTACACCACAAAGACAGAAAACTGGCATACCACTATATATGAGGAATTCAAAAACATACAAAATAATGGGATTTCAAAAGGCAGACAGCTGAATATAGATGAAGAGGAGAACTCCGTCCTCATACAAGGGAATGAAGAAATTCTTTTTGATTTGGAAAAAAGATTCCCCAAACTAAAAGAAAAGGTTACAATCACAGCTCCTCCAGATAAAACGATAACATATAATCTTCCAAGCCTGTTGGTCCCCAGCACCCCAGACACAGGTCCAGCCAGCAGAGTACTGACTCCCCCCAGCCCTCCTGCTCCCCCAGACCCACACACGGCCTGCTGCAGCTGAGAGAGAGCCTGTCCCTGATGGAGCTGGAGTTTACGCATTTCAGGGAGAGCAGCAGGACCAGCACTACAGAGCAAGGCCAGACAGAGCAGCTGAAAGAGGAGTTCCACCGGCTCAGACAGGAGCACACGGCTGCACTGAGACAGCTGCAGGAGGAGGTTATTTATCATATTTGTAATTTATTTCATTTTTCCATACATTTATATTTACATTTTGACTCTAAAAATCTGTAGCTGGAACATCCAGGGTCTGTGGTCCTCAATACTTGGTCTGAAGAGCACAGATCCTGAATGTGTAAATAGTTTAGAAAATGCTGATATTGTGCTACTCAGTGAAACCTGGTGTCGTGCTCATGTGTCCAAAGAATGCCCACCCAACTTTTAGAGAGATAATTCTCCCTTCTCTTAAACATACACATATAAATCAAGGCAGAGATTCTTGTGGAATTATTGTGTGGTACAAGGAAGAAATAAATAAATTCATTGGCCCAGTAAAAACAGGTGACACTTACCTTGATTAAAAATAAATTAAAAAATCTTTCCATCTAAAAAAGATATGTACCTATGTGCAATCTACACCCCCCATTGGATTCTCCCTATTTCAAAGCATCCATTTTTAACTATCTGCACACAGACATCTGCCACTTCCAGGCCCAGGGAAGTGTGCTGCTCTGTGGAGACCTAAACGCCAGGACAGGTACTCTCACTGACTTCCTCACCACTGAAAGAAACAAACACATCTTTGGCCAATCTTCTATGTACCACACTCTAATCATAAAAACCACAAACAGCAACGACAATGTAATTAATAAAAATTGTAGACAGGTAGTGTATCTCTGTCAAACCTTGGGTCTGTATATCATTCATGGTAGGATCAGAGGGGACTCCTTTGGAAGGTTCACTTACAGCTCAGCTCTTGGGAACAGTGTGGTAGATTATGCCATTACAGATGTGGACCCCCCCTCCATAAATGCATTCACTGTCAGGCAAAAAACCTCCCTATCAGACCACAGTCAAATCATTGTATATATAAACAGAACAAATGAGCCAGACAACATACAGACACAGCCCAGTAAGCTGTACGATCTAAAACACACATACAGATGGGCTCCAAACAGCGTAGAAGAATTCAGCAAAGCTCTTAACTCACCTGAAATCACAAGAATTGTAACCAAAACAATATAAAGAGAATGGTTTGATGATGAAGTAACTTAATTCAGAAAAAGTTACAGAAACTGTCTTATCAAAAACATCACCAGCCCCAAAACCCAGATTTAACGCTTGGAGTACTGTGAAACATTAAAACAATACAAAAAAACTCTGAAACAGAACAAAGAGAACCACATTAACAAAACTCTCATTGACATTGAAGAATCTATCGATCAAAACTAATTCTGGGAAATGTGGAATAAATTCATTTTGGCAGAAAAACCTGCATTAACTTTAAAAATGGCTCAGGTTGGTAACTATATTTTTAAAACTTGCATATGGACATTGCACAAAACAAATTAACAAATGAACAAATTGAAAAAAAGAGAAAACTTGCATTACTTGAACAATCGATCAAAGACAACCAAAACACACCAATCACAATGCAGGAATTAACTGAGCATCTCAGAACACTAAAACCAAGAAAGTCTTGTGCTTTTGACAACATAAATAATGAGTTGCTGAAATATAGTAACCAGTTAATACAAGAGGCCCTACTGAAATTATTCAGTCTACCACTAAGCACTGGCTGCTTCCCTGACACCTGGAACCAAGGGCTGATATCCCCAATTTATACGAGTGGAGATAAATTAGACCCCAATAATTACCGAGGCATCTGTGTAAACAGTGATCTGGGAAGTTATTTTGTAGCATCCCTAATTCAAAGAATTATAAACTTCCCTACAGTAAACTTCCACGGTGTCTTGAGTAGGAGTCAAATTGTAATCCTCCCAAGACGTCATACAACAGATCATATTTACACACTATACACCCTCACAGATAAACATGTTCACCAAATTAACTAAGGAAAAATCTTTGCATCCTTTATTGACTTTAAAAATCATTTGATTCTATTTGGCACCAGATACTAAATTATAAAATACTTCAAAGTGGTATAGGGGGTAAAGTATGACATCATTAAATCAATGTATAGTATTTACAAAACAAATGTGCAGGAAAATTGACAATCAAAGAACAGAATTCTTCACTCAGGGTCGTGGGGTGAGACAGGGTTGCAGCATTGGACAGGGTCCAATGTTATTTAACATTTACATACATGAATTGGCCACAATGTTGGAACATTCTGCAGCTCCTGGACTTCTACTGGACTGGACTCTACATGACACAGATACTACATTTTTATTATATGCAGATGACCTGGTTCTGCTGTCACACACAGAACAAGGGCTACAGCAGAACCTGGCCATCTTAGAAAACTTCTGCCAGTCCTGGGTTCTGGCTTAAAAAAGACCAAAATAATGATATTCTAAAAAAAAGGCCAGGTCTCAAAAAACAGATACAGTTTCACCTCCTGCAACACAGTATTTGAACATACCACAAATGACACATACCTTGGTCTGAAAATCAATGCATCGGGGAGCTTCAACTTAGCAGTGAATGCACTACAAGACAAAAAGAGCTTTCTCTGCCATAAAAAGAACATGCAACTCCTGCACTATGTTAAACAGAAATTACAAACTGGCAGAATATCTCTCCACTGTTAGAGATATAAAGCAGACAGAGATCCAAACCAAATACAGACTAAGTGATCACAGCCTGGCCGTTGAAACAGGCAGACATAAGCAAATCTGACGCCCTAAAGAGGAGAGGATATGTGATCACTGTGAGACAGGTGAGGCTGAGACAGAGCAACACTTCCTCCTATACTGCACAAATTACACAAAAATCCACAAAGACTTCTTTGAAAATTTTTAAAGAATATATCCAAATTTTGAAACACTCCCTGGGAAGAGACAATTACCAATCTTATTGGGTGAAGGACACACAGCCTCCCTGGCTGCTCTATATGTAGCAACTTGTCACCAGTGCAGGAATTTAATAAATGGTATAAATATTGGTAAATAGTCATTCATAATATGCATTCATGTTTGTTCCTTTTTTTCCCTGTTATCATTTGTGTTTGTTCCGTTATTGTGTTAACTGTACCATTTGCTGTGGCAACACAGCCCATGTCATGCCAATAAAGCACATTGAAATGATGTGCAGCTTAAATTTGAAATATGAGCCTGGAGAAAGTTCATCAAATTAATTATTGATTGCTCAGACATGGGAAAATTCACAAAGAATCAGGGAATGATAGAATAGTTATCTAATCAGGGTCTAATCTCCCTCTCCCCATGTAAAGCTCTGCAAATTATTAGAGCTTCAGTGCTGATGCAATCACCAAGAAAAGGGCACGCCACGTCCGACAAAATATCTCCTACCTACATGCTGCATGCTCTGCAGGTGTTCTAACGAGTAACTCCAGGATAGTTTAAGTAAACCTGTTCACTCACACACACGTACGCACACACAGAGACACACACATGCTCCAGAAGGGGAAGGAGCCAGAGGGAGAGAGAGACAGGTGATAGCCCCTGTGGTTGGGCATGTTTAAAAAAGGATTCTACATTTGGGGGCATCTTAGGGCTTACCAACAACAAAGAGGGTCGTACCACGCCCAATTCCACTTTTAACTGGTAACCCCAAATGTACATCCATTTTGGCTGTCATAAGTGTTTCGTTTTAGTTTCTGAGTTAAGCTCTGCTCCTTGCCATGCTTAAAAAGCCTGCTGCCTCTTTGGTCACTGATTCAGGGGTATTTACAAGGGGGTGAAGTCCATTTGTCCCTCTCAGGCCGTGTCTGGGTGCATGGCAAGGGACCATAAAAGAAGGGAGCAGGCTAAATAACCATAAAATGCATGTTGCTGTTTTGGGGGAGTTTGGGGGAATCATTTTCAGACAACCCCTTCAATCAATTACGGTCTCCACATAAGTATATAAGCACCACCTACCTAGCTCCCATCGTGCTTCCGGAGTCGGCGGGCTTCCCCCGGCACCTGCGTCGTCGGCGGTAGCGCCGCTTATCCACGCTCCTAGGGATCCGGCACAGCGTCTCCCTCCCTCATCCCTCCCAGCTCAGCTTCCTTCGGCTCCAGAGTCGGTGGGCCCCGTCCTACCACTGCATGCTCACCTCGGCACTCGTGTTGCCGGCGGTAGTGCCGCTATTGCATGCTCCTAGGGATCCGGCACAGCGTCTCCCTCCCTCATCCCTCCCAGCTCAGCTTCCTTCGGCTCTTCCTCCGCAACCCCCTCACTGCTCGTCAGCGTACTATCCTCCAGACCCTCCCGCTCACACCGCCTCTCTGCCATCCTGGCCCCCCAACCCCGGTCCTCCCCGCGCCCATGCCTATAGCCTAGCCAAGGCGACTCCCGCCCCCCCTCTCCCTGTGTTCGACCCGATTCCCGAGTCAGCCGCCATCCGTTCCCAAGTCTTACAAGGTGCGGATGTTAACTTGTTCTCACTGCTATCTCCTTCCTCCCCCTAGAGCACAGGTTGTTGGAGTGTGATGGCGTTACCGTGTCCCTTAAAACGTCGGGTCCGTCCCTCCACTAAGGTTCTCACGTTCCCCGAGTTTAGCCTAGCCTTTAACCGCTACACCGACATCAGTTGTTCAGCCTTCCCTCACTGCCGGAACCTAAATGATTACTTAGCTATTGTAGCTGACCTTGCTGTCCGTTTCGGCGGGTCCCACTTAGGCAGCTAGGCTGTCTCAGTTTAATGTTTGTGCGTACTGGGGGGTTTAACATTCCAATGTCTACTCTCGAGTTTTTCTCGGTTTGAAGTCGTCAGCCTGTGCCGTCTGTTAATTCTACCGAACACTCCACCAGGCTATGTTCTATGGTAGCCTCGTCCACTCGACCCGCTCCCGTAGCCTCGCAGCCGCCTAGACCTATCGCTCCTGCGCCCGACTCAGGCCTTCTACCTCTGCCTATGAGGTCTGATGTTCGTGGTCGTCCGGTTGTGCTGAGCGGGGGTAGGGAAGTCTGTAATAATTTTAATTAAGGCCAATACGCTCGCAGCGACTGCAAACTGTTGCACATCGGCTGCTTCTGTGCAGGCGCCCATTCGTTTCTTGTGTGCCCCGTGAATCGCCATTCCCATCCCCTCGATCAGGCTCGACTACTCCGGCTTCTTTCTACTCCATTTAACATTTCCAGGCTCCGGACCGACCTCTGCGGTCACCCGGACGCCTCTTTTGTTTCATATAAGGTCTTGCACGGTTTTTCCCCCGGCCTGGTTTCGCATCATTCCATCATTGGACCCATATACTTATGTGAGCAGGTTTTCTCTAACATGAACTTCATTAAGCCCAAACACCGCTCTCGCCTCACTGATGACAGCCTGCAGTCCTGCATGAAGATCAAAGTCACATTTTACAGCCCCATGACGAGAAGCTCTGCAGTGACGTTCAGAAACCGAAATCACACTAAAAAGGTGAGAACAGTGTAATTTATGTTATCATTTTTCTATAGCTATATTTTATCTGTTTTCGACACTGAGCTAGTTTTACTTAATGCCCATGCAGGCTGAACGGTTGTTCGCTGCCCGCGGCGTGATGAAAAACAGAAGGGGAAGACGGTGTACACTGAAATGGACTTAAGTCATAATTACGTACAAGCTGTTTTCATGTTTATTGTTTTTATTTTAAAATTATCTGGCCACTGCTATATGTTTTATTTATTTTCAAAGTGGGATATTTTTATTTGATTAATTTTCCACAAGGAGAGGACTCAAATAGCCCTTCAAAATTGTGCTTTATTTTAACGTAGGCCTGCACGGACCAGTGTTGTGTTTTTATTCTCTTCAAACTGCTCGTAAACAAAGTTCTTCTGTATAGCCCTCTTCTGTAACCATCTTATTTTGCCAATATCATTGTAGTAAAACTGTATAAAACTCCACATGCCACGCTATCTTTATTCTAAGACCCAGGCTCCGCTGATTCTTTCTGAGCGCTTATTTACTTTACTAAACGATCCCCCGCTCCCCGCTCATGCGGTATAGCCTATGCGTTTTGTACACACGTATTATTATGCATGTATTAAGAATATAATTTTTCTTCCCATTCTTCCAGAATCGGAGCAGCCACCACCGCAGCAAAAAACTGACTTCCCGACCACCTAATTAAACACCTGGGTTGCTGGTCCTCTGGTGCATTCCAATCTTACATCAGGCTCAACATTCCAGACATTCACTCCGCTCTGGTCCACTAACGTTTCTCTTTTGCAGTCCCATCATTTCCATATTCTTAGATCTTTTGACTGGCGGTCTTTGGGGGTCGTCTTCTCCTACGAGAACATCCTCACTCCTCTCCCCCTTAGGACTCCAAGCCCAAAACCAGTGTTCAGTTTCTGTGCCTAACCATTTGATAAATCATTCTATTCCTTCAATGGTCTGAGAGTGTTTCTACTGAAATGAGTCCAATAGAGAGCACTGTCACCCCTCCACAGAGATCAGGCTGCGACACATTCACACCAAATTACTGTGAGGATATAATAATGAAGTGCTGTGTTGCAGAGGTACCGCTAGTTTATGGCTGTGTGCGGTTTGTGTCGCTCAACTTCACAAGCCACTAATGGCATCCAAATTAAAGTTCCATCTGTTAAATTCACCAATTTGGTGTAAAACAGAACAGAATATTCAACATATACCTTGTGGGTAACCGAGCAGGTACCTCGCCAACAGTATGAGTTTGCTTGGTAGCTGGTACATAGCCTCCCTCTCAATCTCTGGCAGAAAAGCTTCTCTGTTGAGTCTCTTACTGTGGCAGGAGAAGCAAGCTTCACTGCTTGTTTGAGCATAACTGCCAATCAGCTTGGCTGTTAGCGATTTCAGATTTTAGTAAAAACCTTGCTTTGAGTTCACATAGTTTTTGTACAGGTCTCGCTTTGCAATCTTGTAATCGCCGTAATTTAGCCTACTGACACAAAGCCTACGTTGACTTCAGTTGCGACATGATTGTCTCTTACCGAGTTGTGTCAAGTTCCATAACATGAATTAACGTAAAAGGATAAATGTAACTGCGAGTAAAATATTTTGGAGTGATGAGGGGTTACCACACAGCTAGAATTGTGAATCTATAGGGACTCCAAATGGCGCCGTCATGTCTGACTCTGGTACTTTTACAATGTAAACTCAATCCCATGACCATATGAGACAGCAGTAAAGTAGGTTTGATAATCAAGTTCGCGCACTCCACAATTACTGGAGTGATCACCTATAATGTCCGAGTGGAGCCTGCTGGACTGAGAGCTCCAACAAACTTTTCCTCGTCAAAAGAAATAACCCCGGCATTCCAATCGGAAATGATGATGAAAAAATAGCTTACAACTGATGTAGATTCCAAAATATTTGTGGTGAAACGGGATACATATTCCTAGCTTGATAGAGTCACGGCCTCCCTGGGCAGACTCTTACTCTGGTTGTCTTTAAATTCGTCAATGCTAGCGATAAGGTTGCTGAGTTGAGAGGCTGATACACTCCGCTTGTTTAAATACAATAAGAAAGAAAAGAGGACTGACGTTGCCTCCGCCGCTTGTACCCAACGCAGGAGCTTCTCATTCCGCGGCTAGCTCGCTCTTGTCGCCGGGGACGGACAGCCCGGTGTTGGAATTGCGAAAGCAGTCGGTTTGTTCAGTGTTTTCTAAAAGATCCCAACAGCCTGGGCTGAGTGTCACGTTGTCGCACAATTTAGTTGGTTAAGGATAAACAAGGAAAAGAAAACCGTGGGGAAAAAACAATATTCGAGTGGAGTGGAGGAGTTTTGGGAGATCCGCTTCCAGGATTTACCAGACGCCGCCGAGCTGCGCGCACAAACCTCACTGGAAAGAGCGTCGATCCAACTCACTCACTTATCACTCTCCGGGTCACAGAGTCAAACCACTCTCTCGTTAAATAAACAATGTCAACCCTCTTAAAACATTGTATCCAGACAAGCTGATGTGCTTTTAAGGGACTCGGTAAATCTAACATTATTAAAGATTATTATCTAAAATTTATTATTTTAACAAAAAATATATAGCATCATAACAGGCTCATTTGGGACAAATAAGATCTCCTGGCATTCTTAAAGGGACAACATTAGATCTCAGTAAGAAATGGCCTGTCTGCAATAATTGGCTGGATCATCTGAAAACATTCTTGGACGAATTATAGGAGAATCTCACCAACAGTCATGGGATGGTCGATGAATTATTGAAAGAATTCAATACTCAACTGGGCTTCTAAATTTAAATAAATTTATTTTATCTCACCTCAATCCTGCAGGTCATTATGACTTAGCAGTTGTCACTACAGATGGTCAATTTTGAAATTATTTGCCTGGGAATATTTATGGTTATGGCCAAAATAAGTGAAATAATTATTTCCTAGATGCTATTCATAATGAATTCTGAGAAATCAATCCTAATCTGAACATTTAATTAGGTGGGGATTTAAAACCAGCTCTAAATTAACATGGATTTATGACATCACAGGCCCCAACAAAACTAATCACAATTCCTTAACCAATATGATGTCTATGTTTGACCCAACCAGCATTTTAAGAGTCAGGAACCCTGATCAAGTGGTTACTTGGAGTAACAAAACTGGCCCATCTAAACCTAGGAATCAACCGATGGTTTATATCACATTCATTATGCCCTAACATTGTAAAAATAGAGGTTGTTCCAACACCACTGTTGGACCAGAACACTATTGTAAAAGCTTTCAGTACAAATGATGTTCATCCAAAAAGAAGACGCTCTTACTGGAAACATAATACCTCTTTTTTTGGACTTGAGCCAACTGGATATCAAATTATATAATGTATTAATTGTGTCTGGATTAAAGCAAAGCAAGAGACATGATCTTAACAGGGACCTTCTAAAATCTGAAATACAAAACCCTAGCAATGAAATCAGGTTCTGGAAAAAAAAGGGAGGAAAATGAATTGATCATGAATATTATTGCATTTTATACAATGTATGCAATACATACAATGTATATAAACCAGAAGAAAACTGAACTAAATTAGCTCATTTGAAAAGCAAGGTGAGTCAACAGTACATCGATAAAGCCAAAGGAGTTTCATAAGGACAAGCTATAAATGGCTGGATGAAGGTGAACATTTTGTAATTACTTTTTAAAACTGGAACAACATAATGCCTGAACTACATTTAAATGGTATCTGGATTACAAAAAAAAACCACATGGAAATGTCAAAGCTTGGCAAGTAATTTTACTAAACAGTATCTGGTCATTAAGCCAGGGGAGCCAGGGGGAGTTCCACATGATTTGTGAAATTTTGGGGGGTCTCTAAAATATTGACAATATGTTATTTTTGCCATGCATTTCTATTTGTTCATACTCTATATGTTCATCATCATGGATCATGTGTAAAATTAGGCTATTATTGATGTATGATTTATGCATGAGGGTGATTCATCAGTAATTCACTTTAATAAAGATACCGACATGCATGCTATTCTTGCCATCACCATCAAAGCATGGCGGCACAATATCATAAACTTCATTCACTTTAACTAAAATATCAGAAAAAAAACAAACATTCATTTCCCTGTTTTGTAGTCAGCATGCAGATATGCCAAAAATAAAACAAGGAAGCTTACTCACAAATTTTGCATTTACCAAAAAATCTACGCCAATCATCTCTGAAGAGCAACCAGAGCCAGAGGCATCTTCTACCGCAAATGTTAGCTTGATGACAAGCTATAAAATATATTACATCACTCTGCAGATGTATAGAGTAGTGCCCTAATATCTGTGCCCTGCTTTAGTTGGTCGTATAATCATTTTTGGGTTACGATTCCCATGTGGAGGTTTGATGTGGTCATTAACTGATTATGATATATCAGATGTGCTGACATAAAGTAAGTAGGCCTACAAGTTCGCACACTGCATTCAGGCCATAATCTTTACGCCTCCCAAATGGAAATACATCAGCACACAGAATTGTAAATTTAATTGTAAAATGACATGAAGCTAAATTTTGGCGCCTGGTATCATCTTGACTGCCTACATTCCAGAAGATAGTGCCATATAGCTGCTTATAATGCATGGATAGCAAATCAGATTTATATCTGTCTCATGGTGACTCAGTTATGGAGCCAAGTGTAAATGGAATGTGTTCACACAGCCAGATATATTTAATCAGTCCAACACACTGTGACCAAGTGTACAAGTACTCCTTGAGTCTACTGAGTTCATGTTCGGTCCCTGAAATGTTAAAGTTATGTTCAGAAAATGGAAAACTGGGAAAAACCCTGGGCCAAATAGGAGTACGGGAAAACAACTTAAAATATGTGCATTACAGCTGTGTGATATTTTCTCCTATGAGTTTAACCTATCCATAGAACGATAAGAGAGTACCCAAACTCTACAAGGAGTCAATCATTGTTACTCATAGCAAAGAAACAAACCCCCAAAGAACTCAGTGGCACTGAGGCCAGTGGCACTGACCTCATTGGTCATTAAATCGTTTGAGAGATTGGTCGAGTAAAAGCTACATAGCAAAGCAGAGGGTTTACTAGACCCAATGCAATCTGCCTATAAAGCTAATAGAGGTGTTGAGGACAGGTCTGCTTTTAACACAGTTCAGCAACACCTACTGTCACTTTTTACACAATACATTAACTTACTGTCACTTTTTAATGTTAGTGTTAATATTGTAAAATTGATTGTGGTCAAAGATCAAGACCTATCACAGAACTTTATTCTGAATTTATTTCTACTGCTGGGCAAACATCATGCACAGAATGCGATTTTCTTTTATTCTGTGAGACAATATAATTAAATATTTATGATATCCAAAACATGAAGGTTGTAAAATGCAAAATTAAAAAAATTTATGATCACTGCAGTTTTCCATTTTATGACATATCATGTCTCTTTCACTCTGTCTTTCTAAGCTCTTTCTCTTTGTTTCCACAGTCTCTCAATCTCTTTCCCTAGTATTTCCCTCACTGTGTATGTGGGGGGCAGGATGGGAGGGGCCTTCTAGGGTTGGGGTGAGTTGGATTGGTTTGGACAGACTCAGGTGGGGGATATGAGAGGGACAGGCAGGTGGGGTGTTGGTCGTGTATGGATGAAATGATCCCCCAGACAGGGGCAGAATCCAAGTTAAAGTATGTCTGAGTATTTGAGACATAGAGATTTGAACACTTCACACAAGCAATAAAAAACTATTTTTTAAAACAATTTTGTAAAATGTATAATTCCATAACTGTGGGATTTTTAGTTTCCCAGAGTGATCATTTTTGAAACTCCACAGAATCAATATGCTTTTGAGAGAGCAACAGCACCCTGGTGGTGAGTGTCTAAACACAGGTCAAATACATGAGCATGTCATCAGCTAACACGACCGGAAAGTGGTGAGTGAGTTCCTAACTCAATCAAATGACTGGGCATCAGATACATTCTGTGTGTAGAGATCAGCTTCACATGATGCAATCGTATTTAATGACAGGACTGCATAACAGAATATACCATCTCCATCTCTATACTATCTCTACTGTGAGTCACAGTTTTAGATTAAGTTTCCTTTTAGGCAGAGTAGCAAAGATCCTTTGCTTACTCCTAGTGGTGAAAGATGTAATAATCTTCTAATGTTGGTTTTGCAAGCTGTGTTTGGATTGTTCTTGAGTCTCCTGCAGATATCAACACTGTTCATCTCATGAGGACCTGGGGAGGAAGATGGCATCACCAGCAAGTCCAACTCCACAACCATTGTTGAAAGGGCTGCAAGGAGTATCGGTCATCCAGCCGACAACAGAGGAGCTGTCATGCGAATTTTGATCCATCCAGGACATTTGATCCAACCCATCGCAACAACAGCAGAAATAGCGTGCATTGCTATAACAATGCAGGGACGATCTAACATTTAGAACATTAGGAAATAAAATTGCTCTCAGTTTTGAGCCTCAGAGGAATTTACGCGATCTCACGAAGAGAGCGGAGTTAAATCATTTTAGTGCAGTTTTGAGATTTTTACTATTAATGAGGATGTTCTCTATTATTGAAGATGATGGTAACTACACTGAAGCTGACATCTAATATTACTGTCTGACAAGTTACATAGTTCTGCCTGACAGCATTGCCTGGCCTGCATTATCCCTAGCTAGTTTAGTTTTTCAAAGATCAACCCTACAGCACATAGATACCTTAAATAGACATGTGAAGATAACCAGTAGTTGATAACGACAGAAAACGTTATCTGTCTTTCAATGTCAAAATAAAAAACCTTAAAAAAAGAACCATTGGAAAGGCAAGCAGAAATAATGTTTGTTTCAGAGAAACATAAAGCTATTAAAAATGCGAGCGAGCGAATACCACGGGATCCCAGTGTATTTTCAATGAACAGAATAATTCTTTTCACTGTAATATTGGACTATTTGGCTTTCGTAATAAAGATGACCACAGTAAAGCTGGACAGATCGCTGCATTTACTGTTTATGTTTGTGTAAGTATATGCACCCTGGCCAGCATTCAGGAGCGACCAGTAATTTGAATCATGAATTTGTATGCCCACCAAGGTTGAATTGTAAGATTCACCACCATTGTTTGCTTGCCACTATAATTTCACCAAAGACTTTAATCACGAATACTTAAAAAGCATGCCCCTTTGTAAAATATGTATTTGCCTTTTCGTTTTTTATTTTTCAATAGAGACACTATATCAGCTGTTTAGAACCAATTGTTGTGTCAAGCCAGATCAAATTTCCTAGGCGGATCAAATTTGGTATGACAGAGCCAGTGGACAGAACAATAAGGATGGCACAACACCCCACCCATCCTCCACAGACAGAGACCAAAATGCCCAGCATGACCTGTTTGGAGGTTAAGGTTCCAGGTCTCACTTTGAGGTTAGCTTTAAAATGCTAATGCCCTGGAGAGGTTCTGGAACCTGCATAGAGAGGGGAAGAATAAGCGTCCCTCAGTAATTTCACCACTGAGCCCCTGTCTGAGATGGAGAACAAACTGGTCACTGTGCAGCACTATAAAGTTTGTTTAGTTCAAATCTGACACCAGGAGGGTCCTAGAAGAGGGCAGAGTTTGTACAGGGGCCAGGAAATGGCTGGGACAGGTCAAACCCCACCCCTCTGCAGTAGGCAGAGTGAGCCACATCCCCAGCACCAGCACACTGGGGAACAGCAGGGATGGGGTGTGCTATCACAGCATGCCCAAGCTGTCAGGAAATGCAGTGAGCTTGTAACCCCCTGTGATCCCCCCCCCAAAACCTACCAAATTCAAAATTCAGAGAGGATGCTGTGGAGATTACATTACATTACTGTCATTTAGCTGATGCTTTTATCCAAAGCGACTTACAGTTGATTAGACGAACCCCTGGGAGCAATGTGGGGTTAAAGGTGTCCTTTCTGTGGCTGGACTGGGACTTGAACCGCCCACCTCAGGGGTCCTAGTCATTTACCTTAGCCACTAGGCTATAGGCTGCCCCAAAAAGGACAAATGAGACATGATGAGGAAGACCTAAATTGCAGTGAGGTTTCACACTTAAGATGGAAGTATAAAAATGCTACTGAATGATTTTTAAATTGTAGATTATTTTCTGCATCCTATATGGCCAGTTGTTCAACTATTACATAACATTCAGATTACAGTATTTTTACCATTGGTTTTTCTTTGCTACACACACATAGGGGTATATGAAAATGGAACAGAAAATATTACCTTCTGAAATATTATTCATGAACATTTTCTGAAGGTTGACACAAGCTTTTGGTCATGATATAGGTAAGCTAGATTCATGCACTTTATTCTCACACAATTATAAACTGTTTACTCAAAGATCAGTGTCAATCATCTGCATTATGAATGATGTAACAGTACTCACTTGGCCTTCCTGCAGTTCCTCACCACTGGTACCAGCCTCTGCTGACCTGCTGCTGTGTTGTACGTCTTCAAGTCAAACTCCAGGGTCTCCTCTGACATCAGTAACACAAAGGCCAGAGCTGAGCATTGGTGTGGTTCCAGCTCTTTATCAGAAAGTCTTCCTGATCATAGGGAGGTCTGGATTTCCTTCGCTACAGAGTTGTCATTCAGTTCATTCAGACAGTGGAACAGATTGATGGTCCTCTCTGCTGAAGACTCTTCTCTGATCTTCTGCTTAATGTACTGGACTGTTTTTCTAATGCTCTCTGATCTGCTTTCTGTCTGAGTCAGTGGGTCTGACACAGGTGATCTGCTTCCTGTCTGTGTCAGTGGGTCTGACACAGGTGATCTGCTTCCTGTCTGTGTCAGTGGGTCTGACACAGGTGATCTACTTCCTGTCTGTGTCAGTGGGTCTGACACAGGTGATCTGCTTCCTGTCTGTGTCAGTGGGTCTGACACAGGTGATCTGCTTGCTGTCTGTGTCAGTGGGTCTGACACAGGTGATCTGCTTGCTGTCTGTGTCAGTGGGTCTGACACAGGTGATCTACTTCCTGTCTGTGTCAGTAGTTCTTCTCAGAGAGTCTGAGTGGAGTCCAATGAGAGGCCTGGAAGGAATCGGAGGAAAAGGTCCAGGTGTCCATTCTTACTCTGTAAGGCCTGATCCACTGCACTCCTGTGTAACTCAGACAGCTCCATTCTTCCAGCTTTACCTCTTGATTTTTTTGGTCTGAGTGCCTTTCTGTTCTCATTTACACATGAATGAAACACAAACAAGGCAGCCAGATACTCCTGAATGCTCAGATGAACAAAACAGTAGACTTTCTCCCGATGGAACATTGACTCCTTTTTAAAGATTTCTGTGCACACCCCAGAGTACACTGAAGCTTCACTGACATCAATGCCACTCTCTCTCAGGTCCTCTTCATAGAATATCAGATTGTCCTTTTGCAGCTGTAGAAAAGCCAGCTTCCCCAGTTTCAGGATCATTTCTGCATCTGAGATCTTCTTTGGGTTTGTCTCATTGGTGCCATGATACTTCTGATTCTTCACATTGGTCTGAATGAGCAGGAAGTGTGTGTACATTTCAGTCAGAGTTTTGGGGAGTTTTCTGCCAAACACTTTACCCAACAATGTCTCCAGAACTGTTGCAGAAATCCAGCAGAAGACTGGAATGTGACACATGATGTAGAGACTCCTGGAAGACTTTATGTGTGAGATAATTCTGCTGGCCAGGTTCTGATTTCTGATTCTCTTCCTGAAGTACTCCTCCTTCTGTGGATCATTGAACCCTCGTACTTCTGTCACCTGGTGGACACACTCAGGAGGGATCTGATTGGCTGCTGCTGGTCGGGAGGTGATCCAGAGGAGAGCAGAGGGAAGCAGATTCCCCTTCATGAGGTTGGTAAGCAGCACGTCCACTGATGCTGACTCTGTTACATCACAGAAGATCTCATTGTTCCGGAAATCTAGAGGAAGTCGACACTCATCCAGACCATCAAAGATGAACAAAACTTTGACTTCATCATGTTCAACACTTTCAATCTCTTTCAGCTGTAGAAAGTAGTGCTGGAGAAGTTGCATCAGACTAAATTCTTTGTCTTTCTTCAAATTCAAGTCTCGGAAAGGAAGAGTGAAGATGAAATTAATGTCCTGATTAGCTTTTCCTTCTGCCCAATCCAGAATGAACTTCTGCACAGAGACAGTTTTCCCAATGCCAGCGATGCCCTTTGTAAGCACAGTTCTGATGTGTTTCTCTTGTCCAGGTAAAGGTTTAAAGATGTCATTGCAGAGGACTGAAGTCTCCTGTGTGGTTTGTCTCTTGGGTGCTGCCTCAATCTGTCTGACCTCATGTTCATTATCGACCTCCCCACCTCCCCCCTCTATGATGTAGAGCTCTGTGTAGATCTCATTGAGGAGGGTTGGGTGGCCCTGCTGTACTAAACATTTAAATATGCATTCAAACTTCTTCAGATCAGATTTCAGTGTCTGTTGGGCTCTTGTGAGTTTTTCTGAGAAGAGGAAATATGAAAGATAATTTACTTATGTAAAAAAAAACAAATCAGTTGAAAAATTGTTATAAACTTTTCCCCTTGACACAATATTTTGCTCAAGTCTGTCACACAGTGGACTCCAATAATCTGCAAAAATAGTGAACAGAAATAGATTCTGCCTTGTTCTTGAAGACACACCATATATGTTATGATCACACAATTCTATTATCTTATTAACAGCAATAATATCATAAATTGGGTTTCATTTGGTGGCTGTTGGTGGAATGGTGTATTATTCTTGTGATGCTGAAATGCTGAAAATGCTTTTCAGATGTTGGAACAGTACACTAAAATACGGTCTGTTTCGTGAGTGGCTTTCGTGGCTTCTGTGCAGTTGCCAATACTGATATATTAATGACTGATTTACACAAAATCGTGTCTTACTCTTCTGCTCATCTCTCTCCAGTGAGTCTGTGGGATCCTTCTGCTTCATGATCATCAGGATGTGGAGTGTGACCTTCAGAGATCTCTTACTGCCACAGGTCTCCAGCATATTCTCAGTTACATGCTGGGCCTCAAGGTCGTCCTGTTGTCTCAACAGTGCATTCTAGGTAAACCTGACTCAGATGGCTGTGAAACTGTTTCAACTCTCCTCCTTCTTCAACTTCATGAAAGTGTGCTGGAGAGACTGAAATAAACACATGAAGAGGTGTGCTGTATCGGAGAGACTGAAATAAACACATGAAGAGGTGTGCTGTATCAGTGTGACTGAAAAAAAAAACACATGAAGAGTTGTGCTGTATCAGAGTGACTGAAATAAACACATGAAGAGGTGTGCTATATCAGAGAGACTGAAATAAACACATAAAGAGATGTGCCATAATTCACTCCATTTCTTTGAAGTTCAGCTTTTGCTTTTCATTGATGACTTTGTAGAGGCAGTAATTCAGATTAATCATGCTTTCCCTGAGAGTAATTGAATTGTTTTGTGAATCTGGATAAATAGACTGCTGCATATCATTATGCGAGACAAACTGTGCTCGCCATGTCCGCTGCAGATTCTCAGGTTCCCAAATGCCTGCCCCAGAAATGGCTGAAGTAGCATTTAAAATGTTTATGATAAAAGGGATGAATCTGTTCCTGGATGATTAGTCATTCTCATAGTTATGAGCCTGAAAAGAGAGGCGAAATAAAGAGTATTCTCAAAGCCAAACCCCATGATGATTACTGTATAGATAATTTAAAAACATACCACACCTTATTTGTGGGGTTTACATCCATACACTGCTCTCTCCTCTCTGGACTCTTCTGTTCCAAACAGCTGGACTCTTCTGATTGCTGGACCCTGCAAAGAGATTTGTGAGGAATCAGAGATCCGACAGAAAGAAACAGTGAATTAAGAAAAAATACATAGGAAGAGTGCATTAAAATGTTTTAGAGAAGCTCAATCTTTAGACCTCTGTCTTGTAAAAACTGGGTACACCCATGCGGGGGGTGGGAAGTTTGTGGGGCTGCGTGTTTGGGGGTAGGTTGTGTCACTCATACTTATATCAAACAGTGAACCTGTGGTTAAAACGTACCTAACCATATAATTAACCAATGAAATAGCCTCTGGGGCGTGAAACAAAAGTTGATAATTGTTCAAGAAATTTTCACTTCCTTATAATGAGACTTGATTACACATGCGTCTTATTTAACTGTATCTTCAAGCACTAGATAACAGGATTTAAACCTTTCAAGAAACATAATCACCGATGCACCCTCTCTCAACAGCATGGGAAAAGACACCCTAACGCCAGAGTCTGGGTCTCTAATGTTAAAGGTCATCAAAATGACATCCCAAGTGTTTGATAACTGCTGTTTCATAATTGTGAAGGAAAAATTCTGTGTATAATGCTTATCATATTGCTTATGTTAAACCCTTCACACTGTGACATCCTGGTCCTGTGGTTTAGGCAGAGCTTGTTCTTTGTGTTAAGATAAAGGCAGCTGAAGTTGTTGAAATGTTACGCATAACAGAGATGTTTATGTGCCTTTTTGATAAAAGAACTGTCCATATGGCAATTGTTGCAGAATGGGATTGGCTTTTTGTCCACTGAAGGCACCTGCTCATGTTAACACATCAAAGGTGATGCTCTGGGCAGATTCCAAAACAGCCACTTCACCTAATTTTATCATTCCCATTATATGGTGGTGTACAGTCTCATTTCCTTGAACATTGTACATATCCTGCTGTGAGAACTGTTCCCTCTGCACAAAGCTCCTGATAAAAAGCTTCTCTGAAGAAGCCTGGGTCTCCCCAGCCTTATGGAAACTAAGGAGTGTATGGTGGAGGCAGTGACACTAACAAACCAGTTTCCCAAGAGCAAATGACCCTAAAATGTCCCCCTAATTTACTGTGTGGTATAACGCAGAACCATGTGGGCCAGAAAGATGTCAAACACCTTCTCTGGTTTGTGCAGGAGAGAGCCACCTGCCCCTGAGCAAGCCGATGCAGGGCTCCACATGCAGCAGGGCGTCTCTGAGGAGGGGCCTGAGTGCCGAGGTCTGGAGTGGCTGCAGCCAGACCCTGCTTAAATATTATAGCATGCTGTACGCTCTGCAGGGGAAAGGAGGTGTTGTTAGCTAAGCAGGAAAAACACATAGCCAGCTGGTGAACCATGTATTTTCCTTCTGTCTTCTCTAAAATAGAATGAAACAAATTGTTAAATGGGGTGATGCAGTATCCTCAGTATTTAGCTACCTAACAGCCAGTTCAGCTCACTGGTTTATCATTACAGATTTACCCACAGATTTCCAAAAGAGGAAGGCCTGTTTCATCCCTACACCATGGATGGGTGGATCTTACTTGCACGGAGTGATAGACTTCCATTCTGTATCACCAAACACCTACCAAGCTAAGGGGTGAGATAACAAACCGAACATTACAGCAGTAAAGCTTTACCATACTTCTGTGAAATGAATGGTTTGACTGTGATGTTGTTCTTCTGTATAAGTAATAAAAAGACATGTCCCTATATTAGTCGCTATTATTTATGAAAGAGAGGCAGATTAGCAGTAAAGCTAATAGCTACAAGATCCTTTCCATGTTCCTGCTTTTATGTGCTTTCATCATTGGCAACAGCAAACACTATGCTTACATTTACTACTCTGTGGCACTGTATTAGCAACCGCTGCAAGTGTACTAATAAAAAGCACAGAACTAGAATAGGTAACTAGCATTATACTAATATGAAACTCTAAGTTGCACGAAACTACCATGCAGAATTTTTAGCGAGTAGCAGTTGAGTGTGGAGAGAGCATAGAACACTGGCTATGTTCTCTATTATTTGGACTAAACGAGCCACCATAATATCATCAATAGTGTTAATGTGCCTGTGTGGATATGTATGGTGTGTGTAAGACATGAAATACATTGATGGCTTTGCTCATAATGTCACAACCCCATTTCACGATTAAGAGTTCTTAATGGAACTCATTCCTGCCCATGCCTCATCCAACAGGGAGTGAGGGTGTTTTCTCAAATGATGTTCTCAGCCCCATGCTGTGAACCTTTTGCCCATGCATGTGGCTCCTCCAATTTGCTGCCCAGTTTGCCAGTAGAGGGCACTACAAGCAATGAGACAAGATAATTTTATTGGTTTACAGTCTATTTTTCCCTGTTTAGGCTGTGCTAACATTGTCTCATCAAAGTGAACCTCCAGTCATTGTAGCATGGGGTGTTGAACATTTTAAATAAACTGATAATATAGGGAAGTGTCTCAAAATGCAGGTGTTGATTAAAACAGGGCAGTCAGGAGAAAAGTCAAGAGTAAGATCTTCATACTCCAGCTATGAGTGGAGCTTCCAGAGTGATAAAGGTTGCTCATATTTATAGCAAATATCCCAGCAGTGTCTGGGGAAAGAGACACATGTGACACTGACAAAACTGGTCAATTATATTTGTGGTATCAGGTACAAACAAGTGACTTAAAAATACTTTGTAAGACCATGGCTTAATCTGTACCAGCAGATAGCTGGCTTACACTGCGTATGGCAAATGCAGTTGTTACTTGAAGACCACATACTTGACTCTAGAAAACTGTCAGATACCTCTCTTCAAATTCTGCAGTATTTGGCAATGGCTCACACAAACCAAGTTAGCAACGTGGCTAGCTAAATTTGGCTCAGAGACTCCTGGGCTCTAATTACACCCTCAGTGTTTGGAGAAAGGACAGAAAAACTACTAGGGATGTGAACAATTTGTTGACAGTTAAGCGGGCGAAAATCTGTTTTTATTAAGTTTTTTATTTGCTTAAGTTCAATATGTGGGTCAATGACAATATTGTTGTTGTTATGGTTGCTATTTTTTATTAGCCTACTACATTTTTTTATCTGTGGAAGTTCAAAATATGGATGGATGTTTAGGCTATTTTGCAAAAACAAACTTCTTGTTTCATTAAATAGAGTCTCTTATTAATCAGTCTTTTGAAACATTAATTGAGGGGTTTGAGCTTCTGTTAAGCTATGCAGTGAGCGAAGAAGCAAACAATAATTTGGTACACACCAAATGGAACAAAATTTTCATCTTGTGATCTGTGCTGATCAAGTGGCTTGATTTTGTTATTATCCTACATCATAGAAAAAAAAAAAAGATTTGTCTGTAATGTATCGGCTTCAGCATCAGCTAGTTGACTGGCAGAAATTCATGTCGTTTTCATACCTAGAAGCTACACAGCACCGGTCTACTGACGGTCTACTCCAGGCTTCAAACTGAGCCAGCCCAAACAGGGCCTCACAAAAACAGAGGGTGTGGGTCACTTGAATCGATCTAACATGCTGAAGGAGGGAGTGAGGTATGATGCCACTGGATTCAAGCTGCCTGACACAGCTAAAACATTTTCACTAAACCACAAACAACCATCTACAACCATCCTGAGATGATGGTGAATTTTCACCATCCTGAGAAAGTCTTCATGTCATCCTCTTCCTGCAGCTCTAAGACAGCTGGGTACAAGAGACCCTGCTCTTTCTGCTGGACCCAAAAACTCAAAACAGACATCGCATATTTGTTTTTACGGACAATTTGGTGAAAAGTGTTGAAAATTGGCAAACAGTTCAAGGCATCATCTACTGTCCAACTAAGCATATTCCTTCTAAACAATGACCTGTGTTTGTTAAATTAGAAAGTTTGGAAGAAGCAATTTAAAGTAAAGAGAGCTTTTTACATTCTATAATGTTCTGTCCAGATTTCTAAAATACAACTTAGATGAAACTTAAATGGACATAGCTATTTTACTGAATAGAAAAATGGCTACAACCAAGGAAGCACTTTTATCTCCAACCTTAAAAGACTCTTACTGCAGCCTTAACTCACAACACATGGAGACAGAGCTTCCAGTTAACCTCATCCTCTTACTGCAGCTCTTACTCACAGCACATGGAGACAGAGCTTCTAGTTAACCTCATCCTCTGACTGCAGCTCGAACTCACTGCAATTATAGCTATTACAGCAATTATAATTATAGAACTCACTAGTTCAATTATAGAAATACATGATTGGAGTGATTGCAAATAGGCTGGTGTACAAACAATCAGCTGGACCTCATTTACTTACACATAAACTACCCTTTCCTTTAGCAACAGATGTATATTAAAGACCAACAGCAGATAAAAAGACATACAGTGCAATCATTTGGGTCTGAGATTACCACTACTGTGTGGCACACACAGGATTACAGCATAAAAAAAAACATGCATTAAATAAAACTGGACTGAGCTCTATCAGCCGCTTCCTTATCATCCTCTGCTACCTGCCCACACAGGTAGTCAGGCCTGGAGCTATGCAGGTATCCAGCACTCCCTGTCTCAGGGGTACTATAAGACCGCTGAATGCTTGAATTCAATCTCTTTGACAATTAGGCTAATCTGTCCAAAGCAGGTAGAGTCCGGACCCATACAGATTCTCAAACTGGTATTTTTAAAAACACTTTGGTCAATGTGTCCCAGCAGGTGTACTCTTCCCTGGACTTGTTTTTAGCTGACTTTTTCAAATATCCCAGACCACACCACAATAGCCAGCTAGCAAATGCTACTTCAGAGCAACTCTCGTCTGCTAGGAGATTCTCGCACCTGGCTATGAAGGATACGGGGACACTTCGTGGAACTTTTCCCCTAGGTCCTAAGGTCCCAACTGTGAAGGAAGCAGAACTACACCAGACGTGGATGCAGAAACAGGTCATGTTCCAGGGGAAAGTTGTATACTTTGACCAAGATTATTCCTCAGACGTACATAAGAGGGCTCGGGTACGTGAAGTGATTAAGCAACTGAAGGAGAAAGGCATTCAGGCCAGATGTTGATTTCCAGCGCAGCTAAGAGTGAATCTGGAAACGGGCATGAAGCCATTTTGACACTGGTGGAGGCGTTATCTGCTCAGAGCACCCTTGGCTTTTCAGTGTAGAAGCGGGAGCAGGAGCTGATTGGAGAGCCATGGCAGGTGCAGGAGAATAGGAGAAGAAGAGGGAGCGTGTCACTGTCCGAATGTCATCTTCCTTTCAAAATAATTTGTAGAGTAACTGAGCTCATCAAATAATGAGGTAATAGGTACTGCAACTTCATTTTGAGAGATGTATAATTCCTACAGTGGCAGATTAAGAAATGTTAATTTCAGTCAGTAATGGTTCAGTATACTGAATTTCAGAATGGGTTTTGGGGGAGGGGAATATGTCAGACATAATTTTCTATGAGAGAATCAAGTTAAGAGAACAACCTTACCAGGGGATTTGTGTTTTTCCTTGGGTGTTGTTTTAATGGCACTCAGTACTTACACCCCAGAGAGGTATGGAGGTTACCATTCTCTGCCTATTTACAAACAGAGGTTGGTTGAAATGGTTAAAACCACAATTACGGTTGAAGGTTTTACTTCTGTTCCAACTGGGTAGTTGAAAGTCATTTTTGCTTGCTTTATGACTTAAATCTTATGTGAATTATTGGATGTTAATAGTCACTTTTTTCTTGATATGTTATTTAAGTCCACATGAAAGTTTGTCTTTCTTTTGAAGGTGGGACACAGTGTAATGCTTGAAGGGACTGCTGGGTGGTGGGAGGGAGAGAAGTAGTAAAAGCAGATAAGAAAATTATAGTTAACTATGCCCACTTTGAATTTTACTAGTTATAATATAAATTGAATGACAACCCCCATAAAGAGGAAAAAAGTGGCATTGTTGCAAGAGACACATGCAAATGATGCTGAGCACAAGAAGTTAAGAAGAGAATGGGTAGATAAGGTATTTAATTCATATTGCCCAAATAGTAAAAAGAAAGGGGAGGCAACTTTGTTTAGTAGGTCAACATGTTTTTCAGTGGAAACAGATTTTCGAGACAAACAGGGCAGATATGTATTGGTGATACCTCTGCCACTCTCCTGGACGAGCTTAACAACTTTTATGCTCGCTTTCAAGCCCACAACTTGGATCCAGTGACAGCAGCACAGTGCCCATCCGATGCAGTCCATCTACATGCGATGGAGGCTGATGGGAGTAAAACTTTTAAAAGAGTTAAGGCTTGTAAAGCCGCCCACCCAGACGGCCTCCCTTCTCGTGTCCTCAAGACATGCTACACTCAGCTATCTCACATTTATACTGACATTTTTTACTTTTCCCTGTCATTGTGTGTGGTTCCACTGTGTTTGAAGGAAACCACCATTGTGCCTATACCTAAGAAAACACCAGTCTCTTGCCTTAATGATTACCAACCTAATGCTTTGACCTATATTAGTATCAAGTCCCTGGAGAGATTGGTTATATCCTATATAAAACGTTACATTCTCTTGATCCATTACCGTTTACCTGCTGTTCTAATAGATCTGTAGATGACACTATCTCGCTCTGCATAGTGCTTTGGTACACCTTGAAAAGAAAAATACCTATGTCAGAATGTTGTTTGTTGATTATAGCTCTGCCTTCAGTACAATTGTACCATCTAAGCTGGTATTGAAACTCAGAGGTCTTGGTCGGGGCAAATCTATCTGTAATTAGCTATTTGATTTTCTGACAGGCAGGTCCCAGTCTGTGAGAATAGGAAATTCTTCAGGGCTGCTGTCTCAATCCCCTATTGTACAGTCTGTTTACACATGACTGTGTTGCTAACATGACAACAACAGCATCATACAATTTGCACACAACACCACAGAGACTGGACTAATAAGCAACGGTGATAAGAGGGCCTATAGGAGGGGAGTGGAAGAGCTAACCATATGGTGCCATGATAACCACCACTCTCTAATGTCAATGAGACAAAAGAAATCACTGTTGACTTCAGAAAGACCAGAGAAAATCACATTCATATTCCCATTAATGGATCATCTGTTGAAATTGTTGATAGTTTTAGATTTCTTGGCATACACGTCTCAGACACCCTCAGATGGTCTCTGAACACCAACTGCATCCTCAAGAAAGCACAGCAGACTGTACTTTCGGATACATCTCAAGAGTTTTGGTATGAGTACCATGGCTCTGTGAACTTTTATCACTGTACCAGAGTATACTGACAGGCTGTATCACAGTGTGGTTTGGCAACCTGACTGCTCAGGACTGCAGACTGCTACAAAGGACTGTAAAGGCAGCAGCAAAAATCATTGGCAAAGAACTACCACAACCTCATAACATCTACACCACTCGATGCAAAGGGAAAGCCCAAAACATCACTAAGGACACCAGCCACCCCGCGCATGTTCTGTTCTCGCTCCTTCCATCTATAAAAATGTAACAGGAGCATCAAAACACACCACCCGTCTCAGTAACAGTTTCTTTCCACAGGCAGCCAGGCTGCTGAACAGCTGATGCTACCATATGCACTGCACATTGTTGTTGTATATTATGTAATGTTTTTGCGTACTGCATATTGTGTACATAATGTTTACATGTATATAATGTGTATATATGTGTACACTGATGTATTGTGCATATGTGTCCTTTGTTGGTTTTCTTGTGATGATGTGCCTCTATGTTAAGGCAGAGAGAGTCGAAGCACACATATTTCATTGTATTTTTAATACACATGACAATAAATTTGAATTGAACTGAACTGAACACAATCTGACAAACCTAATTGTCCAACATACAACTTACAATGTGCAAATATTAACATTTGTTGAAATTGTGTTTGTCTGTAATTGTGACTTAGCTGAATCACTGTCCCACAATTCCTCAGTTCTGCCTAAATCCATATTCTGTCCTTAATCTGTCTGTATCTTAAACATCTTGTCTAGATATTTGTATCTGTTTCAGCCATGTTAAATATTACATTTTCTGTGATATTGAATATCATGTTTTTACTACTGAGAGGGATTTCCTCACCTGTTTTGCTCTGCCTCCTGGGATCTGCAGGGAGGGGGGCAGGGTTCTGTAGCAGGGATGGGTGGCTCCCTTTGATTGGCTGGTCTGGGGAAACCCCTCCTCTTCTTTTTCTTCCCTTTCTCTAGTCAGCTGATTATGGTCCTCCACCTCATCAGTACCTCATGAAAGTAGGTCCTCCTTGGGAAGAGGCCGATGGTCAGGCAGATGAGGGAGAACACCAGGATCCAAAGCTCCAAGGCCATGTGCAATCCAACCAGTGCTGGAGCTGCTCTGTGGACACGGAGGCCAGGTCTCCACAGTGCTGTCTGCAGTAGCTCAGGGCCTCAGTCCAGATTTTATTCTCATAGACCAGAACCAGATTATCTGGAGGTAATGGAAAAAGAAATGTTGAGATAGTGAATATAAATTAAAAATAACAGAATCACACGTGCTTTTGATGTGAAGGTATTACTGTAGCTTTTCCACAGATCCTGGATAAAATAACATGATAAAACAATAAATGATGTAGTGAGCAGCTGACTCATAAAGACGTTCACCTGTTTTCAGAAATATGCTATGCTTTATTGAAGCATGTAGTGGCATATTATGTCCCACAGATATGATATTTATTTGAGCTAAATAGCCCAAAAACAAGAATGTAAACCTGTAAATTGCCAGGTGGTGGTGGTGGGGGGGTGTGCTCTGTTAATGCAAATTTTTAATGTATATGTTTTCCTTTTTTTCCCCACCTACAAATATATGTTTTTGGTTATCGTTAATGTAATAACACAAACACATTTTGTAAATGGCTACCAGTTACAGTCCTGATGCTGGTGGGGGCCATAAAATACATTAGCTGAAATGTGAAAGGAGTCTGTACTTTCATAACGTGTGAAAGAGTGCTTTCTCACCCTTCACTGTTCAGGGGTAGGCTTTGCTTTCATCCAAGCAGAGGTAGGCAAAGTACACAACTCCATTACTTGAGTCAAAGTATAGATACTCCTGGCCAAATATTACTCCAACACAAGTGAAAGTTGTTCAGTCAAATTTTTACTTGAGTTAAAGTACTGGAGTACTTGCTTTTAAAAAATACTTAAGTATTCAAAAGTACATTTCCTTTCAATGTCAACACCTTGTTGTATTGTTGCCACAAAGCATTTACAGAACCTAATGACGCTGAAACAACTGACTGAATGCACTGACCTGCTTGTAGAAACTGTAGAATAAAAAGCTTGTAGAATATTCTACAAAGCCTATAGAAATACAATTGAAAAGACACTTAACTTACTAATAACTGATGCCTGCTTGGGAATGTTTTTCTGTCATATTAATGTAGTTTTCACGTTAGCTCGGAAGCTACCTGTCTTGTGAATTTGATGAATAACTTTGTTATATATTTGCAAAATGCTTGCTCATCAACGTGTCCACTACGCTGCCATGATCAAGCAGCAAGCTAGCCTCCTGAGTTAGCTTGCGAATGTGCTTCGATTGGAATGGTATTAACATGTCATTCACAAATGGTTGGAGTGTTCCATGAAGTCCAGCATGAGAAGGACACCAGTACTGTTCTTGAAACGTAGACACATACGATCGAATTAGAGCACATCCTTTTACCTTTGGCTGGTGGTGATTCATATCCTGCACTGTGGCCACTCTTATGTCTTGCGAGTCTGGCAGCGGTCTTATTTGTCTAGTCATTTCGCACTACGCTGTATCAGAGTTTAACATCTGTGAAAGAAAACGAGTATATTTTTTTGCAATGCCTCTTGTCTTTCTTGAATCGAGGACTTTGAAACGCTGAGCCATTTTCCTCACCTGAGAGGCCCACCTGCTTCCGTTGTCAGTATGCTAAATGGTAACTCATTCGCCAGCTAGCAACGCTATATATTTTGATATTTTTCCCACTTAGCTTAGCCCACTGGTCTAAAACTCGGCCTGAATTCAATAGGATCCTACTACAATTTTGAAGGCAGTGACGAAGTTTGTGCTCGGGAAACAGAGCAAACATTTAAAACGATATGAATCTTTCTTCATTTCAAAAATCTTGGACTTCAGATATGGCCACGGGTACTCTGGTGAGGAATCGTCATCTTTATCTGTCGTAGCCATCATTACAACCTCCAAGTTCAAACTGAAGTTCAAAAAATGCGGCAAGTACTTTGAATTTGACTGACAGCGTAGAAGTAGTTTACTGTGATTGGTTTTTCTCCTGTGACGGACACACTATATGGCCTATCGCATTTTAGAAAAGAAAAGGAAATTCATCCATTGACTTCAAAGTAACGAGTAACGGAAACCATAGCAATGTAGTGGAGTCAAAAGTACAATATTTGTCTTTCAGATGAAGTGGAATAAAAGTCATAAGTTTCCAAAAAAAAAAAGTATACTCAAGTAAAGTACAGATACTCGAAAAATGTGCTTAAGTACAGTACTCAAGTAAATGTACTTCATTACTGTCCACCCCTGGGTAAGTCAATAATGCTATGGTTTGTTCCAAACAGGGTTTGTTTAGTCTAAACAAGTAAATGAAATGACCGTCAATTACATGGTGATGTTGCAGAGTATGATGTCTGGTACTAAGAGAGGACAGTACAGTCATTTGAGATGGGCCCAGGCAAATTTTTGTTTTCTCTTGTCTTATCTTTGAATTGCATATCATTTTCACCAAGCTGAAGTTTCAAATTCCTGAATTCAGGATACATGCAAATCAAAGTGAACGTATGTGGGTTTTTGCCATCCTTGTGATTCAGTGAGAGACAGTGTGTGCTCTGCTTAATGTCTTTGGCCAGTTTTCTTTTGGATAGAGAACATCTGCTTCAGCCTCCCAAATTAAGCTGGTCTTTTGCAGCAGAGTGAGTACTAGCACTGATACGATTTAATAATAAAGGGGAAATGTGACAAAAACCTATAAATCTCACTTTCAGCATCAAAAGTTGCTATGGAAACATACTATGGCTGACCTGGGTGAAGTTTCTATGAATTTCGCTGCTTACATTTCCTTGTGGTTGATGCAAACTGCTGTCATTTGGCTGGTTTTCCCTTTTTCCATGAGACAATAACCAGACAGCTCTTTCCCCATCTAAAACCATGGTCTCAGAGCCTGCTTCTCCCAAGCCATCCAACCCATGACTGCTCACACTCCAGTGCTTTCTCCCTGATTACCTTATCAGAGGCAGCAGCAATAAACTATTTCCACAGCATATATTTGTAAAAATAATTTCAGAGAAATAAGAGTTACAGATATGTTGATGGAGGTAAAACCAGTCAAAGGTGAGCAAAAATGTTCAATAATTGCATCAGTGTAAATATGGAGTCAGACCAGGACCTTTTTCTCTGATGATTCTCTGATTCTCCTCTTTCCTCTGGCTGCCCCTCTGCATTGGGTGCAGGTTTACATGGGGCTGCTCTAACATTTGGGGAGAGAGAGAGAGAGAAAGGTAACACTGAATACTGAAATATTCAAACTGGGCTCATAAGAAAGCTTTGAGATGTGTACAGATGTGTATTATTTTAGGAAATACACTTCAGTATCTATCTCTAAATTTGCCAGACTTATTGAGTAACAGAAGTAAAATGGTAACCTGTGCACTTATTAAGGAGGACATTTTAAATGAATGTTGTTCAGTGAATCCTAATGTGTCTTTATCACATTTCAGAACATCACACAGCTCTGTCTTCAGCTCCTGCTGACAGCAGTGGGTGCACAGCCTGTCCTCTCTGGGTGTCCAGTCTCACACAGTCTTTACTTTGTCTTTTATCTCTCTGAGTCTTTTCTCTCACCCTGGAAAGGCAGTCTGTCAATCTTTCAAGGTCCGATGCTCTAACTTGCTCTCTTTCTCTGTCTCATGTAAATGAACTTGTCTCATGGAAAAAGGGAAAACTAAACAAATGACAGCAGTTTGCATCAACAGCAATAAGCAGATACTGCAATGTTTAGAATCTCTAGTCAGGCCAGCAAAAGCAGTTGGCTGGAATCTAAAGCTGTCAAGGTAAGAACCTTCACTATTGAGAGGAAGAAAATGAGTAAAAATATTAAGTTTTTAAGTACGGTAGGTACCGTACCGTACGTACAGTAGCAAGTTCAGGCCTCCCTCCTCCTCCTCCCCCACCTACCTCCGTTCGCCAGCCACCTCCGTTAGCAGCTGTTTCCAAGGTAAGAATTCTTCATAAAAGACAATTTTGATATATATACATATATATCAAATCACATACATATATATAGTGTTATTCTCATCAAGGCTGAACAGTTTAAAAAAAGACATAAATTTTGTTGTAGATAGTGTTATTGTCATCAAGGCGGAACGGATTACATTTTTTTCCAGTATTTTAAATGGGGAAAATTATTTTGAGTTACGAATATTTTGGGTTGCGAGTCGGGTCTTTGAACGAATTGAATTCATATGTCAAGGTTCATTGTTCACTGTATATCATTAGCCACTAGTATTAGGTAGTATTTTCAGCAACTGAACCATCTTGTTACAAAGATTCTTTGATTAAGCTCTTAGGTAAGCGAAACTATTGCAGTAAAATTTTCCCCCTTGTTAAGTCACTGGAAATGCGTTTGTAATGACCACAAACAGCGTAAATGTGTATATGAGGGGCCGTCAGGGACATAATTCAGAATTAGCATTCACACACACATATAAAACAAAACACATTCACACACTATAGTCGAAACGTCACACACGTACAAATGAAATGCTTTCACAAACACTACTGAAATGTTATGCTGTCTCACACACACAACTGAAATGCTTTTATACACACAACTAAAATGTTTTGTTTTCACACACACAACTGAAATACTTTTACACACACAACTGAAATGAGCTCACACACACAATTGAAATGCTTTTATACACACAACTGAAATGTTGTGTTCTCACACACATTATTGAAAAGCTCTCATAAATACTACTGAGATTTCAGTGTAACCGGAAGGCTTTTCAGTGTAAAAGGAAGGCAACTAGCTTCAACTAACTTCAACGTCATATGTGTTTTAACGTCGGCAAGAAAAAAACAAAACCTGTCTATCGTCCTCTCATGTGCTTATAGCAGCAACATAGTTAGAATGGCAATACACAGGGTGTAAATATCCATCTCACCTTCTTCTCCTTGTGGCCGATGTCCATGGGCCAAAGCTCTGCTGAGCGTGATACCGCGGCACGGAAGTCCGGACTGGACCAGCAGCTGGCTGTGGCTGGCCGTTGCGGCTGCTGCGCCCGCCAGATGGGAAAAGCGACATCAGTCCACTCTCCACCGTGTCGGCACCTGAGGCAACCTGTGACTTTTGCCCAGTTGTTGCATTAGACAATGTTCGAATTGTCTCTGCCGATGCCAAAATGTTGTTCAGTAATGCAGCAGCTTCTGTTAAATGGCCGGAGAGCTCCTGGAAGGACATGTGCGCTCCAAAGCCATTTCACTTCCCCTTCCGAGCTGCCTTCCTTTTACACTGAAATTCCTTCCAGTTACACTGAAATCTCAGTCGTATTTATGAGAGCGTTTCAATAATGTTTGTGAGAACACAACATTTCAGTTGTGTGTGTGTGAGTGCATTTCAGTTGTATGTGTGAGCGCATTTCAGTTGTGTTTGTATAAAAGCATTTCAGTTGTGTGTGAGCTCATTTCAGTTGTGTGTGTGAAAACAAAACATTTTAGTTGTGTGTGTGAAAGCATTTCAGTTGTGTGTATAAAAGCATTTCAGTTGTGTGTGAGAAAACAACATTTTAGTTGTGTGTATAAAAGCATTTCAGGTGTGTGTGTGTGAGACAGCATAACATTTCAGTAGTGTTTGTGAAAGCATTTCACTTGTAAGTGTGAGAAGTTTCGACTATAGTGTGTGAATGTGTTTTGTTTTATATGTGTGTGTGAATGCTAATTCTGGATTGTGTCCCTGACGGCCCCTCATACTTTCAAGCGCTTTCCTCACACTTTTCCTTGAGCAGGGTGGGGATAAGACGCAAAATCAGTTACTCCATTTTTGAAGTTATATGTACCACTACTTAAATAAGTCACCACATTGGAACTAGGAAGTTAAGGATTCAGGTGAACCACACAGAATCAAGGGAAGCCTCAGAACGTTATCCGGAAAACTCAGAGTGATGGCTAGCAGATATCACTAATTTATTCAGATGGTTAATGTTATGCAGGAGAGTTCTGGCTATCTAGTATGGCTAGCTAAACTGCTAATATTATCATACATAAAATCAGCAGGAGCTAACACAATCCCAATGATGTTTGGCCTGACACATTTATTTTCCAGACCAATGAGTACATATGCAATATCATGGAAGTACTAATGGTAGTTGGCTTTGCTAATTACTACAACTTATATTACATTCATAATATGAATCATAAATCATATCATAAATATCCTGTATTTAAATCTGTATGTGTGTCTGTAGATTGAAAATCTGGAGTAATGATGCAAGAAGTTGTAACTATTGTGCTGATCTCAGGTCAGTGGATACACAATTTTTATGTTTTTGGATGTATTTATGTGTGTTTTTGCGTCTGTGTTATTGTGTCCATTTTTGTGTGTCTGATGTTATATACAGTACGAAAAGTTTCACCACACCTGACTGAATGTATTTTTATCTAAAGGCTTGTGCATAGATAAACAGCTAAGCTGAAGTCCATGTATAAATATCTTTCCAAAACAGAAATGTTCAGTTTAAGAAATATTTTTTAAATGCCATCTCTCCCCACATCCAGTACTTTTCATTGAGAACTTCAGGGAAGTTTAACAGGCTGAACCACAATCATTATATTTTCTTAATTACTGTGAGCTTCAAAGGTTTAAAACTCAAACATTTATATGTGAATGATGTGTGCATGTTTGTGCATGTGTTCCCTTTATATGTGTGTGTGTCTGTGCGCATAAATGTTTGATAAATGTATGTGTGTGTGTGTGTGTGTGTGTGTGTGTGTGTGTGTGCGCACATGTTTGATATGCGTGTGTTCCACAGGGCTCTGCACACTCTGCTCTTGCCTCTCTCATCAGTATCATTTTGTAAACATAGAGAAGAGCTGGACTGAAGCACAGAGTTACTGCAGAGAGAAGTACATTGACCTGGCAACCATATACAACCAACAGGAAATGGAGGCACTGATGGGAGTTGTAGGCAGTGGTTATCAGGGAGATGCCTTTATAGGACTGAAGAGGCAAAACACCTGGAAGTGGGAGTGGTCTCTGGCAGACAGAGGATTCTGCAGTGAGGGAGAGACTGAGTTTAGGAACTGGGAAAGTGACGAACCAAACAATTATGGAGGCAAGCAGCACTGTGTAGCCATGACTTCTCATGGGGAATGGAATGATAAGTATTGTGCCCAAACAAGACCCTTCATCTGCTACAATGGTGAGAACTCATGTCTGTTTTTACCTCATTATTCACACAGGAGAGGAGTCTGATTCAGAGAGAGTAACTCCTTTTATCTAATTACACACACAGCAGTGGAGTCCAACTCAAAGAGAGGAACTCCTTTTATCTCATTACACACACAGCAGTGGAGTCTGACTCAAAGAGAGTAACTCCTTTTATCTCATTACACACACAGCAGTGGAGTCTGACTCAAAGAGAGTAACTCCTTTTATCTCATTACACACAAAGCAGTGGAGTCCAACTCAAAGAGAGTAACTCCTTTTATCTCATTACACACACAGCAGTGGAGTCTGACTCAAAGAGAGTAACTCCTTTTATCTCATTACACACAAAGCAGTGGAGTCTGACTCAAAGAGAGTAACTCCTTTTATCTCATTACACACAAAGCAGTGGAGTCTGACTCAAAGAGAGTAACTCCTTTTATGTCATTACACACACAGCAGTGGAGTCTGACTCAAAGAGAGTAACTCCTTTTATCTCATTACACACAAAGCAGTGGAGTCTGACTCAAAGAGAGTAACTCCTTTTATCTCATTACACACAAAGCAGTGGAGTCTGACTCAAAGAGAGTAACTCCTTTTACCTCATTACACACACAGCAGTGGAGTCCAACTCAAAGAGAGTAACTCCTTTTACCTCATTACACACACAGCAGTGGAGTCTGATTCAGAGGCAGTAATATGGAGAGTAGGCTACTCAGGTCTGCATGACTCCTGTAATCAGAGATGCATTCTTATTGATGAGTCTTGCAGAGTGATTATCTGTAAAGTTCAAGTTGCTGTGTTACAGGAGAAGCTGCTCAGAGATACATCCTGATTAATCAGGCTAAGACATGGAGAGAGGCTCAGAGCTACTGCAGAGAGCATCACAAAGACCTGGCCGGTGTGATGAACCAGGCTGAGAACCAGGAGATAAAGCAGACCGCAGGAGGACAGGACGTGTGGATCGGCCTGTTCAGAGGGTTCTGGAAGTGGTCGGACCAGAGCAGCTCCTCATACCGCTACTGGAGCACAGGACAACCTGACAATGCTGGAGGGAACGAGAACTGTGCTGTAGTGAGTGCTACTGATGCAGGGAGATGGAAGGATCTGGACTGTAATGAGCCAAAACCTTTTGTCTGCTATGAAGGTGAGTGTCGGTTTTCTGCTGCTCCGAACCCTACTTTATGACAGACGTGGGCCAGTGGAATGATCGGGACTGTAATAACACACACCCTTTCATCTGCTATGAAGGTGAGTCCATCAGTGTCCTGCTGCCTCAGTTTGAATGTAAAGTCTGTTCCAGATTTAAATCGGTTGCTCAGTTTGTATTGGCGGTGCTGATGTCACACATGATTGACAGGGAATGTCCTGCGGTCAGGGGAGGGGTTGAGAGAGCTGGGGCATCTGGTGTCACATTCCACAAGTGGAGTCTATGGCTCTGAAGAGGCTTATGGCTCTGAAAGTGTCACAGTGTGTAGTTTAAAGAAAGATTTTATCCAGATATTATCTCTGTAATCACATAAAACTTTGAATACAAACTGATGTAAGTCAGGATCTGAGAACATTAAATATCCTCAGATTTAAGGCATATGATTCTATCATTTTTATTTTATTTTCATTCTCTCATTTTCTTCTTACTCTCTCTCCAGATAATCTGGTCTTGGTGCATGAGAATAAGAGCTGGGATGAGGCCCTGAGCTACTGCAGACAGCACTATGGAGACCTGGCCTCCGTGTCCACAGAGCAGCTCCAGCACTGGGTGAAGAGGAGGGCTCAGAGCGCCTCCACAGCTCACCTGTGGCTGGGCCTGCGCTACTCCTGTGCCCTGCATTTCTGGGTTTGGGTCAGTGGGGAAGAATGCCAGTACCAAAACTGGGCCCCAGGAGATGAGACCGGGGAGTGTGGGCACAGGGGGGCAGTAGAATCTGGAGCGGGGAAACAGTGGGTCAGTCTGCCGAACACTGAAGAGCTCAACTTCATCTGCATCAAATGTGGTGGTGAGTCCGAGGCAGCATCCCAAAACTACACCCAGATACTAATATATATATACTCTCCATACATCAGTAATACTGTAGTAACACACACCCTGATACACATCTATACACACTCTGTACATCAGTGATACTATAGTAACACACACCCTGATACACAGCTATACACACTCTGTACATCAGTAAGACTATAGTAACACACACCCTGATACACAGCTATACACACTCTGTACATCAGTAAGACTATAGTAACACACACCCTAATACACAGCTATACACACTCTGTACATCAGTGATACTATAGTAACACACACCCTAATACACAGCTATACACACTCTGTACATCAGTGATACTATAGTAACACACACCCTGATACACAGCTATACACACTCTGTACATCAGTAAGACTATAGTAACATACACCCTAATACACAGCTATACACACTCTGTACATCAGTGATACTATAGTAACACACACCCTGATACACAGCTATACACACTCTGTACATCAATAAGACTATAGTAACACACACCCTAATACACAGCTATACACACTCTGTACATCAGTGATACTATAGTCACACACACCCTGATACAAACCTTTTTCCACTCTGTACATGCTTAATGCAATCTGTAATGTCTGTGTGTGTGTGTTTGACATTTAGGTGGTGTGTGTTACTCAGTGAATAAGAAACATGTGTTGCGAGTTGAGCTGAAAACCCCCTCAGCCCTGAATATGAATGATCCTGCGGTCGGTGAAGCTGTCTTACAGCAGGTAAGAGAGAGAAAATGCCACTCAACATTTCTTTACAGACAATGTTCAGAAACACACCATCATCATTAGAGTATTACACATAAGCACAATCTCTAATCAGGATGAAATTCTGCATCAGATATTTAAATCTCATCAGCCTCTCCAGCACTGTGTAGGTTTTATGCCTGGTTGCTCCCACACTCACCTTTGACTACCCAAACACAGTAGTTATGCTTTCAACAATATTAGTATTTTCCCCCATTTTCCAATCTGAATTGAACAATGTCATCACCCATCACACAGCTTTCAACCTTCCTGTGTTTGCATCAGTTGCCATGCTAACTCTAATATTACATTTAGCGGTGTGCTTTTTGCATCAGTAGCCATGTTAATGGTAACATTACATTTAGCAGCAGTGTTTTTACATCATTAGCCATGTTAGTGCTAATATTACATTTAGCTGCAGTGTTTTTGCATCAGTAGCCATGCAAACGCTAATATTACATGTAGCTGCAGGGTTTTCATCAGTAGCCATGCTAATGGTAATATTACATTTAGCTACTGTGTTTTTGCATCAATAGCCATGCTTGCACACATTTAGCTGCAGATTACAAGTGCTAGCAAGATTTAGCTGTATGATTTATGATGTTTATTTGAAATATAAATGTAAATATAAAATATTATTTCGGAATTAAAATTGAGAGTGAAAATATGTAAAATGAACTGTATCACAGTCAGAGTTACTGTTTGTGTAAAATTAATGATATTATCTGGAGAAGAGTGTTTGTGTGTTTCTGTCTCAGATGACTATGGAACTGGCTAAGGACGGGATTACTGGAGTTAAACTGAGATGGAGAAAACAGCCAGATGGAGAGATTTTCCACCGAAAGGAGGAGGAGGAGGAGGAGAAAGAGGAGTGTAAGAAGCTGGAGGTGTGACTGTGTGCACCCCTCAGTCTCCTAGTTTATCTTTTTAAGAAGAGTCACTCTACATCACTCTAATGCTCTAATATGTGTGTGAACTCTAACAGTAACACTGTGATATTTAGTGCAGGTAATACACATCCCTGTAGAATGATCTAATCATGATATATTCTTCTGTTAACTTAAACAGTTCTCTTTTTAGGAAACTTCTTAAAGATTGAACTCACTCAGTACTATTTGATGCATTCAGTCTACATTTTTATAAAACTGTCAATATCTCATTAATGCTTTACTGTTCATGTACTTCTAAATAGATCTAAATATTGTTTTAATATATTCAGCATATTATGAACGTCTGTCTCCAAACACAAGTTCAAATGAGTTTTTTAGTGTTTTAGAGTGTTAGTGGAGACAGCGCCTACCTCACCTGATGACTCAAACTCTGTGGTCCTAAAGAGCTGTGTTTTTCCTGCTTTATGGCAATGGAGATGGGTGAATCTGTGTAACATCTCAATGCTGTAATAAAATGTGAGTGAGACAGCATGTTTAAGCTGCTGTCTTAATATCAGACAGCACTTTTAGTCATCTGTGTTGAAAGGTTAGGGTTAGCGTTAGTCATCTGTGTGAAAAAGTTAGGATTAGGGTTAGTCATCTGTGTGAAAAAGTTGGCTTTTATGTCTTCTGATTGTCAAATGCCTGATTGGTTGAGTAAGTGAAGTAACCGTCAGGAGCTAAATAAATAAATATGGAGTGTGGGGAAGACTGAACAAGAGACGGATAATAATAAATAGCATTTAATACTTAAAATATAGTCTGTATACTCATTAGGTGAGTGCACTTTGCAAGGCTCTCTCGGTCAATGCAATATCAGAGTGAACTGAAGGGTACAGTAGACAAAATCATCATCTGCAATTAGCCACATTAGAGTGTTTTATGGAAGAATAATTTAGATTTAGAATATAGTAACCAGGGCTGCGTTCCAATCCGAAACAAAATCCTCCCCCACTTCTTCCCTCCAATTGAGTGAGCCCTCCAGTGACGTAGCAGGTGAGGGAGCCCTTCCTGAGTGAGGGGCAGCAATGGAGGGGAGGGGTTATGTCTTTTCGAATTGGAATGGCCCTCGTGGTTCTTCCTCACTTTGCAATCCTGCGCAAGGACTGGATTGCCGTGGTGTGTTACTTGCAGGCTGCAGTACCTGTTCCAGTTCAGCTCTCCACCGCATAACCAATGTAAAGATGGAGAGAGTTCTCTCTAGGCTACGTTATGCAACTTAACCATAAATATAGTTAGACAGTGAAGATGCATGTTTGCTAGATATGCCTAAATGTTAATTTCCCATGCCAAAATCCCTATATTTTCCATGACCCTAAAACCATTTTAAATCGATGTTTTTATCTACTATTAATTGATGTGATGTTATTTTCAATAAAGTTGCCAAGCTTTTCTGACGTGAAGCCACCTATTTATATGCACAATTTAATAATCATATTAAATAATTATCACAATCATAACAATAGTTACTATAATGATTTGTGTAGCACCTTTTGAGCACGGTGCATCCCGAAGTGATTCGCATAGACAAGTAAAGATAATAAAATCGGTAACGATAAAATATGGTAAAACAGATCAATAAACCACCTAATGATACATAAGTGTGAAGTGTAACAAGGTGTAAAAGTACATATGTAGAGACAGGAGAAATGATGAAGCAAAAAATAAAAATCAATATCGATATCAGAAGAATTAACCGGAAATTATGCTGTGATACATATAGGCAATTATACCGGTATGTTTAAATGGCGATTTAAAAACAATACGTGCTCAACAGAAGATTCTATTTCATGCGGTGTGGATGATTGAAGCTAAGGGTAGCATAATTGTTACATTTCAAGATTAAAAAAATGTAGGTTATTCTTAACAAAATGCATGGCTACGGCAGCTATGCCTCTACCAGCTTATGAGAGTTTATGGTTAAAACTTCATGGCCAAAACGTATATTTTTTTGGACTACCAATTAACTTTATAAGCGGCTATTGAGTGTTGGGCATTTCCTTTGAATCTGTAAGAATTAAATAACGACCACCACCAACAACATAGCATTTTAGCGAATGGATTGTAAATCAATCGGCAACAGAGGTCTTTGAATTTGGTAAACTTTGTTTTTAAATTTGCTAGTTCTTTGGTAGCAAGAGCATAATATTCATATACATTACATTATCATCATCATCATCATCATTTAGCTGATTCTTTTATCCAAAGCAACTTACAGATGATTAGGCTAGCCAAGGGCCAATTCCCCCTGGGAGCAATGTTAAGGGCCTTGCTCAAGGCAGCCCTTACTGTGGCTGGACTGGGGCTTGAACCACCAACCTCAGGTGTCCCAGTCATTTACCTTAGCCACTAGACTACAGGCTGCCCCTAAACTACAGATATACAGTTTAATATGTGGGCAAGTGAGCAAGCATTGGCGTGCATTCTGGGCAATATCAACGCTTGGAGGGATGATTTTTGTTGGCTCTGCTGGAGGGAGTGAAACCGAGGGCTTGAGGAAATGAAAATTCGCCCTTCCCTCAACAAATCTGGAATGCAATCCCCCTCACGGTGGCAGCCATCTTACATACGGGACTTTTCGGGGATTCCCCCCTTGATTCGAGGGAAGTGAGCATGAAGAAGCAAGAATTTTTTCGGATTGGAACACAGCCCAGGGGCTCAAGTGAGAGGTGTTTGTTAACAGGTGAACGGATGCTTGATTAATATAAAGTGGAAACAGCTGGGCAAATTGAAGTCGAGACAGTCTGGCGAACTGAAGTTGAATTGCGAGAGCACGGAAGAAGCACATGATCCACCACAGAAGCTGCAGAAAAGCTGGGAAAAAAGCCGCTTCTGGGTTCAAGTGAGCATTCACAGTAACTCTCCTGTTGTGTTTGTTTCATGTTAAATAATTTTGTGTTCCAAGTCCAAAATCACCGCCCCATTAATAGCTGATTATAAATCCATAATAAAACATTATCACCTAATGTTGTGTTGCGATCTTTTTATGAACTTACGTTCTTGTGAACATTACAAGTTTTGAACTTCTATTTGCTATTCAAGGCCTCATTGACCCGAGCTCATCCAACTTGTTTCTGAGTAAAAAAAGCATAATGTATGGATTATTATGATTATAACAAATACTCAGATGAAAAATATTGTGCTATTTATCACAGACTACTTTGTGTCAAAGTTTAACAGGCACATTTGTTTTGAAACCTTTTAAAATTTTTAAATAGTGGCACAAAATAACATCTGTTGTGTCATAGGCCCAAAACTACACATGAAAAGTTTACCATATTATAAAATTAATGTCTGAACACATTAAAGAACAGCAGTAACAATAACAGTATTACAATAACAAAAACATTAAAATGTTCACAATCTGTCAATCAATGGCGGTTACATTTTGCTACATTACCACGATGAACTATGCCCACCCACTATGCCTGTCTTCACTGTAGAACACCAACCACTCTCAATTGTTCCATCTTTCAAATACCTGGGCAGCATCCTTTCTCAGGGCTGCAACATTCATTACGAAATTCACAATAGAATCAAGCAGGCCTCTATAACCTTGGGCAAACTCCAGCCTAAGGTCTTCCAAAACAAACACCTCCGCCTGCATGCCAAAATTGCAATTCACAAAGCTGTCTGCGTCACCGCTCTCCTATACAGCTGTGAAGCCTGGGTCACATAGAGCCACCGCCTAAGGTTGCTGGCGCGATTCCACATAAGGTGTCTGCAGTGAATCATGGGGGTCATGTGGTGAGATTCTTTCTAGGACAAACAAAATATAGAGTCACTGAATATGGTCACTGAACACCAACTGCACTGGCTTGGACATGTCACCAGGATGTCTCAAGAACACCTGACACATCAAGTCCTGTATGGACAGCCTCATCTGGGCCACCAGTCTAATACAATCATCAGTTTATAATTGAACTTAAAAAATGACATTAAAATTCCAGAATATAATAGTTTAGGCCGATAACCCCCTTTTCTTAAGATGGTGAAGGTGGTAGTGAATCAAAGCAGAATTCTTCTTTCGGCCATGTGTTTGCAAATGTGAATGACTTCTTCATGGTCAATGGGGACGTCCCTCTCAATGGACAGCAGCAGCAGATCTGAGAGCCTGCCTTCCCCACATCTGTTTCTGAGCTGGGTCTCCATTATTTTTACTTTAAAGAATAAGCACTCAACTGTAGACTTTCTATTTTCTACATCTTGCTTGTCACGTATTTCATCTGGGACCTCAATGCCAGCTGCTTCTGCTTGCTCTGTGGCTTTTGAAAAGAGGACCTTGACCCTGACAGATCAAGATCCTTTCGCTGGAGTGTGGCAGAAGCAATAGCAGTCTCAGTGTGTGACAGGTGTGGTGATCTCCATGCAAAGTATATATTCAAAATCTGTGCTACGCAACACCATCCGGCCACTACATGCTGCAGAGTCTGGTGGATCACTCTCAGTAGATCACTCTCTGGTGAGTCACTCTCAGTAGATCACTCTCTGGTAAGTTACTGTCAGTAGATCACTCTCTGGTGGTCACTCTCAGTAGATCACTCTCTGGTGGTCACTCTCAGTAGATCACTGTATGGTGGATCACTCTCTGATGGACTCTCTCCATCATGATGGATCAAAAATGTTCAAACTACTTATAGATATCTGGATGCATCTAGAAGAAACCATGAATCTAGAAGAAAACATGAAATACTGCTCACGGACGTAATTCAGTATGCGTTTTCCATTTAGGCGACTCTGCTGTCTGCTTGATATAGAATGGTTAAGTTAAACACAATCTGGGAAAATTGGGAGAACAATGGTAAACTACCTCAAACAATGCAAAGTTTTAATTAACACCATTGTCAGTTTTCTATGTGAATCTCTCTTTTTTTCCTATCAGCACTGGACAAAATGACAAGTGTTTTTTCACAGCTTGTTGGAACATCTCTAAGTAAAACCACTGATCTACGATCATTTTCATCTTTTGATTCCCACTGACTAAAGGTAGGCAGGTGATTTGAAAGAGTCAGAGTTTTCTCAGAAATGCTGGGATAGGCTCCATCCCCCACCCCACCTCCTTGAGTGGGAACACATAATGGATCTATAAAGCTGTTTTAAAAATGTATTGTTTTACTGAACATATTCATTAATAAAGGTGTGTACAGTATAAATAATATCAGTTGTATAATGGGTTGGAAGAAAGCCAAACTGACTCTTACTCAAGTCACTGTGTTCAGTAAGGAAGGACTGTATTCAGGCATTTAGAATACAGCAGAAAACATTCCCCAGGTTACTGTTCACACAGATTACACATTAGTTACTGGGGTCGGGTTTATCTCCACTTCTGTAAATTTCGGAGTAGTAGTTCTGATTTTATTTTGTAAGTTAAGTTATTCAGTTTTTCCCAGAGAAGACACATTGACAAAAAACTAGTGCAAATCGCTATACTCTTCAAGTTGTACAATTGCTTTGTGAATGATTTTTGTTTCATTTACTTTAAGGCATGCTTGTACAATCTAAGCATCTCACATTTGAGGTTCAAATCTGGGTTTTGTGATTGTGATATTTGGAATAATAGTCTCATTTTCTCTCTCATGGATTTGCATTCATCATCAAACCATTTTCTTAAGCATTTAAGATTTCTGGTTAGTTTTTTTGGGGTTATCTTAAATTACAGATTGAAGAACAAATGCCTTTAATTCCTAGGTTTTCCAGTTCTGTTCAGGTGCACATTGATTTGACAGTGGTGGTAAAAAGGGGTCTGTGGTCTGTCAGTGAATGCATTAATGTTGGAGGGGTCCATATCAGTGATGGCATAGTCGACTACACTAGCTCTAAGAGCTGAGCAGTAAGTGAAGCTCCCTAAAGAGTCCCCTCTGATCCTGCAATTAAGCATGTACAGGCCTAAGGCTCCACAGAGACGCACTGACTCCCTACTGTTTTTGTTCACAGCACAGTCAGGGCTGTTTCTCTGTGGTACAGTTGGTGTTCAGGGGGTTGTGTGTGATATTCATGTCTTACATCAAAAAAATTACATACACACACCCTTAACATTTATGATATAATTTTATTGTAATAAAATAAAACATGATTACACAATAGTTCTTCAAATGAACCTGCTACAAAGCCATATTGTTATATACAGGATTGAACTTGTACTGAGGTAAACTGGAGACATCTGAAACTGTGTCTCTCTCCTACCTGAGTAGTCCTGTCTACTGTATCTATGTACAAATCTGTGTGTGTGTATTTCTGCAGGCACATATGTTACAAATATACAAAATACTGTGTGTGTGAGCTATGAAACAGAATTTGGTTGAGTGTGTATTTAAGTCAGTGTGTGTGCATATGTACGTTTGTGTTTGTGAGTGAAAATTAATTTTTTGGTGCGTGTGTGTGTGTCTATGTTTTTATAGGTGAATGTATATGTGTGTTTTTATGTGTGGGTGGAAGTGTCAACTGCAAACACAGTCTTTTTTTTTTTACTGTGTTTGCAGTTGTATCAGTGTGTTTGTGTGTAGCAATTCCGGTGTGTGTTGATACATCTGAGACTGTGAGTGTGTGTGTATGTGCATGCATTTTAAAGTGTATGGCGTGTGTGTGTGTAGCAGTACAGGTGTGAGTATGTGTGCATATGTGAGCATGTTTTTATAGGTGTGTGTGTGAGCTGGAGTGGATATGTGTCACAGGGAGAGTGTATAAGTGCGTGTGTGTATGTGTGTGACTCTACAGCCACACACTCCAAACCCAGCACAGATGGGGTGTGTGGGTGTGTGTGTGTGTGTGACTGTACTCCAGTTGGCACAGGGACACTGAGGTGTTTGATCCATACACTCTTAACCCAGCACAGAGGTGTGTGTGTGTGAGAGAGAGAGAGAGAGAGTGTGTGTGTGTGTGTGTGTGTGTGTGTGTGTGTGTGTGTGTGTGTGTGTGTGTGTTTCTCTACTCCAGTTGGCACAGGGACACTGAGGTGTTAGATCCATACACTCCAAACCCAGCACAGAGGGGTGTGTGTTCAGTGAAGTTGGTGTGGAATCTGTACAGGAGGGTCAGTGTGTCAGAGTCAGAGATGCTGTAGAAGGACAGAGTGTCGGCTGGACGGTTCACACACACTCCTACTCTGTACACACACACTCCTCCTCTGTGGTAGGGGGAGGGGGAGGCAGGTATGTGTGTTTCATTCTTACTGTGACAGACAGAGTATCTGTGTTTAAAGCACTGCAGACTCCAGGAGTTTTTATTCCATCCAAACCAACAGTCATCACTGTCTCCTTTCCTGCTGATTCCTTTATATGTCACTGCTATATGAACCTCTCCCCCCTCAGGCACACTCCACTCAGCCTCCCAGTAACAGCAGCGTCCAGACAGACTCTCTCTGCACAAAACCTGGAGCCACCAGTCAAATCTCTCTGGATGATCAGGATATGGCTGCTCCTCTCTCCATGTGTTTGTCACCTTCCTGTTCCCCTCAGACAGAGACAGGTTTCTGTGCGCTGTGTTTGGATCCAGTGTGAGCTGACAGCCATCTGCAGACCAGAGACATTAATGAGATTAATTATCATTATTAATATTCATCTCATTATGTGTGACCTGAGTGTGTGTAAGAGAAAGAGAGAAACAGGGTTGTGTTTGTATGTGTGTGCACCTCTGTGTGAGTGTGTTCATGTGTGTGTTTGCAGTATGTGGGGCTGTTTGTGTGTGTGTTTATTCATAGGTGTCTAAATATGGGTGAATGTTTGCAAACACCAACTGCAAACAAACACAAAATGTGCAAATTCAATGACCATGAGAAACACACGCACACACACACACACACACACACACACACACACACACACACACACACACACACACACACACACACACACACACACACACACACAGTACTGTATGTATGGACAGACTTCTGTCTGAGCATGAAAGAGAGAATGGTGAAGAGAGGGACTGAAAAAAAGAGTTGAAAATAGATGTGAAAGAAAGAGGGAGAGAGGGAGGAGAGGAAATGGAGGGAGTGAGTGTTCAGTGCTGACAGACTCACATTTCCTGGGTCCTCGTTGGTTCCTGCTCTCTCCTCCATGGTCCACACTGTAGGAACAGCAGAACAGAGAGTGACTGAGTGACACAGAGTGTGGAAACTCTCTGTACTTACAGCAGTGTGTCTATGAGGTGCAGTGTGGAAACTCTCTGTACTTACAGCAGTGTGTCTATGAGGTACAGTGTGGAAACTCCCTGTACTTACAGCAGTGTGTCTATGAGGTGCAGTGTGGAAACTCTCTGTACTTACAGCAGTGTGTCTATGAGGTACAGTGTGGAAACTCCCTGTACTTACATCAGTGTGTCTATGAGGTACAGTGTGGAAACTCTCTGTACTTACAGCAGTGTGTCTATGAGGTGCAGTGTGGAAACTCTCTGTACTTACAGCAGTGTGTCTATGAGGTGCAGTGTGGAAACTCTTTGTACTTACAGCAGTGTGTCTATGAGGTGCAGTGTGGAAACTCTTTGTACTTACAGCAGTGTGTCTATGAGGTGCAGTGTGGAAACTCTTTGTACTTACAGCAGTGTAAGTGTGTCCAGTTTAGCTGCAGAGAGCGCTCTCACTCCTGGGTCTCCTGGGTGATTGTAGCTCAGATCCAGCTCTCTCAGGTGTGAGGGGTTTGAACGCAGAGCTGAAGCCAGAGAATCACAGCCTCTCTCTGTGACTCGACAGCCTGACAGCCTGCAGAAAGAAGCAGACCAGCTCTGGTCAAACACACCTTACAGAATCTGATTGTAAAATAACAGGGCTGTGGAATTAGTCATGATTATTACCAAACACACAGCACTGTGTTGCACACCTTACAGAATCTGATATATTATTTTATATCGGAAAATAAAATAACAGGGCTGTGGAATTAGTGATTATTATTATCCAATACATAGCAGTGTGTTACAAACCTTACAGAATCTGAATATAAAATAACAGGGTTGTGTAATTAGTAGTTTACACCGTATTATCATTATTTTATTGAGAATTATTGGTTCATTTTCCTCCTTTTTTTCTAGAATTTAAAGAATTTCATATTTTAATATTGAGGGTAAATAATTTCCAGAACTAAAATTCAGTATTTTATTTCTTAATGAACACTGAAATTGTTTGCTTTTGACACTACTGAACAAACACACCTTATAAAATCAAAGATGCTGATTAGTGTAATGTCAGATTTAAAAGCTTTAGTCTAAGTCATTATTAAAACATTAGTGGGATATTTAGTCACATTTGAGCCCTTCATCAAAGAGGGGGTTTGTGTTTGTTACTCACCCCAGTCTCTGTAGATTACAGAGTGGGTCCTCCAGTCCAGCAGAGAGCACTCTCACTCCTGAATCCTGCAGCTCATTGTCTCTGAGCTCCAGATCTCTCAGCTCTGAGTGAGGTGAACGCAGGACTGAGGCCAGATCATCACAGCAGCCCTCTGTGAGATTACAGCAACCCAACCTGTGGAGAGAACACACACACTATAAATATACACCAACCCAGCCTGTGGAGAGAACACACACTATAAATATACACCAACCCAACCTGTGGAGAGAACACACACAGACAATATAAATATACATCAACCCAGCCTGTGGAGAGAACACACACACACACACACACACACACACACACACACACACCCATATTCACACTCACACTCTATGACATTAACTTTGCATCATAGTAATAATGGTCCCTTTGGTGATTTTACTGGCATTCCAACATCTTCAGTGCTTCTGAAATTTAATGGCATTATTAAATTGCCCTTAACCTAATTTGAACTACTAAATAATACATAGTCATACTCTGTCTTGGCTCTCTCAAGGCAAGCCAACCTTGCCCTCTTTCGCAAATGAAAAACTTGGGAGTGAGATTGTAAACCTCAAAACAAACATCCTCCAAGATCTACAAACCTTTAGCAAAAAAGCTCTGCAGTATCTACATGATTTGCATTCTGCCAAATCAGATCTCAGCTCCTATAGAGAGGAATTTTTCCATCTTAAAAGTGAATGCTCTGCAGTACTGCAGTCACATGACAGGTCTTTAATCCTCTGGCTGTGCTGATTTAACTTTATGGACCTTATCTCACCTGCACCAGGAAGAGATTGGCTGTCTAAGAAACTCTGGCCATAAGGGACAAACCTATGGGCTGAACAGCACTTATGCTTTACAGCATCAGATGAGAGATCGCTCCCCAGACCGCTGTCATCCAACCCTTTGCCTCTGAGAGAGAAGCTTAACATTCTCACCAGAGAGCGTATTTAATCTCCAATTTTTCCTCCCAGCAGGAGAACAAAGCCAGTTTCCCTGTGCACCCTTCCTTATTGATACATTATTAATACTTTAGAACAATTTGAACAATATTGACACCATCATCAATACTTTTAATAATTTAGAGGACAAAAAACACAACTCTTCCAACAGAACTGCCATTGATTTTATTGCTTATACTAACGGGATATATAAAAACATTCCGCGCCAACTTTCCATACTGGATTCTTACACAACTTCCATCCCTGTATTCGTACTCATATTGTTTTGTCCTCAACAGATAAACAATCAATACATGAGATTAAAAGGGAAGGGAAGCCCAGAGCATTTGGGACACCCTGCGTATTGTGCCACAAATGAACAAACTGAGGTTGACCAGAAGGTCCAGAGCAAGTGCCAAGTCACTCAGAACCTAGGCGCCCCAAAAACACATTAAGAAAACCTGTTGCCCAAAATGTTACTGTGGTCCTTTTTCTTGTTCCAATGACAGCACAAATTGAGAGAATATAGGCCAGGCAGACCCACAGATACGGACACAGATGGGGAAGGAAGCTCAGAATAGTTTGACAGTAGCTGCACTGCTTAGAAAGGAACACAACTTTCCACAATTTTCCACAAGTTTAGTCAGTTACTGTAGAATGCTAAACCTGGCCCAATCAGGCAACCACAGTTACAGGATGATCTTTGCAGGTGCATTGGGCACATCCCTAGAGTGCTGCCCCATTGGTACATTTTTCACAACACCTCCTTATTGTGCGTAGCTGCTCACTGACCCAGTGTCATGAGCCACTAATTAGCTGGACTTTGTGAAGTGCAGTGGAACCTCGGCCCACGAACACACTTTCCGAACAAATTTTCACTCGGCCTGCGAACAAGCCCTTGGTGCACGAATGCACAAACACACAAACTAGTGGGCTTCCCGCCGTAGCGCATCGTGGATAGCGTCAGTTGTGCTTAGTACTCAGCGTTGTTTACATCGTTCGTTGTTGTGTTCTCCTTTGATACACGTTCTTTTTGTGCTATTTCCATTAAATTTTCCCTCATTATTGGCTCCCAAGAAAGTGAAAAGCGCTACTTCCTCCTCCTCCTCCACCACTCACCTGTGCTAAAATCAAAACAAAGGTGAAGTGTTCAATTATTATGTTTTATTTTAGTATTCATGTATTTTTCTACAATTAATGTTATCTTTAATTCATTTCTATGTTTTCGCCACACATAAACCCATAAAAAGTTTTTAAAAAGTGTTTCTGGGGCTGGAGAACAGATTAATTTGATTTACATAAATTTCAATGGGAAATTTGGTTCACGAACGGAGTCAACAAACGAATTAAGTTTGTGGGTTGAGGTGCCACTGTACTTGTAATGTAAGACTGTTAACAGACATCTCCTGGCTAGGATATTAAACAAACTAGGATGGACTGTATAAATGAGATCATTATGTCTGTATTCACCAGGATAAACCGTCTCTGTCAGAACAGCACAAGGGTACCTGGGGGTAACAGCCAGAATCACCCTTCCACAGCAGCTCCTGCCTGAAGGGACTAAACAGTCCAGTCCAGGCCAGACCAGACTTCAAACTGTAGTCAAAAGTTCATCTGATCCATAGTGCTCCCCCTCAGACTTCTCATGACTGGATCACTAACAACTCATACTTTACCTCACTAACGCTCCTGACCACTTTAAGCACGAACCTCGCAGGTGTTGCTATTTTCTTATGTTCTATTATGTCTTATTGATTGTGTTTGTCAGTAGATATGAGTGTACCTTAATAGTCAGTCCTTGACTGTTAACAGTGTTCTCTTTTGATATGTTATTCATGACTGGTTAAATGTTACACATAACTGCCCAGATGTCTACAGCTGTGTATGAACTGCCCAGATTTGCCAAACTGACATAACCTGTCAAATGAACTTGAGGACCTGTGGAATATTGAATGACTTTTGAGCTCTAAAGGAATACTGGCTTAAGCCGCATCCTGAGACCAAGGGGGGTGAAGGGACAATGGAACTACATTTCCACACATTCCACAGGAAACACCAGTGATGTTTATAGCACCGCCCCAGCCTGACATCCTCAGTTACAGTCAGCCAATTCTGTATCCCCAGAAACATGCAATGGGCAATGAAATGTTGATGCAATCATCAAGAAAAGGGCACGCCACATCCGACAAACTATCTCCTACCTACATGCTGCAGGCTCTACAGGTGTTCTAACGAGTAACTCCAGGATAGTTTAAGTAAACCGGTTTGCTCGCTCACAAGCACGCACACACACACACAGAGACACACACATGCTCCAGAAGGGGAAGGAGACAGTGGGAGAGAGAGACAGGTGATAGCCCCCTGTGGTTGGGCATGTTTATCAAAGGATTCTGCATTTGGGGGCATCTTAGGGCTTGCCAACAACAAAGAGGGTCGTACCACGCCCAATTCTGCTTTTAACTGGTAACCCCAAATGTTCATCCATTTTGGCTGTCATAAGTGTTTCGTTTTAGTTTCTGAGTAAAGCTCTGCTCCTTGCCATGCTTGAAAAGCCTGCTGCTTCTTTGGTCACTGATTTGGGAGTGGAGTCCATTTGTCCCTCTCAGGCCGTGTCTGGGTGCATGGCATGGGACCATAAAAGAAGGGAGCAGGGTAAATAACCATAAAATGCATGTTGCTGTTTTGACACTAGTCTATGGATAGAACACACACATAATCTGACTTTCACACTGAACTTCAACACAAGATAATTCTGGTCAGGAACCACACAGCTGGCAACCCAAAGACTCATGGGGTTTTATCCTGCTTTATTTTGCTGTGATAGAGGAGTAAGAATAGAGGGATGTGACCAATGTGAACAAAGGAAGGAAGGCTGGAGAGAGGAAAAGTTTGATTGAGAGAAGGAGCTGTTTAAGGTTTCTCTGTATGGAGCCATAATCACTAACTATTTACTAAAATTCCCAAAGTACACAGCACTACTCACCCCAGTGTCTGTAGTTTACAGTTTGGACTCTTCGGTCCAGCACAGAGCAGCTTCACTCCTGAATCTCCCAGGTTATTGTAGCTGAGGTCCAGCTCTCTCAGGGGTGAGTCTGATGACTGGAGAGTTGAGGCCACAATTTCACAGGACTTCTTTGTAAGACCACAGCTGACGAGTCTGAAAGAAAGAGGTGATGTGTTAATATTTAACACTTAATATTTTAAATGTAGTATTGATAGTGCTCACTGATAAAGAGTGATATTGAGGATTGTAAGATCTACAATGCTCTGAGGAAGATGTCTGTGCTACACTCTCCAACTGCAGCACTTTACACCTGAGACTAAGATGTCCTGCTCAAGTCTGACAGTTCTAAAGCTGTGGTTCTGACCCAAATAGCCCCTTTTCCTCTATTCAGTTCTGTCAGAATTTGGGGCTAATGGCCCAGCTACCTTTTCCACAGTCTTTTTCAGGCTAACTCTGGGCTTTAAGCATCACTTATGGCCCTACTCATGCCCCGGAGCCAAGTGTGGACAGCAGGGCTAAGGATGGAGTTAACCAGCCAATATGATTAAATATGATTCAAAAATCATATACATCCCAATACTAATTATCAATCATTGCACTGTTAAAAAGGTATGGTCATACCTATTGGTTTGCCATCAATATAGTACTTTTAATACATTTTTAAATGAAAGGTTACGGCTTAAGTCATTTTATGAGATTGATTACTTTTAATTGGTTCCTTGTGCTGGGACTGTTAAGTTGAACATATTGTGTTATCGGTTTGTCCTTGCACTACATACACTTCACCTGCATTTAACTGGAGCCTTTATGAGGAATAGAATTAGCCTCATATTTTCTGGTTCCCATGAGGTGAATAATAAATTTCCCCTACATTTTATGGTCCCCTCATGGGTGAGGATAGATTTTGGCATATTCAATGTTTTGTGATAATACCATCTGAATCTATTTAATGTTTTTGTGAGAAAGAAAATGCTACTCGATTTTGGATTATTGGCAGAAGAACATTCAAGCAACTTTTAACTTAAATCATTGCACTTCCCACATTGACCACTAGATGTTCTTAAACACCACTGTCTACTGCATTTTAAGTAACAGCAGGCAAAGCTCACACCATGGTTGTTAATTCCCCTTGGTAACACATTGACAATTCCACACAAACTTGAAAAACATTTTAATTAATTAATGGTATTATTAATCACTGTTAATAATTAAAATCATGTTAAGAAACAATTTTAATTGATTATGTCCAATCATTACTATTAACTCTCCATCATAATAATAATGGTCCCTTTGGTGATTTCACTGGCATTCCAACATCTCCAGTACTTCTGAAATTTAAGGCCATTATTAAATTGCCCTTAACCTAATTTGAACTACTGAATAATACATAGTCATACTCTGTCTTGGCTCTCTCAACGCAAGCCAGCCTTGCCCTCCTTTGCAAATGAGTAACTAGGGAGTGAGATTGTAAACCTGAAAGCTCAACACAAACATCCTCCAAGATCTACAAACCTTTAGCAAAACAGCTCTGCAGTATCTGGAAGATTTGCCAAATCAGATCTCAGCTCCTAAGAGGAATTTTTCCATCTTAAAAGTGAATGCGGTTAACGTTTCATCCACACTCACCTCAATTCTGCAAGAAGCCACATATAACCAGGTGCACAGAAACACTTTGCATCCTGATCTGGGTCCAAAATCCCGTCTAGCTGACCTCAGGTCCCACTCTAATTCACTGAGCCGTGTTTCAGTGGAAACCACATCAGACTATGTGCTGATATCTCACTCTTTACACAGTGAAAAGGGGAAAGGGGGGTCTACCTGTGACTCATGCTGCTCTGAGCATCATTCTTCTACTTCCTCTAACCAAAACCTTTCAGTCTATTCAGTCTTTACTCCTGCACCCTTCCAAAGGGGGGACCAGAAGATCTCAGCACGAATCTTCTGACAACTATATGATTGATCTCCCTCCATACAGGGAACACAAACTGTGTTTCACAACAGTGACCTCTCACTAGGGATGGGTATCATTAGATCTTATTGATACCTTACTGATGCTGTTGAACAATCTGACACAATGTTGACACCATCATCAATACTTTCAATAATTTAGAGGAGAAAAACACA
>CM040764.1:206713-227205 GCA_022829145.1 Albula goreensis | reverse complement strand
CAGTACAATACCAACAACGGTTGGTATTACCGTTACCCCAGCGCCGCTATTATCCCTTACAGCATACACGTCAGAGAAAATGTATCAGCTGTCACCAAAACATTGAGAATTGCACCCATTGTTACAGATGTGGCAGTGGGGAGCACTACCTTGCTGGTTGCAGAGCCAAGGAGACAAAGCCAGCAAGGCCATTTAAATGAGAGAGGGTTACCCCCCACGGGACCGGGAGTAACCAGGTGCAATAAAGAGTCCCAACAGAACTGTGTGTGCTGTGGTGTCATTTCATTGTGCCAAAAACTGAGAGTATGTTCATCCTGTAAGAAGGGCATGTACTGTTCAAAGGTCTGCCAAGGAAAACATTGGTTTAAGCACAAGAAACAATACAAGTCTGAGAACAACCTGTAACACATTCTAATCACATTGAGAAAAAAAACAAACAGCCTCAGCTAGTTGATCTTGTCGGAAAACGCTGTGTCATTCACTGTTACATCCAAGGTTGCAAGACGCAGGCATTATGGGATACTGGTTCCCAAGTCTTGATTGTGAATGAAAGGTGGAAAAAAACACACTTGCCATCGGAAAAATTGAGAAAGGTGTCAGAACTGATTGATGGGCCAGATGATCTAAGAATAGCAGCCGCTAATGGACAAAACATGCCGTACAAGGGCTGGATTGAGGTCACCTTTAAACTAGCTGGAGATCGCGATGTTACAGAGGAAGTTGTTGTTCCTATGCTAGTTATGAAGGACCGGCAAGTCCGTCAGCCCATTATAGGCTACAATGTCATTGAACAAATTGTGACAACGGCTGTCAACCATCCAGGTGAGACAAGCAGAGAACAGCTACATGCAATCCTTACAGCTACTTTTCCAAGCTTAGGGAAAGACTAGTGTCCCTGTTTTCATTGATGTAGTGAGTGCAGAGCAATCATGTGAATATGTCGTAAAGACAGCAAAAGAAAGAGTCAATATCCCAAAGCATTTCTCTGTTCAGGTTGAATGCAAGGTGAAGACACAGCCCCTAAAAAAGGATGTCACGCTCCTCTTTGAGCCAGAGGTGAACCCTCAGTGGCCTGAAGGGCTTGACTTTTGTGAGACACTTGTAACTTTGAGCAGTGGGGCACCACCTTACATTGTGCTGGATGTCCAGAATCCCACTGATCATGATATCACATTGACTGGAAAAACTGTGATAGGCACCTTAAATCAAGTGCAAGCTGTATCCAGCTAGTGTCTTTGAAAAGTGTACTCCTTCCCCTACAGTGGCAGTAAATGCGACCCAGGTCAGCAGTGAGAGATTGAATGACAGTGTGTGGGACCCACCTGTTGACTTGAGCCAACTTAGTCAAACAGAGAAGCTAAAGATGCAGAAAATGGTGCGTGAGGAGTGTGCCTCATTCTCCAAAACTGATGGTGACATCGGAGAAATCCCAACACTGCAACTGAGTATTTCTCTAAAGGATATGGATCCAGTAGCGCACAATACCTCTCAAAGCTGCTATACAAGGAGATGAAAGACTACCTTCATAACCTCATTGCCCAGGGGTGGGTTCAAAAGTCTGTCTCTTCCTATGCGTCACCTGTCGTCTGTGTCAGGAAAAAAGACGGGAGCCTGCACCTTTGTATAGACTACAGGGAGTTAAACCGAAAACCCACCCTGACCGACAGCCCATCCCATGGGTGCAGGACATTCTTGATAGCCTGGGAGGCAACATTTGGAAGAGTGCCTGAGGGACTTAACAGACAATATCTGTGTGCCATACCTTGATGACACTTTGGTATACAGCCAGTCTTTTGAGAGCCATGTGGACCATGTGAGGCAGGTACTCCAACAGGTGAGGAAATATGGGATAAAGCTGAAACCAAGCAAATGTGAAATATTCAGGCGTGAGGTTCGCTACCTAGGGAGAATTGTGTCAGCTGAAGGGAGTAAAATTGACCCAGCCGAAACACAAGCTGTGAGAGCGTTGAAGGATAAGAGACCAAGTACAGTGGGACAACTGAGAGCAATAATGGGTCTATTAAGCTACTAAAGACAATACATAATACATACACAATACAGTGACAAAGAAAAAGAGAACAGGGCAAACATGAACACAAGACAGGTGAAAGGGGAAAAACAAAAGGGGTGCCCTCACACACACAGATTGTATGGACAGATCAGCATCAAGCAGTCAAATAGACTGTTGGGCTGAGCCACCAGTACTAGGGTTTCTCAATGCCTCAAATCAGGGGCTTGGGGCCATCTTGTACCAACAGCAAGAGGGGAAACTCCGTGTGATAGCCTACGGATCAGCCTCAGAACAAAAATTACCACCTACACTCAGGTAAATTAGAATTCTTGGCATTGAAGTGAGCGGTCACTGAAAAATTTAGGGACTATTTGTATTTTGCCCCTACATTGACTGTGTTCAGTGTCAATAATCCCCTGACATATATCCTGTCCAGCGCCAAGCTCAATGCCACCGGATTCAGGTGGGTGGCAGAACTTGCAGATTTTCACTTTACTATTAGATACCGTCCAGGCAGAGAAAATGTGGATGCCAGTTTATCCAGGATGCCTGTCAACATAGAAACAATAATGAGTCGATGCACAGAAGAGCTCTCTGAATAGCTTGGATTGCGGCAGCAAAACCCAAGACTTCTCACCCTGGGCCTGCACAATGATTACATCACCTGTGTTATGCGCTGTGGACTGCACAGACAGCTTGGAGCCACTCTCAACAGCAGATATCTGGCAAGCACAGCAAGCTGACCTGCATGTTAGCCCTGTAATGCAGTTCAAAATCACAGAGACAAAACCAGCAGTAGAGGAAATAAGAGCCCTGTCAAATCAGAGTAAATGCCTTCTCCGTGGCTGGGAGAGACTCCACCTAGATGAGGATGGCATCCTCCTTCATAAGACAGCGAATAATATCCAGCTAGTGCGGCCTGAAAAATACAAGGCCACAGTCCTGAAACAGTTGCATGATGAGATGGGCCACCAGGGCATCTATCGAACAACATCACTGGTGAGAGACAGATTTTTTTGGCCCTATATGCAAAAGGACATAGAACAATGTCACAGCATGCACCTGTTGCAAACAAAAGACACCTTCAAGAGAAACAAGGGCCCCACGAGTCGGCATTGTCACCACACAGCCTTTGAACTTGCATCAATTGATTTTCTTCATTTGGACAAGTGCTCGGGCGGATATGAATATATACTGGTCATTACTGATCATTTCACCCGTTTCGCACAGGCGTACCCGACCACCTCAAAGTGTGACCGAACGCATATTTGAGGGGCACATTCGCAAAATTCACATTTTTATTTTATCACATGATACTAAATTACAGATTCAGAGCTACAAAATGAGGTGTCACTTGCCAAGATTGAAGAAATACTTTGGCCGTAATGTTCAATAGAACATTATACTTTTGCATACTGTAGTTCTGAGAAAACAGCCTTTTTCATTTTTGCATACATTCTCAGCAGAAAAATCACTTTTAGAAAAGGAATTGATGCTTATAATGGTTGAATTCGGATAGTGATTTAATAATTTAGTAAGGTAATTTTTAATTTGCAGTTAAAACATTAATTTAGTAGTAAATTGTGATACTTCTTTTTACTCTTCTCATTCCCAGCCTATCTTTGCATGTCTCTTAATCATTCTGTGACTTCGGTACATTAACAGTTGCTCTCCTTATTGTATTAATGTGTGTTCAAAGTGGCATTGCTCTCATTCTCACCTACTCAGCTCTGACCAAAAAGCTATCCCAGGATGCAATTGCATCTGAAAGGCTGGAGGACTAATGGGTGATGATGGCTGAGAATCCTTCCCATTGTTCTTGGGAGTGGGGATTTATTTACATTTTAATAGGTGGAGGACTAATGTAGGGCTACAGTGACTGTCTGGGCATATGAAATAGAAGTGCGTGGTTATAGTCTGAATATATTTATAAAGCAAGAAACTATTTTAATGACACATACAACACTATAGCTTATAATAAAATACAAAAAGGTACAACAAAAGTGCTGATGTGCAGTGAACATGTCCTTTTCTGGCTGTGACAACGCATTTACCATGTAGCGTAGTTCATAGATGCATTCATGAGGCAGTTCGTTTGTACAGGATTCCTGGCCGAGCTTTGAGATCTCTTTTCGCCTTCGACCGCAACCGCAGGTGAAACTGAGAATTTCTGTATGTTGTTGGTCACAGTCAGAGTCAGTAACATCAACTAACTGTATTGTATCTTCGGCTTCGTTAGTGACATCAGTGAAAGTTGCATCATCATCATCTGTAGGTTCTTCAAAATCCGCTTCGTGACCTCTTTCACATACAGTACTTAAGTCTGGAATGGTTTCTTCATCACTGCTGTCCTCATCTTCCACGTCTGACAGCACAAGGTGCATGTTATTCTCCACCACCTCAAGAAAGTAATCTCTCACCAGTTCTTCCCACTTCTGTCTCTTGCACTGGAGAGATTCAGTTAATTGATATGTTTGAGAGCTGCCGCCACTCTTATCGTAGTCCATGATTCTAACAACACGCAAATAAACTTTTCCAAAAAAGTAAACAAACAAGTAGGCTATGAACTGTTGGACTATTGGTGTGAACCAATGAACGTCCAGGACTACGTTTACTATAGCAATAGAAGAAGAAAAGCAAGCAGAACTACGCACCATAGAAAGAGAAAACGCCGGTTTCAGCCATAAATCAAGCATTATTTCAGTTACTTTTTTTATCAAAATTGCGAATTGACATCAGAGCTAACGTGACCGGGAGATCTTAAGCTGCATAACAGTATCAGAAGACGAAACCATATGATACGCGATGGCTTGGTTTGATAGTACAATGTAATGCTGAGTTGATGATGTTTTCTCCCTTGTCAGCTCTTGCAGGACCAACTTGCCTCGATATTTCATTTAATTTTTCATACTTACAAGTTATTTTCAGTTTCAACAAAAAAGGGAGATGATACATAAGCACTTTAGGAATTTGAATCCACAATTATCTCATTTTCGACAAAATACTGCCCGCCTGCGGTTTTTGTGCTCTCCTGTAAAATTGACGTCGCCGAAATGTGGAGGGTTTGCTCACATCAGGTCACAAATCTGCGAAGACAGTGGCAGATCGGATTTTCAATGACTATGCCTTAAGGTTTGGACTCCCAGTTTGGATTCACCATGACCAAGGTGGTGAGTTTAAGAACCAACTTTTTGCCCAGCTAATGAGGAACTGTGGTGTGTCAGGCTCAAGAACGACACCTTACCACCCGCAAGGAAATGGTCAGGTGGAGTGTTTTAACCGAACACTCCTACAAATGCTCAAGACACTCACTGAGAAAAATTAATCAAACTGGAAGGCATCACTGAATAAACTCATACATGCACACAACTGCACTAGATCTGAAGTAACAGGTTTCTCACCTTTCCACTTACTTTTTGGGAGGTCACCACAGCTACCGATTGACCTCATGTTTGGCCACACCTCTGAGAGTGAGAACACAGATCACAAGACATAGGTGGAGAAATGGAGACAGGAAATGCAACAAGCCTATGACATAGTACAAGAAAACACAAGAAAAGCAACAGAAAGAAGCAAGCGGAACTATGATGGGAAAGTGTGAAGTTCTATCCTGTATCCAGATGATCCTGTTCTTGTCAGGAATCTGACACCCAGAGGGGGCACTGGGAAACTCCGCAACCCCTGGGAAGATGGTGTGCATGTTGTAGTTTGTCAAATGGGTGAGGGAATCTCAGTATATGAGGTTAAGCCTGAGCAGGGAAGGGGACAATCGAAAGTTCTGCACCGTAATCTATTATTACCATGTGATAACTTACCTTTAGAAGTGGATCTCCAGCCGAAGCTTAAAGGAAAGAAAAGCACACCAGTCATTCCCCCCACAGGCGCAGACATAGAGGAGGAGGATGAACAGGTGGAATATGGATTTTTCATCGAGCCCCAAACACATCCTCACACAATATGTGATGATCCTGGTGGAGAGAGAAACACTTTGCATGCTGACTTACCAGGACACCGTGAGTCTGAAACACATGAGATGAATGAGCCCCAAAATCAGGATGATCTTGAGATACAAGAGACTGATAACCATAACAAGGATGAGCAGCCAGTTGAGATGTCTGAGGAGGAGGAGGAGGAAGTGCCATCCTCCCCACATTCAACATACAGCGAAGGGGCTGGTGAGGAGGGACCAAGGGACCAGCGGCCAAGCAGAGAATGGAGGGCCCCGAAAATGTTCTATCACCAACTTGGGACTCCATCCTGCTATGGAACAGCACAGGCAAACAAGGTATTTTACCAGTATCAGCCCAGACTATATACACAAGTTCAGCCAGTGACAATGTGGACAAACGCATTCCAACTTTACCAACCTTTACTTATGCAGGGATATTAGGCATGATTAAGCATGATAAAGCAGATCTGGACTGTGTAATACAGATGGACACTGTTTGATCTGAGAGAAGAGATCACGATATTCACTGAGTTCAGTGATCAGAGGGCAGTACATCCGTACTTGTTGTCAATACCAAAACAGTGACTGCATTACTATCACCCTCAAGACGTAGTGATGTTGGAACGACATCTAATTTTGTTGGGGAGTGTGTAATAGTAAGACAAAAAGGGGTAATATATGAATCTACAGTAAGTTAAAATCCTGTTGAAGTTTATAAAAGAACCAATTCATTAAAAAAGGGCTGAGAAATGATTAAAAAGGTCACTATAAATATGGGTTAAAAGGAAAAAAAGAACAGTAAATGCTGTAAACTCATTGGATGTCTAAGAAGGAGTTTAAATGTTACATGTATTATTCATTCATTGTTTGTTTCATTTGTTACAGTTAAAAACTAAGCTATAATAATCTGTCTTCCACTACAGGGGTCTAGATCGGTTAGAATCGGGGATTGATTATGTTGGTCCGCGCCTACATACAGTTGATATTGCGCGCAATGTTTTCCTGATTTCATTTAAAACAAAGCTCTGGTGGAGGAAAGACTGCATCGCGCGTGTGATTCTTTTTCCCCGTTTTCCAGAGTGCATCATAGGCAGTTGGCTGAGCTGGTAGGGTATGAATGTTATGAGGTTGTAACAATAACAGTATTCCGTACTATTATGTACTGAATATGTGCATTGATACATCTTGCCCACTTGATGGCACTGGGTTAATATGACCACTAATTGCTCCTGTCTGGGCTCTTCCATGACTTTGGCTGCGTTCCAATAGTTTTTTTGTCTCCTCCTTTCCTCCACTTGTTTCCTCCCCTCCTTTCCTACCCCGGAAGGGGAAGTCTCTCTCCCGGGAGTTCTCCCACACAGCACCGGGCCGGCCGGTAGTGAGGCTGACAGTGGGAGGGGGGAAATTGGAAAGGGGGAGGGAGGTCAAAGCAGGTGGCTGCATGAGCATGAGTTTTACTGCCTTTAAAAAAAGTCTCTGCTAACCTGATTCCCTGTGTTTTGGTTATTTGTGTGGGTGGGTCCCAGTACCTGTGTTGGGAGGGTCATCAGGGGGCGCTAGTGCAACCCCTGACATAACACAACATAGACTCGGTCAATTACATTGGCAAAATTACCATTCTTATCTGAAAAATGTGAATACATCACGTCAATGTGGTTATGTTCAAAAACGCAAACCAAAAGTTTTCCCATTAATGAAAATTACCCGATTACTGTGTACTGTTCTGGTACTTTTTACTTAAGTGTTGGTAAGTCCCTGGTCATGTTTTAGAACTTTTCGATGGTGAAATATTCTGTGGGATGGTCTTTTAATCTGTGGAAAGACTTATGCGGTAGGATACATCGATGTACCCTTTGGAGGAAAAGAGGAGGCGAGATTTTGTTTTGGAACACTGGAGGGAAAGAGGACACATAATCAATTTCCGGGGCACAGAGGAAAGGAGGGGAGGAAAGGAAGAGACACATTTGAGTATTGGAACACAGCCGATATCTGATAAAGTATTTTGTTATGCCAGCAACCGAGTGTGGTGTCTCTTATATTTTACAAATCTACTGTTACTTAAGACACACTGATACTTGAGACATTAACAGAATTCTTCAAGTAAGTATTTAAATTATAATTGCAATTTCTACACACAAGGTTAAAGATACAATAAAAATAATGTGACTCCAAAGATAAGCTAATGGTTTCAGTATGGGATTTCTCCAACAGTGTAAATACAATGTAATTGTAATAGCCTTTTCCTGATTTGGGGAAATCTTTGTGTAGCATATTTATTACTGTAATATTGCTAGTGTAGGTTTGAATAGTAATTATTGAAGAGTACCATCTCCAGTTCTGTTTGCATACTGAATACAGCATGATATTCTCACTCTTTATAAGAATAATAGTTCTTACCTTTCCTGGCTGTACTCTTTTGGTCCTGCACAGCCTCTGTGGTTGCTGCAAAGAAAGGGGAAAAAAGTTAATTCATAAGCTAGTTGATGTTAGAAGGTGGAGCCATACAGTGCTCTTACCATGTTCATATCTATGATTGTAACTGGGATGTGAAGTGATTGTGAATGCAAAACTCAAGCTCATTCCTTCTGGTAGATGAGTAGTAATTCTGAAGAGAATTTGTTCATTGTGTGCAAGTTTTTTCATGTAGCCTGTATTCTGAATTTCTGCAAGTAAACACACTTCCAAATGCATTTTAAGATTCACCATGACAGTAATCTTGGGAATTATTTTCCAATATCGTACTGCTGCAGTGAGCAGTCAAAGTATGTCTAATTAAATATGTATGCAGTTTCTCAAATGGATTCAGTCTTATTTGATTAATCTTAACCAGATGGTCATTATAAATGGTATTTCTACTGAGCCTTGTTCATGCAAAATATTTTACATGCATATGACTGTGCTCTTTTAATGTCTCATAAGGATAATAATAATCTCATAATAATCAAAAAGTCTCTTAGTTATGAGCTGCTAAAACTAAATAAATGGTTAGCTGACAGTAAGTTATCTTTACATTTGGGTAAGACCAAGTCCATCTCATGAGGATCTAAAATTAGGCTTGGAAAGACACCAAATTTTACTGTAAAATTTGGGGAGGAGGTTATTGCTGCCAAGACTATCTTGGTTGTGAATAAGCTGGATGCTTATCAGGCAAAAGTATGGTATTAAAAGTTCTTGCTAAAATAAATCAGACCTAGATGAATCTTTGTGGTTATTTAGAAGGAACCTTTGAGTTCTTTTAACATTGTTTGTTTTGTTTTTACTTAAATATGTAAATGGGGGTCAATTTTGTGTGCCATGCTTTACAGAATCAGATTATTAACTCACAAAGGTACAAAAATCACCTGTCCCTCAACAACATGAGTGGTGCAGGGGTGTTATACTGTTTTTGTTGTTTCCTCTTAATCAGCAGTAACCTGGAAACCAGGGGCCATATTCACAAAACATTTTAAGACAAAAAGTTGCTCCCCACTTGCCAATTTAGGAGAACCTCTCAAAAATAATGGGTGTGTCAGTCTCAATATTAGGAGTCCTAAATTTTGGGTCTAATGGTAAATCACAAACTCTTTTATCACTAAAACCAGCTCCTAAAACAGGGAGAAGTTAGGGATAGTTAAGGGGGCTCAAGTAACTAAGGCTGTTTGGAGCACCTCATTGATGTGGAAACTTATTTCATCCCATGCATCCCTTTTTGCTTTGGTGGTTATACCTATATATATCAAAAAGTTTACTCGTTATACTCATTTTATTTGTTTTAATTTGTTTTATATTATTATTATTATTATTATTATTATTATTATTATATTTTAAATCAGTGACAGCCAACATAAGACTCTTTATTTGAATATGAAAATATTACACTGTCTCTCCAGCCATTTCTTTGAGGAACTCACCAACAAAGACCCATCTCCTATCAACCAATCACTGTGGGCATAGTACACAGCTCATGATGTCATCCATAGTAATGATGTCAATCAAGTTCCTCCTCTTAGTGTAAGATTTCTCCCCATTCTTTAGTAGAAGTTTGTCTCAGCAGCTTTGTGAATTGTTTTTTAGAGGAGACTCAAAACTAGGAACTTTCGTTGCCATTTAGGAGATCACTTTGTGGTAAGATACAATACTTAGTGAATATGGCCCTGGACTCTTTAGCCAATCAGTGATTTAAATTAATCAATTAAGTTCCAAAACACACCAAAAACACTCCAGGACATGGGTTTGACACCAGTGATTTAAACAGTGTAAACCTGTCATAATGGTGATGGAACATATACACACTAGTCGCTGTGCATGATGACACAGAGAGACCACACAGGCTCGATGCCCTAGTTCAAGTGAACCGAGCAGATACAACCGAGACACCATGGCTGTGAGTGAAACATGATTCTCTGGAGAGGACACCAAGGATACACCTTCTCTGGAAGGGGTTCCTGAAGGCACCTGCCTGCTGAATGGAGCAGGCTTTGCTGTAAACGTAAACTACTTCAGCACATCCCTGAGTCCATCATGGGAATCAGTAAGCAGCTGATGATATGGTCCATCCCCCTGCGAACAGTCGCTAAGCAACCCTGATAAGTGCATATTTGCCACGGTGGTTAGGCAGTAGAGTGGTTAGACTGGCTGCCTCGCAGCAAAAGGATGACTCCTTTGTTTGATTAGTAATCTGTATGAAGTGTAGTGACTGCCTCTTCAGAACTGATGGAGGATTTTACTGAAATGATTAATACCCAAATAGAACCCATGTATAAACATAGTATTTCCACTCAACCACATATAGTTACAGTTGAGCCAGCAGCTACAGTACAGGTAAAGTACATACATGAAACTGTAAAACTGAAACACTATAATGGTGACATAATAAAAAATTGATTGGGATCTCTGGAATGACACTTTTCAGAAAGCCTTTTTATGCCACCCTATCTCTTACTTTTATCAATATCGTTAAAGACCTTTTATGTGCTTGAAATATTTATGTAACATTACTGTGTTTACACTCTATATACAATATTGTATTTTTAAATAGTAAACTTGACTTTGTATCACAACCTGACACACCTGTAGACTCACAACTGCAAAATGTCTCTTTTGGCAGTGCCGTATGGATACCACATACTTCCACTCACGAAAACATTGATTCCCTCCTGTGGGTTTGATAACAGCTACAGAATGAAAATGATGAAGCCTGTCTTACCTTTGTTATCAGGCTGGATGTTCACATTGACAGTCATGTTTCCTGCCACATTACATCCATGTACCTGTGGTGCAGCAACACTGGCTCCAGTCTGAGCTGTGATGAAGGAATGGTAAGGCACTGATCTCAAATCAGTAGGTGCCTGTCCAGTATGGTCCACAGTATTGCCTCCAGTCTCAGCTGTCACTGAGGGGTGGAGAGAAGCTGATCTCAGATTAGTATGTATCTGTTCACGAACATTTGCTCTGGTGTGAAATGAAGCTGAATTAAATAATTGCCTAAGATAATTATACATTTTAGAAACCAGTAAAAAAGTGCAAAGTACTTATAATTTTGAATTTAGTGTTTTAGGGCTGGGCTAAATGTCTGAAATATTATCTCAGCTTTTGTTGTCACTTACAGATGATTGTGTTTATGTTTTTATCCAAACAAACAAAAAATACAAAGACATAATTAAAATAATTTTTTTTAAAGACCCCAAGAAATGAGAAATGTATTTTTCATCTTGTTACTCTGTATCTCTGTATAGTTTATGCATCAGTCTATTGATATTTGCCAAAGCAAAAATCAGAAATATATTTTATCATAGTTTTATCATTTCATTCTTCCAGGAAAACAGCTCAATCTCGTTGATGACTCAACCTGCACCCAGAGGCGCACACAAAAATTCCAGCCAATAAAATATGATAATAGCAGGTTGTCTACCATTGTAACCCTAACCCTTCATAATCTTGGAGTGAAAGCAAGATGGGTTCGTGTTGCATCTTTGGTTGTTTGTCATCTTTTTCCAAAAATGCCCTGGTTAAGGTCCAGGTGGCATGAGTTAGTACATTTTGAAGAGAGATAATGTAAAAAGCATTTTTGGTCAATTGCTTTACCAGTGGACAGTATGCAACAGGTATACTAAGAATCTGCACTGGGCTGTGTTTATGTGTATGTCTACTGTATACCTGTATGTTTCCATGTTCAATTATACTCTATTATACTAATCGTATAATAGTATAGTAAGGAAAGAAGTAAATTCTTGACAGGCGCTTCATTTGACAGTTTAATAGAATACTACGCTTACTGTAGTTTTTCTCCAGTTTTTGAGCCAGGTTATTCCGGCCTGTTTTCCTCAGGACGTGCAGAGTGACCTTCACAGCCCCCTCTTCTCCATAGGAATCCAGCATCTGATCCACAGTGTCTGGCACATCCCTGTTCTCCAGCTGCCTCTTTGAGATGGGTCTGAAGCCCTCAGGCACATCATGGGCCAGATTCCACCTGAACCTCTTCAGCTCATCTGCTAACAGCTCATCCAGAGTGGAGGCAAGCAAGCCTGGAACCCCAGCCATGGCAGAACCTAGACACAGAGGAAACATGGGCAGACATGAAAGGTGAACATAGAGCAGATTCAAAATGACAGTTCAGACTTTGACAAACGCTTTCAAGACTTTGCTTTACTTGAGCCGATCACTACATTCATGTGCTTTCCATTTGGAAATGACACTGAGGTTGACTCCATTGCCTCAAAAATTGGATCAATATTGCACACAAACTCATTAGTGCTGGAGTAAATCCACCAAATTTCTTTCTTTTCCTTTAGCCCACTGTCCCAAATTATGGGTGTTATGGTGAAGAGCTCTTTGTTTTATTGTTAAATATATAGTTTGGTGGGCCAGCTAAAATGTTTCAGATTTGATTTATTTTAAAATGTTGAGGTGACTTTTAATTTACAATCAAATTTTTTATTTTATCTAGTTGATTCCATTCAGTGCCAGTCATCAGAATAAATCTTTTGAAATATATTGAGGATGTTTTGTGGATATTCTAATATTGAAATTGATAATTTCTAATTAATTGATAAAATATAAATACCCATGCAGAACGCCTGGCACACATTTTAACATATTTTTTAAGCAAAGGGACGTTTTTGTTTTGTTTTTTTGGTCGGTAGATCCTGTTGAGCTTGCCATTTTAGAAGTAGATCACAAGCCAAAAAAGTGTGGGAACCCCTGGCATAAACAGAGCACATGATTATCAGTGTCATTCTGTAACAGAGTTACTGTTTTTTGCAAACTAGTTGAGGCCTATGAGCTAAACTTTCTCCTGCATTGCATTCAACGCAGATGCATTACACAGATAAAAGATCCTGTTTTTTCTAACCTTTAGATCAATTTCAATACCTTCACTTCTGTTTTATAAATCTGAAAATCTGAAAGTAAGTTACAATGTAAAACACATTAAGTGATTCGTTTTCCTATATGTATTCAAATGATAGCCATCCTTGTTAAACAATTTCATGCTGTGGCTTTCGCTGTAGCACACAAGCTTCAGACAATCCACAGTGTTTCGCGAGTTTTTAAACAGCAGAATCTTGCTCATTAAACAAGCGTATTTGACATTAATATTCCCTGATGTCGGGAGGAGATCAAAAAGTACAAATCCACAAATTACAAGAACGTGTGGGCATAACAAATGCTACACAGTTCAGTAAAGAGAAATAGTTACTATAACAAAATGGCACTGGTAATCACTTACGCAGTTGGTGTTAATTGTTCTGCGAATCGTTAGTTTTACTGTTAATCTAGGCAGATGAACGGGAACAGGTTGAAACTAATGATAGGTGAGGTTTGTGCTTCCTCTGTTTCCAACTCACCGACCGCCACTGGTAAAATCCATTTGACCAGCTGGATGCAACTCAACATAGGGATTTATTTATTTATATTATTATACTATATACAGTATGTTATAGTATTTAGTCAATTAGGTAATGCATACCCAATATCAATTGGTGTAACATTACATACTTTACACTGCATTGCTTAAACTGCATGGAAATATATGACCTATACATTGAGTTGATAGTGCAAAGTAGATGAAGACCCACATTTACAACTAGGGACATAGACTTACAAGCTAGTTTTAAAGTGTCTCTAGAGGAAATATGTTATGCCGGCTTAATAAATAGAATTAAAAAAATGAAATGACTAATTATTTGACGCAAATTAGAATGAGTAGCGTATATCGCTGATTTGTGTAGGCTACCAGCACATGCCCTGATGGTACAGCTGTTGTGACAAATCAGCTAAGTCATTCAATACCTCCTTGAGAAGACAGCGTTTAGAAATTATTTTGTCTTCTCTGCTGCTTCTTAACAATAGCTTTCCAAAAAAATTACCACAGTCAAGTCAAAGCTGATAGTGTTTTTGTCAGTAATGTTCATTAATAATTCATTCTAGCATTTGCAAAATGATAATGATCAACAGAGCAGAAGTAAATGAAACATACGGTTTAATTTAGTTAGCTTGCTAATGTGACCTAAATGTTCCTACCCATGGTTTGATGTTACACCATGGTTTGATGTTGACAGGGCATTTAGGTAATCACTTCACAGCTTATGTGTTTTTCATGACTTAGTGCTAAACGGACATTATTTAAGAATCAGTGGGGGAAAAATAATTTCAAAATACTCCAATTACTTCTATTGTTTCAACTGTTTCAGAAGCCTCAATTTCACCATCACTTGGGAATATGTGAATTTTCTATAAATCATACAATTAATGAGATAGATTCAGTGCTGGTCTCTGACTCCCTAAAGAGGCAGTGCCCCCAGTCTCTGGAGGCAGACCTGTAAACACCTAACATAAATACAAACTAGTGTTGAAATGGTTACCAGTTTCACGATAAACCACGGTAAAATTATCATTAAAACCGTGTCTGATTTCCGCGGTTTGAAATATTCACTGCAAATACTGTCCAGCATCAACTAAAGTTAGCAACAGTCTCCCAGACGCAGGAGCAGCATGCAATTAGGGTTTGTTTTGCGTTAATAGCCCTATTCGGGCTGAATTCGTTTTACGTGGGGAGGTGGGGTAATTTCGTGTTTTACAGGTGGCACTAGGCGATTGTAGTCCAGTCCGGATCGACAATGTCGGGCTGAGTTCCAATACTTTTTCTCGTCTCCTCCTTTCCTCCACTCATTTCCTCCCCTCCTTTCCTACCCCGGACATTTACAAGGAGTCTTGATATTTCCCAGTCAGACTTGAACAGACTTGACCTGTAAGTGAATAACTGTGTAAACGTTTGCTCCACCTCAAAGTATAGGTTGAGATCAAAGGAGTACTATGAGCTGACATGCCGTCCGGAAAACCACAAGCTAAGCTAATTGCAGCCTCGAACAATGCTAACCCGAGTGACCATGATTATTCACAAATGGAAGCAACAACCACCGGTGCCTGGAAGAGAATGGACCCTCCTGTCACTCCAAAAAAAAAAAAAAAAACAGTACGCCACCCACGAAGGTAAAAACTCCTCAAGAGCCGCCTGCAGTCTTAAACCAGACCCTCATCAAGGCTATAGAGAAGCTAACTGATAAGATAGATACCTTCGGTGTTCAGCTAAGAGAAAACTCCGTAGTGGTGGCTAACATCTCCATGTGGAAATAAATGCAGCAGAGATTAAAGAGAGCAAAGAAAAGACTCAAGCAGTGAAAAAAAGAAATGCCTCGTCTCATCAAAGAAAATGAGGAGCTAAAAGAAAAAGTGACTGAGCTGGAGAGGTACAAGAGACGTTGGAACCTCAAAATGCATGGCCTAAAAGAAAAAGAGGACGAACACATCCAAGACGTCATCCTGGAGATCCTATCCAAGATTGCACCGCAGTGGGCTTTGTCGATTGAAACCGTGGATGACACCGTTCACCGCTTTGGGAGAAGAGAGGAGGGGAAACATCGCCAAGTCATCATGCAGTTTACCATGAGACACCACCGGGATGCCTTCTGGAAGCTGTCCAAGAACTGTAAAATCTGCAAAGAGTTGGGGATCCACTTCAAGCAAGATTTCTGCAAAGCTGACCGTGAGGCTCGTGCTGCTGTGGCCTAAGATGGAGCAAGCTCGGGCTGAAGGGAAGAACGTGTACTACAGAGGACATGTGGGGTACATTAATGGGATTACATAGTTTACAAAGTGCAACAGGTTATGCACCTTTCTCCCCCCGGCATTTGAGTCTTCCATTGGAGAATATGCTTAAATAATTTTAGAACACATACTTTTTATGTTGAAATTTGTAGCCTCCCTTGAAGGCTCTGTGTTTACAGTATTTGCTCAAGTTTGTTTAAAGGGGAAAAGAAAGAAGGGAAAAAAGGAGTGGAAAAATATATATTTAAAAAAATGCTTAAACTATAAAATACTCAGGTCTTCTTTTTTGATGCATTACATGATTTATAAAAGAAAGAAAAACAATCTTTATGCTTAAGCAAAATCTCAAATTTCCTCTTTTGATACACCATAATGTTATTTGCTGAAGTTAAGGTTATCTCAGCGCTTTTATCTTTCGATACGAATGTTTCTACGTTATATGCTGCAGTTATATGAGGATTTGGTGCACTTTTCTAGAACCTAAGCTTGAAGATTATGCAACAAGTAAATATGAACCTTAATTTGCACTTATATATGTGTTCAGCTGCAACCAACATGGAGAGTGATGAAATTGCAATAGAAGATGCCCCCACTACTTTTAAATCATTTGTGTGGCCGCATTTTGGCTTCCCATTGGAAAAAATTAGCAGCAACAGAGTGACCGACAAAACACAAACGGTGTGCAAACACTGCAAAAAATAGTGCTGCTTCAAATACCAGCACTATGCAGAGACATCTGCAAAACCACCATACCTCTCTGATAAAATCCACCGTGCATGTGAAAAAAATAGTCAAAGGTCAGACAATGCTGACTGATGCCTCTGCACCAAAACTTCAACAGACAAGTGCCAGAGCCACTGAAATAACCAGGGACATCTGTGTTTTTATTGCTGCTGATATGAGACAATTTTCAGCAGTGGAAAATCTGGGTTTTCGGTGACTTCTCCATACACTGGAACAGAAGTACACCATCCCATCACGCGCTCATTTTGCTTGCACGATGGTCCCGAACCTCTACAAAAAGTCCAAAGCCAAGGTTGTACAGACCCTGAAAGAGGCAGAAAGCATCACCGTATTGACCGACGGTTGGACATCTAGAGGTATGCAGAGCTATATCACAATCACAGCCCACATAATCAACAGTGACTGGGAAATGGTAAATTTTGTACTGCAGACTCGCTCACTTTTCGAGTCCCACACAGGGGCCAACATATCCGAAGTTTTACAAGCAGCTGTCACTGACTGGGAGCTTAAAAGGCCAAACCATGACATGGCTATTGTGACTGATAATGCACGTAATATGGAAGTGGCAGCGCGCGAGGCAGGATTGAAGCTGCATATAAAGTGCTTTGCGCACACGATAAACCTTGCTACCCAAGCTGGCCTCGGTGTAGCGCGGGTCACTCGTTTGCTCGGGCAGGTGAGACGTGTGGCTGCTTTTTTCCATCAGAGTTCAACAGCTGCCGTGTTATTGATGTCTAAGCAAAAGCTGCTACAGTTACCAGCACACAAGTTAATCATGGATGTTACCATACGATAGAACAGCACCTTGGATATGCTGGATCGTTACCTGGAGCAGCAAGCCACTGTAGCAGCAGCTCTCACCAGCCCAGAAATAAGACAAAACGCCCGAAACATTGACACACTGGACAGCTGCGATATCAGAGAAGCTGAAGACCTTGTGAAGCTCCTGAATCCTTTAAAGACAGCTACCACAGTCTTGTGTGAGGAGAAGAGCCCCACAGTGTCTCTTATTGTGCCACTGAAATCATGATTGAACAGAGCATGACGCCAAATGATGGCAATTCCACCACTGTGGCCGACACTAAGAGCACAATCCTCAGAAATATTTCGGGCAGATACAGTGGGGATGCATACAACTGTCTGCTGGAGGGTACAGCGCTGGACCCAAGATTCCAGACTCTACCACAGTTAGACCATGACCAGCGCGAGGCTGTCTTCCTGAGAGTACATGAGAAGGCACAACAGTTGCAGCAAAATCAGGTAAATATCACTTTCAATTGCTTTCCCTTTAAATTGCTTTCCTCATTTCTGTGTGTATATATGTGTAACAATATTTTCTACCTACTCAATTTTTGTTCCCAGTACCAACTGAAAAATGTGAATGGACTCATGCAGTGTGTGTGTGTGTTAGAAACATGGGAGCATCAGGGTGAATGTGTGTGTGTTGAGAGGGAGAGGAGGGCTCTTTGCTGCTTATTAAGGTCAATGCCAGTGTTTCTGTTGTTTAAAGACCACAGCTGAGGAGAGGGGAGAAGAGGCAGCAGGTGTATCTCACTATCCCACACATGGAGGAGAGGGGGCTCTGGGAGCTGAGCCGGAAGTAACAGAACCTGCTTCCAAAAAGACAGCGCTAGAGGATCTGCTGGGGGACTCTTTCTCTACTGAGCCAGTCCAACAGTCCAACAGATTGCAACAGATCGAGAGGGAACTTGAACACTACAGAAGAGAGGCCCCTATCCCACTCAGTAGCTGCCCTCTGAAGTGGTGGAAACAAAACTGTCCTCAATATCCTTTGCTGTCTCCACTTGCCAAAGCATACCTTTCCATCCCTGCTACCTCTGTTCCTAGTGAGCGTGTCTTTTCTACTGCAGGATACATAGTTAGTGCCCAAAGGTCTCAACTGCTGCCAGAAAATGTAGACATGCTCATATTCTTGAAAAAGAACATGACCTTATCTTAAGCTGGGCTGTGTAGTTGTAATCATCTCATAGCTCTGTATCATGCTTGAAGAAAAATTTGGTCAGTCTCTGTTTGCACTTTGTGTACTGAGTAGTACTTTGATTATGGTTTGCACTTTTTGTTTACATTTAAAAAACAAGAAAGTATTAGTTCTCTTTATTATTGTTATTTATACTGTTTTTAATTTTTATGTTTAATTTGTGAAAAGAAGTTGTTAGGTTACACACAGTTTCAGTTAGAAGCTCATCCATAGTTGACTGTGCTTACATATTGTTCTGTCTTTTAATGTATATAATAATAATCCATTCTTACAAAAGTAGACCTGACATTCATCACAAGATTAGTTCAAACATTTCAGAATGCACCTTCATTGTTTTGCATTTTATTACTTTCAGTTAAATAAAAGCCTATTTTTCCAGTAATATATTTTGTCACTGAAGTTTTCTTAGAAATTGTGTTAAAATCTCGTCTCGTCTCGTTCTCGTGAACCCAGTATCGTGTAGTGTCTCTTCTCGTGAGCTGAGTGTATCGTCACATCCCTAATAGGAGCACAAGAAGATTGCTACACTTTTTATTACATTTAATAGCGTTAGATAGGGGCAATACTACAGTGCTTAGTCTCAAACAAACGTCCACATCTGTGAGTTGACTTTATACCTCTTTCTTTTATGCCTTCTTTCAGCTCTAAATTCTCCTTTATTTCTGTTAATACTAGGGGTCTGAGAGATTCTATTAAAAGAAAATCAATCTTTCTATTTTGCAAAAATGAAAAAGCACAATGTGTTCTCCTACAAGAAATACATTCGAATGACATGGATGAAAAATTCTGGTCGAATCAGTGGGGCGACAAAAGTGTATAGTGTATGGCCATACTCTTTTACAACTTCCCAGGGAAAATTTTGACCACATCCAGGGACCCTTTAGGTCTCTGGATAATTTGTGTTTGTGAAGCAAATGTTGATTTTCTAATTCTCGGAAACATTTATGGGTACAACAATCTTAACTTGAACAAAAAAATGAGTGCTGAAATCACACAGACAGTCAATGATCTTTATCAAAGATATCCTACTGAATGGGGCGACAAGGAAGAGCTACTGTGCTAACTACCTGATGCAGGAGATCCTAATGCTTGGTACAGTCAATACCAGGGCTGCGTTCCAATCCGAAAAAATGCTTGCTTCTTCGTGCTCACTTCCCTTCAATCAAGGGGGGAATCCCCAAAAGTCCCGTATGTAAGATGGCTGCCACCGTGAGGGTGATTCCAATCCAGATTTGTTGAGGGAAGGGCGAATTTTCATTTGCTCAAGCCCTCAGTTTCACTCCCTCCAACGGAGCCAACAAAAATCATCCCTCCAAGCGTTGATATTGCCCACGGCGATGCTTGCTCGTTTGTCCACGTGTTAAACTTTACAGTATTTGAATATTATGCTCTTGCTATCAAAGAACAAGCAAAATTTAAAAAAGTTTACCAAGTTCAAAGACCTCTGTTGCCGATTGATTATACAAACCATTCGCTAAAATGCTATGTTGTTGGTGGTGGTCGTTATTTAAATCTTACAGATTCAAAGAAAATGCCCAACACTCAATAGCCGCTTATCAAGTTCATTGATAGTCCAAAAAAATATACGTTTTGGCCATGAAGTTCTAATCATAAGCTCTCATAAGCTGGTGGAGGCATAGTTGCCATAGCCATTCATTTTGTTAAGAATAACCTACATTTTCTGAATCTTTAAATGTTACAGTTAA
>CM040764.1:184088-206213 GCA_022829145.1 Albula goreensis | reverse complement strand
CCCTCTCAATCGGTCGCCTCATGGTTGTCATCCGCTTTCTACTGCTATTGTGGCGCCGGAGCGATTTTATATTATTTCTAAGTACATTTTTTTTGTCATGTATATTATTTGGAAAGAAAAACAATATCTTTTATCAAAGAGAGAAAACATGCATTATGTTCGGGCTCTCAAGTATATCATTTTCGATTGATGGTGTTACAGTGCGCTGCTTGACACTCCAACCGGCGTGATGCCCCTTTTCCAAGCACTCACGGCAGACAGACTGGAGCAAACTCGAATCACATGAACGGGCTCATGCAAGCAGGCAGATCTTCACCTGCCTGTCATGCATGACCGAAAATACAGTGGTCCATCTCCGTATCAAAGCGCACGCTGTGTGGCTCACGAAGCAATCTCCGCGGGGAATTTGGCGCTGAAACTCCAGGTGCCATCCGCCACTGCGGTGCCAGGTAAAAAAAAGCCTGCGGAGAGGTAGAATCGGAGTCACACTCCCACCTTTCCAACGTGTCCAAAATCACAGAGTCCTCTATGTATTTCGGCAGGTTCAAAGGGGAGAGCATAACCTCCGTAGCTGCGGTCTGCGCACCTCACAAACATGACCCTTCACTTGCACTCCTTCTCCAAAGTTAACTCAAATGTATTGCTGGGCGGCTTCTTACCCCGATCAGTTTCCCTCTGCCCAGCTTGGCATCAACCATCGTTATCACGTCCATTGCAGTTATCCTGTAAATCATTCAATTGCAGAATAAGCGGGCGTCTTCGGAAAAAATCTCTCTGAAATCTAGCTCCCTGCCGTTATTTCTCCGCTAGCCTTTGTCTCCCCAACTTCAGCATCCATGTCATATCTACTTTTGTTGTCCAAAACGCTCGAGCCAACACCATTAACCAAACCCCCAGCTTCTTCTCTTTGTTCAGCAGTAAGCTGGCGAAATTCCTCTCCAACCGTCAATTCCAACCCCAGCCCCGCAGTCCTTCTCAGCGTCATCAATCCGTTCGCCATTCAAAACTCTTTTCCTTGAATACATGCCATGTTCAAAAACCACATTAACACCTGTATTACTACAACTTTCACCATGATCCAAAACTCGAAGTCCATGTTCAGACTATCGATCAGAAAACCCACAACTCGCCGTTTGTTTCAAATCCGAATCCATAGCTATTTGTCCAATTGCCGGTACTGAGTCATTCATGTAGAAATCCATTCCCGTTAATTATAAAGCATACGAAAAATCTACCCCTTGGCAGATAAACTGCTCAGGAGGGAAAAAAAAAACAAAAAAAAAAAAAAAAACAAAAAGCACTACAAAAGTAACAGGCTTGTACAATAAACAATGAAAAGATAAACGAAACAAACACTGTGGGCCTCTCTCTCCCACCTCTGCAACCACAATCTCACACCTGTGACGTCACTGTCGGGCCCGTTCAGCGTGGTGTGGCCGTGGTAGCTGCCCTCTCAATCGGTCGCCTCATGGTTGTCATCCGCTTTCTACTGCTATTGTGCGGCTTTTTGTGCGTGTTTTTTTTTTCCGTCCGACAATGCGGGCCCAGGCTCACCTTTGGAGTTTGGGTTTTCTGCTGAAGCTTGGCATGGGCCGACCGCTCTTGGTGGGAGGCTTAACCCTTGTATTGTCCTCTAATTTGCTAACATCTTTTATCCTTGGGGTCAGTTTGACCCAAGCTATTTCAGCCTCAGGCAATGATTGTAATTAAAATTGCCACCCATTCTTATGTGTCAGGTACCTTACGTTTCTTAGTTTACCAGCTAAATAGCCCTTTAAATTAAATATTACCACCACCACCCCCAAACCCGGCAAACACCCAAAATACCTACTGTTGGAGAAATATGCAAATCACCATAGAATCTCTCAGTTTGACCTTAAATTGGAAAGAAAGACCTTTCTTTCTTGTTTTAATTAACTTTATATTATTTCTAAGTACATCTTATGTCATTTATATCATTTGGAAAGAAAAACAATATCTTTTATCACAGACAGAACAATGTATTATGTTCGGGCTCTCAAGTATATCATTTTCGATTGATGGTGTTAAGAAGAGCTCAAATGCAGATTTTATGTCTTGGCCATGGCTGACAGTGTATCTGCTGGGGCCTGGAACCATCTTGATGACATTAGCAGCATTAAGCCTTACCTCCATTTTACCGTGGGGCTCCCAAACTTAAGCCTCTCTCCCAATACCTCGTTCTCAGCCCTTGGCTCCAGAACCCATGAGCAACTGGTCACCCAGACAGGACCGGGAGAGCACCGGTCACCCAAGCGGGGGCAAAGACAACTGCTCATACGGACGGTTGCAGAAGTGTAATTTGTGGGATCAGACCTATCTTTCAACTGACACAGCGTTGACAGACATACTTACAGCCTTGCGCATTTTCATACTGACAAAATGTAAGCGTAGATATAATAATGCAGACAAAACCTGGATGCAGTAGCCTGGAAAAGTCGGTCTACTTTAGGTGTAGTTCACTGCCAGACACACAAGGTGGCAGTCTATTCCTCAATAAAATGGTTGCCATTACCACTAAATATTTGCGTCAAAGTTTAAGCTCATGCTAAAAATAAGAAAGTTAGGAGGGCCTAAGTTGCTTCTCCTGGGGCAGGCCTTAGATAAGCTGGGGAAGGCCTTAGATAAGAAAAAGAATAAAAAGGAAAGGCGTAAGCGAAGTCCTCAAGTGACTGTTGGAGTGCCAAAGTGGTCTCTTTTACCTCTGTGCGGACCAGCCCGGCTGGTGTGGCGTATCGTGCTCAGATAATACACAATAAACCTTTTTGCATCGGGCTTGGTGGATTTTGATTTCGTTCAGGTACTGAAGCACCGAAGGCTTGAGGATATTAAAAAAAAGTGTGACGAGGGCCCCCAGCCATTGGGCCCAGGTTGGAGCCATTTCTACCACTCGATTGTGGGGGTAGGAAAAAACAAAAATGCTTACAGCACCTGGTATTCCCAGGCGGTCACCCATCAAGTACTAACCAGGCCCGCGCTGCTTGGCTTCCGAGATCAGAGATCGGGCGTGTTCAGCGTGGTGTGGCCGTAGCGAAGGCTGCCCTCTCAAGCGGTTGCCTCATGGTTGTCGTCCGCTTTCTTCTGCGATTGTGCCGCCGGGGCGTTTTATTATTTTTTCGTCCAACAATGCGGAGCCCAGGCTCACGTTTGGAGTTTGGGTTTTCGGCTGGAGCTTGGCATGGGCCAAGGCCACAGCGTCAGGCCCGGCTCTAGGTGTGGAGCTAGGCCGGAGGCCATGATTTGAAGGTGGTGGAGAAAGATCCACCACCGGCTCCCAGTTTCACCTGGACTGTGGCTCACATTTCACGCTGAAGCTTGGCATGGTCCGCCCGCTCTTGGTGGGGGCTTAACCCTCGCATAGTCCTCAGATTTGCTAACATCTTTTATACTTGGGGTCAATTTGACCCAAGCTATTTCAACCTCCAGGCAATGATTATAATTAAAATTGCTACCCATTTTTATGTGCCAGGTACTTTACGTTTCTCAGTTTACTACCTAAATAGCCCTTTACATTAAATATTACCACCACCACCCCCCAACACCGGCAAACACCCAAAATACCTACTGTTGGAGAAATATGCAAATCACCATAAAATCTCTCAGTTTGACCTGAACTTGGAAAGAAGGACCTTTTTCTTGTTTGAATGGCTTTATATTATTTCTAAGTACAATTTTTTTTTTTTTGTCATTTATATCATTTGAAAAGAAAAACAATATCTTTTACTAAAAAGAGAAACATGTATTATGTTCCTTCTCTGGTGTTAAGAAGAGCTCAAATGCTGATTTTATGTCTTAGACATGGCTGACAGTGTATCTGCTGGGGCCTGGAACCATTTTGATGACATTAGCAGCATTAAGTCTAACCTGTCATTCAGGTGGGGAGAGGGACCATATTAACTTTCCATTTTTGTTAGGTAACTTGTCTGCTGGTGGTTGAGAGACAACGAGAGGTCAATACTAAGGCTCTCATTCTCATCAGAGGAGGATGTCTCATAATCAGGGTCCACCTCAACACTATCCTCTCTCTCTGACACATTCTCCTCTGTCACTTTCACTGTCAAAGAGCTGTGACAAAACTGCATTGGCACAAAACCTTTGCTTAGAGGTCATTTTCAATTGAAAGAGAACATAAAGCAAGAGCACACAGCGCACCAAGAGAAATGGTTTTGAAGGCTGCGGTGCAAGCTTTCATGTGTTTGCTCCTCCCCTTTGTTGTGTGAACTGCCAATCTCCTCACTGGAACCACATTTCCACACAAAAACATTGCAGGAAATATCAGCGTTCTTGTGGGAATTATATTTCCCCATCCCCCATTTCATGTGAACTATCAGTGGTTCTCACACTACCACAGGTATGGTTACGATAGGTTAGGGCCAGGGCATCACCAGACCCGATCTCACGGGGCACATGCTCCAGCAACAATCTGTGGTGCCCGGTAAATGCTTGTGAAAAATAGCATAGCTCCCAAGGGAGGGTTGGCCCCTGGTCAGCCTAATCAACTGTAAGTCGCTTTGAATAAAAGTTTCAGCTAAATGACTGGAAAGTAATGTAACACAACTAGCCCATTGTAGTTGCTGTGAATTCCCCCCATGAGGATGTGAGCACTAGGAGTTGGCGCCCCAGTAGTGCCTCAAATCTTGCAACACCCCCTCTGCTTTAGGTCCCTAAAGCAGAGGGAAATTTTGGAGATTATAAAATTGCATGTTAGTGGCTTCAATATCATCCAAAACAGCCAAATGAAACGTGTGAAAGATGTTGATATTTCTTATGTTTTATACCGCCAGAACAGCCTGGGGTCAAATTGACCCCAGGGGACACCGATGTGTACAAAATGTGTACAGGACATTGAAAACAAATCATCGTGTTCATCATGTTTACGTTCACCCAGTTGTCCCCATGAAATGAGGAAAAGTCATGAAATATGAGGCAACAAAACAAACGTCAATAATCCAGTTGGAAGCGTGAAACATTGAATGGGGTCACATGGACCCCAAAGACAATAGGAGGTTAAACTCCTGCTTAAGCCTGACCTCCATTTTACTGAGGACTCCCAACCTTAAGCCTCTCTCCCGATACCTCGTTCTCAGCCCTTGGCTCCAGAACCGCGGGCAGCTGCTCACCCAGACAGGACCGGAGTTTGAGTTTGGGTTTTCGGCTGGAGCTTGGCATGGGCCAAGGCCACAGCGTCAGGCCCGGCTCTGGGTGTGGAGCTAGGCCGGAGGCCATGATTGGAAGATGGTGGAGAAAGACCCACCACCGGCGCCCAGTTTCACCTGGACTTTGGCTAACATTTCACGCTGAACCGTCCGCTCTTGGGAGGGCATAACCCTCGTATTGTCCTCAAATTTGCTAACATCTTTTATACTTGGGGTCAATTTGACCCAAGCTATTTCAGCCTCCAGGCAATGATTATAATTAAAATTGCTACCCATTTTTATGTGTCAGGTACTTTACGTTTCTTAGTTTACCAGCTAAATAGCCCTTTAAATTAAATATTACCACCACCACCCCACAACCCCGGCAAACACCCAAAATACCTACTGTTGGAAAAATATGCAAATCACCATGAAATCTCTCAGTTTGACCTGAAATTGGAAAGAAAGACCTTTTTTCTTGTTTTAATGCCAATCTCCTCACTGGAACCACGGTCTTCTTTGGGTGTAGTTGACTGCCAGACACACAAGGTGGCAGTCTATTCCTCAATAAAATGGTTGCCATTACCACTAAATATTGGCATCAAAGTTGAAGCTCATGCTAAAACTATCAAAGTTAGGAGGGCCTAAGTTGCTTCTCCTGGGGCAGGCCTTAGATAAGCTGGGGAAGGCCTTAGATAAGAAAAAAGAATAAAAAGGCATCCGCTTTCTTCTGCGATTGTGACGCTGGAGCTGTTCTTATTTTCTTTTTTTTTTTGTCCAACAATGCGGAGCCCAGGCTCACGTTTGGAGTTTGGGTTTTCGGCTGGAGCTTGGCATGGGCCAAGGCCACAGCGTCAGGCACGGCTCTAGGTGTGGAGCTAGGCCGGAGGCCCATGATTGGAAGATGGTGGAGAAAGATCCACCACCGGCTCCCAGTTTCACCTGGACTTCGGCTCACATTTCACGCTGGAGCTCTGTCTGAGCCGCCCGCTCTTGGTGGGGCTTAACCCTCGTATTGTCCTTAAATTTGCTAACATCTTTTATCCTTGGGGTCAATTTGACCCAAGCTATTTCAACCTCCAGGCAATGACTATAGTAAAAATTGTGACCCATTTTCATGTGTCAGGTACTTCACGTTTCTTAGTTTACCAGGTAAATAGCCCTTTAAATTAAATGTTCTAAAATTCCGTCCAAGATGAGCTGGCAGTAATCCTCCTTCTCCAAAGTTAACTCAAATCCGTTGTTGGGCTGGCTTCTTACCCGATCAGTTTCCCTCTGCCCAGCTTGGCATCAACCATCGTTATCACGTCCATTGCAGTTATCCCTGTAAATCATTCAATTGCAGAATAAGCGGGCGTCTTGGAAAAATCTCTCTGAAATCTAGCTCCCTGCCGTTATTTCTCCTAGCCTTTGTCTCCCCAACTTCAGCATCCATGTCATATCTACTTTTGTTGTCCAAAACGCTCGAGCCAACACCATTAACCAAACCCCCAGCTTCTTCTCTTTGTTCAGCAGTAAGCTGGCGAGAGAATTCCTCTCCAGCCGTCAATTCCAACACAGCCCCGCAGTCCTTCTCAGCGTCATCAATCCGTTCGCCATTCAAAACTCTTTTCCTTGAATACATGCCATGTTCAAAAACCACATTAACACCTGTATTACTACAACTTTCACCATGATCCAAAACTGGAAGTCGATGTTCAGACAGTCGATCAGAAAACCCAGAACTCGCCATTTGTTTCAGTATCCATATCTATTTGTCGAATTGCGGTCCTGAGTCATTCATGTTGAAATCCATTCCGTTAATTAAAAAGCATACGAAAAATCTACCCCTTGGCAGATAAACTGCTCAGGGAGGAAAAACAAAAACAAAAAAAAAAAAAAAAACAAAAACAAAAGAAGCACTACAAGAGTAACAGACTACTACCATAAACAATGAAAAGATAACCGAAACAAACACTGTAGGGCCTCTCTCCCACCTCTGCAGCCACAGCCTCACACCTGTGACGTCACAATCGGGCCCGTTCAGCGTGGTGTGGCCGTGGCGAAAGCTGCCCTCTCAATCGGTCGCCTCATGGTTGTCATCCGCTTTCTACTGCTATTGTGGCGCCGGGCGATTTTATATTATTTCTAAGTAATTTTTTTTTTTTTTTTTTGTCATTTCTATCGTTTGGAAAGAAAAACAATATCTTTTATCAAAGAGAAACATGCATTATGTTCGGGCTCTCAAGTATATCATTTTCGATTGATGGTGTTACAGCGCTGCTTGACACTCCTTCGCGTGATGCCCCTTTTCCAAGCACTCACGGCAGACAGACTGCGGGCAAACTCGAATCACATGAACCGGGCTCATGCACAAGCGGCAGATCTTCACCTGCCTGTCATGCATGACCGAAAATACAGTGGTCCATCTCCCGTATCAAAGCACGCTGTGTGGCGGCGAAGCAATCTCTTGCGGGAATTTGGCGCTGAAACTGGGTGCCATCCGCCACTGCGGTGCCCAGGTAAAAAAAAAAAGCCTGCGGAGAGGTAGAATCGGAGTCACACTCCACCTTTCCAACTTGTCCAAAATCACAGAGTCCTCTATGTATTTGGCAGGTTCAAAAGGAGAGCATAACCTCCGTAGCACACAGTCTGCGCACCTCACGAACATGACCCTTCACTTGCACTCCTTCTCCAAAGTTAACTCAAATCCGTTCTTGGGCGGCTTCTTAACCCGATCAGTTTCCCTCTGCCCAGCTTGGCATCAACCATCGTTATCACGTCCATTGCAGTTATCCCTGTAAATCATTCAATTGCAGAATAAGCGGGGCGTCTTCGGAAAAATCTCTCTGAAATCTAGCTCCCTGCCGTTATTTCTCCGCTAGCCTTTGTCTCCCCAACTTCAGCATCCATGTCATATCTACTTTTGTTGTCCAAGCGCTCGAGCCAACACCATTAACCAAACCCCAGCTTCTTCTCTTTGTTCAGCAGTAAGCTGGCGAGAGAATTCCTCTCCAGCCGTCAATTCCAACCCAGCCCCGAGTCCTTCTCAGCGTCATCAATCCGTTCGCCATTCAAAACTCTTATCCTTGAATACATGCCATGTTCAAAAACCACATTAACAGCTGTATTACTACAACTTTCACCATGATCCAAAACTGGAAGTCGATGTTCAGACAGTCGATCAGAAAACCCAGAACTCGCCATTTGTTTCAGTATCCATATCTATTTGTCGAATTGCGGTCCTGAGTCATTCATGTTGAAATCCATTCCCGTTAATTAAAAAAGCATACGAAAAATCTACCCCTTGGCAGATAAACTGCTCAGGGAGGAAAAAACAAAAAAAACAAAAAAAAAAAAAAAAACAAAAACAAAGAAGCACTACAAGAGTAACAGACTACTACATAAACAATGAAAAGATAACTTGAGAAACAAACACTGTGGGAGCCTCTCTCCCACCTCTGCAGCTCCACAGCCTCACACCTGTGACGTCACAATCGGGCCCGTTCAGCGTGGTGTGGCCGTGGGCGGCAGCTGCCCTCTCAATCGGTCGCCTCATGGTTGTCATCCGCTTTCTACTGCTATTGTGCGCCGGGCGATTTTATATTATTTCTAAGTACATTTTTTTTTGTCATGTATATTATTTGGAAAGAAAAACAATATCTTTTATCAAAGAGAAACATGCATTATGTTCGGGCTCTCAAGTATATCATTTTCGATTGATGGTGTTACAGTGCGCTGCTTGACACTCCTTCGCGTGATGCCCCTTTTCCAAGCACTCACGGCAGACAGACTGCGGGCAAACTCGAATCACATGAACCGGGCTCATGCACAAGCGGCAGATCTTCACCTGCCTGTCATGCATGACCGAAAATACAGTGGTCCATCTCCCGTATCAAAGCGCACGCTGTGTGGCTACGAAGCAATCTCTTGCGGGAATTTGGCGCTGAGAAACTGGGTGCCATCCGCCACTGCGGTGCCCAGGTAAAAAAAAAAAAAGCCTGCGGAGAGGTAGAATCGGAGTCACACTCCACCTTTCCAACGTGTCCAAAATCACAGAGTCCTCTATGTATTTGGCAGGTTCAAAAGGGGAAAGCATAACCTCCGTAGCACACGGTCTGCGCACCTCACAAACATGACCCTTCACTTGCACTCCTTCTCCAAAGTTAACTCAAATGTATTGCTGGGCGGCTTCTTACCCGATCAGTTTCCCTCTGCCCAGCTTGGCATCAACCATCGTTATCACGTCCATTGCAGTTATCCCCTGTAAATCATTCAATTGCAGAATAAGCGGGCGTCTCGGAAAAATCTCTCTGAAATCTAGCTCCCTGCCGTTATTTCTCCGCTAGCCTTTGTCTCCCCCAACTTCAGCATCCGCATCATATCTACTTTTGTTGTCCAAAACGCTCGAGCCAACACCATTAACCAAACCCCCAGCTTCTTCTCTTTGTTCAGCAGTAAGCTGGCGAGAAATTCCTCTCCAGCCGTCAATTCCAACCCAGCCCCGCAGATCCTTCTCAGCGTCATCAATCCGTTCGCCATTCAAAACTCTTTTCCTTGAATACATGCCATGTTCAAAAACCACATTAACACCTGTATTACTACAACTTTCACCATGATCCAAAACTCGAAGTCCATGTTCAGACTATCGATCAGAAAACCCACAACTCGCCGTTTGTTTCAAATCCGAATCCATAGCTATTTGTCCAATTGCGGTACTGAGTCATTCATGTAGAAATCCATTCCCGTTAATTATAAAGCATACGAAAAATCTACCCCTTGGCAGATAAACTGCTCAGGAGGAAGAAAAAGCAAAAAAAAAAAAAAAAAAAACAAAAACAAAAGCACTACAAAAGTAACAGGCTTGTACAATAAACAATGAAAAGATAAACAGAAACAAACACTGTGGGAGCCTCTCTCCCACCTCTGCAGCCACAATCTCACACCTGTGACGTCACAATCGGGCCCGTTCAGCGTGGTGTGGCCGTGGCGAAAAGCTGCCCTCTCAATCGGTCGCCTCATGGTTGTCATCCGCTTTCTACTGCTATTGTGGCGCTTTTGTGCGTGTTTTTTTTTTTCCGTCCGACAATGCGGAGCCCAGGCTCACCTTTGGAGTTTGGGTTTTCTGCTGAAGCTTGGCATGGGCCGACCGCTCTTGGTGGGGGCTTAACCCTTGTATTGTCCTCTAATTTGCTAACATCTTTTATCCTTGGGGTCAGTTTGACCCAAGCTATTTCAGCCTCCAGGCAATGATTGTAATTAAAATTGCCACCCATTCTTATGTGTCAGGTACCTTACGTTTCTTAGTTTACCAGCTAAATAGCCCTTTAAATTAAATATTACCACCACCACCCCCAAACCCGGCAAACACCCAAAATACCTACTGTTGGAGAAATATGCAAATCACCATAGAATCTCTCAGTTTGACCTTAAATTGGAAAGAAAGACCTTTCTTTCTTGTTTTAGTAGCTTTATATTATTTCTAAGTACACATCTTATGTCATTTATATCATTTGGAAAGAAAAACAATATCTTTTATCACAGACAGAACAATGTATTATGTTCGGGCTCTCAAGTATATCATTTTCGATTGATGGTGTTAAGAAGAGCTCAAATGCAGATTTTATGTCTTGGCCATGGCTGACAGTGTATCTGCTGGGGCCTGGAACCATCTTGATGACATTAGCAGCATTAAGCCTTACCTCCATTTTACCGTGGGGCTCCCAAACTTAAGCCTCTCTCCCAATACCTCGTTCTCAGCCCTTGGCTCCAGAACCCATGAGCAACTGGTCACCCAGACAGGACCGGGAGAGCACCGGTCACCCAAGCGGGGCAAAGACAACTGCTCATACGGACGGTTGGTGAAGTGTAATTTGTGGGATCAGACCTATCTTTCAACTGACACAGCGTTGACAGACATACTTACAGCCTTGCGCATTTTCATACTGACAAAATGTAAGCGTAGATATAATAATGCAGACAAAACCTGGATGCAGTAGCCTGGAAGAGGTCGGTCTACTTTAGGTGTAGTTCACTGCCAGACACACAAGGTGGCAGTCTATTCCTCAATAAAATGGTTGCCATTACCACTAAATATTTGCGTCAAAGTTTAAGCTCATGCTAAAAATAAGAAAGTTAGGAGGGCCTAAGTTGCTTCTCCTGGGGCAGGCCTTAGATAAGCTGGGGAAGGCCTTAGATAAGAAAAAGAATAAAAAGGAAGGCGTAAGCGAAGTCCTCAAGTGACTGTTGGAGTGCCAAAGTGGTCTCTTTTACCTCTGTGCGGACCAGCCCGGCTGGTGTGGCGTATCGTGCTCAGATAATACACAATAAACCTTTTTGCATCGGGCTTGGTGGATTTTGATTTCGTTCAGGTACTGAAGCACCGAAGGCTTGAGGATATTAAAAAAAAAAAGTGTGACGAGGGCCCCCAGCCATTGGGCCCAGGTTGGAGCCATTTCTACCACTCGATTGTGGGGGTAGGAAAAAACAAAAATGCTTACAGCACCTGGTATTCCCAGGCGGTCACCCATCCAAGTACTAACCAGGCCCGACGCTGCTTGGCTTCCGAGATCAGGCGTGTTCAGCGTGGTGTGGCCGTAAGCGAAGGCTGCCCTCTCAAACGGTTGCCTCATGGTTGTCGTCCGCTTTCTTCTGCGATTGTGCCGCCGGGCGTTTTATTATTTTTTCGTCCAACAATGCGGAGCCCAGGCTCACGTTTGGAGTTTGGGTTTTCGGCTGGAGCTTGGCATGGGCCAAGGCCACAGCGTCAGGCCCGGCTCTGGGTGTGGAGCTAGGCCGGAGGCCATGATTTGAAGGTGGTGGAGAAAGATCCACCACCGGCTCCCAGTTTCACCTGGACTGTGGCTCACATTTCACGCTGAAGCTTGGCATGGTCCGCCCGCTCTTGGTGGGGGCTTAACCCTCGCATAGTCCTCAGATTTGCTAACATCTTTTATACTTGGGGTCAATTTGACCCAAGCTATTTCAACCTCCAGGCAATGATTATAATTAAAATTGCTACCCATTTTTATGTGCCAGGTACTTTACGTTTCTCAGTTTACTACCTAAATAGCCCTTTACATTAAATATTACCACCACCACCCCCCAACACCGGCAAACACCCAAAATACCTACTGTTGGAGAAATATGCAAATCACCATAAAATCTCTCAGTTTGACCTGAACTTGGAAAGAAGGACCTTTTTTCTTGTTTGAATGGCTTTATATTATTTCTAAGTACAATTTTTTTTTTTTTTTTTGTCATTTATATCATTTGAAAAGAAAAACAATATCTTTTACTAAAGAGAGAAACATGTATTATGTTCCTTCTCTGGTGTTAAGAAGAGCTCAAATGCTGATTTTATGTCTTAGACATGGCTGACAGTGTATCTGCTGGGGCCTGGAACCATTTTGATGACATTAGCAGCATTAAGTCTAACCTGTCATTCAGGTGGGGAGAGGGACCATATTAACTTTCCATTTTTGTTAGGTAACTTGTCTGCTGGTGGTTGAGAGACAACGAGAGGTCAATACTAAGGCTCTCATTCTCATCAGAGGAGGATGTCTCATAATCAGGGTCCACCTCAACACTATCCTCTCTCTCTGACACATTCTCCTCTGTCACTTTCACTGTCAAAGAGCTGTGACAAAACTGCATTGGCACAAAACCTTTGCTTAGAGGTCATTTTCAATTGAAAGAGAACATAAAGCAAGAGCACACAGCGCACCAAGAGAAATGGTTTTGAAGGCTGCGGTGCAAGCTTTCATGTGTTTGCTCCTCCCCTTTGTTGTGTGAACTGCCAATCTCCTCACTGGAACCACATTTCCACACAAAACATTGCAGGAAATATCAGCGTTCTTGTGGGAATTATATTTCCCCATCCCCCATTTCATGTGAACTATCAGTGGTTCTCACACTACCACAGGTATGGTTACGATAGGTTAGGGCCAGGGCATCACCAGACCCGATCTCACGGGGCACATGCTCCAGCAACAATCTGTGGTGCCCGGTAAATGCTTGTGAAAAATAGCATAGCTCCCAAGGGAGGTTGGCCCCTGGTCAGCCTAATCAACTGTAAGTCGCTTTGAATAAAAGTTTCAGCTAAATGACTGGAAAGTAATGTAACACAACTAGCCCATTGTAGTTGCTGACGAATTCCCCCATGAGGATGTGAGCACTAGGAGTTGGCGCCCCAGTAGTGCCTCAAATCTTGCAACACCCCCTCTGCTTTAGGTCCCTAAAGCAGAGAAAATTTGGAGATTATAAAATTGCATGTTAGTGGCTTCAATATCATCCAAAACAGCCAAATGAAACGTGTGAAAGATGTTGATATTTCTTATGTTTTATACCGCCAGAACAGCCTGGGGTCAAATTGACCCCAGGGGACACCGATGTGTACAAAATGTGTACAGGACATTGAAAACAAATCATCGTGTTCATCATGTTTACGTTCACCCAGTTGTCCCCATGAAATGAGGAAAAGTCATGAAATATGAGGCAACAAAACAAGCGTCAATAATCCAGTTGGAAACGTGAAACATTGAATGGGGTCACATGGACCCCCAAAGACAATAGGAGGTTAAACTCCTGCTTAAGCCTGACCTCCATTTTACTGAGGACTCCCAACCTTAAGCCTCTCTCCCGATACCTCGTTCTCAGCCCTTGGCTCCAGAACCGCGGGCAGCTGCTCACCCAGACAGGACCGGAGTTTGGAGTTTGGGTTTTCGGCTGGAGCTTGGCATGGGCCAAGGCCACAGCGTCAGGCCCGGCTCTGGGTGTGGAGCTAGGCCGGAGGCCATGATTGGAAGATGGTGGAGAAAGACCCACCACCGGCGCCCAGTTTCACCTGGACTTTGGCTAACATTTCACGCTGAACCGTCCGCTCTTGGAGGGCATAACCCTCGTATTGTCCTCAAATTTGCTAACATCTTTTATACTTGGGGTCAATTTGACCCAAGCTATTTCAGCCTCCAGGCAATGATTATAATTAAAATTGCTACCCATTTTTATGTGTCAGGTACTTTACGTTTCTTAGTTTACCAGCTAAATAGCCCTTTAAATTAAATATTACCACCACCACCCCACAACCCCGGCAAACACCCAAAATACCTACTGTTGGAAAAATATGCAAATCACCATGAAATCTCTCAGTTTGACCTGAAATTGGAAAGAAAGACCTTTTTTTCTTGTTTTAATGCCAATCTCCTCACTGGAACCACGGTCTTCTTTGGGTGTAGTTGACTGCCAGACACACAAGGTGGCAGTCTATTCCTCAATAAAATGGTTGCCATTACCACTAAATATTGGCATCAAAGTTGAAGCTCATGCTAAAACTATCAAAGTTAGGAGGGCCTAAGTTGCTTCTCCTGGGGCAGGCCTTAGATAAGCTGGGGAAGGCCTTAGATAAGAAAAAGAATAAAAAGGCATCCGCTTTCTTCTGCGATTGTGACGCTGGAGCTGTTCTTATTTTTTTTTTTTTGTCCAACAATGCGGAGCCCAGGCTCACGTTTGGAGTTTGGGTTTTCGGCTGGAGCTTGGCATGGGCCAAGGCCACAGCGTCAGGCACGGCTCTGGGTGTGGAGCTAGGCCGGAGGCCATGATTGGAAGATGGTGGAGAAAGATCCACCACCGGCTCCCAGTTTCACCTGGACTTGGCTCACATTTCACGCTGGAGCTCTGTCTGAGCCGCCCGCTCTTGGTGGGGCTTAACCCTCGTATTGTCCTTAAATTTGCTAACATCTTTTATCCTTGGGGTCAATTTGACCCAAGCTATTTCAACCTCCAGGCAATGACTATAGTAAAAATTGTGACCCATTTTCATGTGTCAGGTACTTCACGTTTCTTAGTTTACCAGGTAAATAGCCCTTTAAATTAAATGTTCTAAAATTCCGTCCAAGATGAGCTGGCAGTAATCCTCCTTCTCCAAAGTTAACTCAAATCCGTTGTTGGGCTGGCTTCTTACCCGATCAGTTTCCCTCTGCCCAGCTTGGCATCAACCATCGTTATCACGTCCATTGCAGTTATCCCCTGTAAATCATTCAATTGCAGAATAAGCGGGCGTCTTCGGAAAAATCTCTCTGAAATCTAGCTCCCTGCCGTTATTTCTCCGCTAGCCTTTGTCTCCCCAACTTCAGCATCCCATGTCATATCTACTTTTGTTGTCCAAAAGCGCTCGAGCCAACACCATTAACCAAACCCCCAGCTTCTTCTCTTTGTTCAGCAGTAAGCTGGCGAGAAATTCCTCTCCAGCCGTCAATTCCAACCCAGCCCATGATCCTTCTCAGCGTCATCAATCCGTTCGCCATTCAAAACTCTTTTCCTTGAATACATGCCATGTTCAAAAACCACATTAACACCTGTATTACTACAACTTTCACCATGATCCAAAACTGGAAGTCGATGTTCAGACAGTCGATCAGAAAACCCAGAACTCGCCATTTGTTTCAGTATCCATATCTATTTGTCGAATTGCGGTCCTGAGTCATTCATGTTGAAATCCATTCCCGTTAATTAAAAACGCACGAAAAATCTACCCCTTGGCAGATAAACTGCTCAGGGGGAGGAAAAAAAAAAAAAAAAAAAAAAAAAAAACAAAAACAAAAGAAGCACTACAAGAGTAACAGACTACTACCATAAACAATGAAAAGATAACTTGAAACAAACACTGTGGAGCCTCTCTCCCACCTCTGCAGCCACAGCCTCACACCTGTGACGTCACAATCGGGCCCGTTCAGCGTGGTGTGGCCGTGGCGAAAGCTGCCCTCTCAATCGGTCGCCTCATGGTTGTCATCCGCTTTCTACTGCTATTGTGGCGCCGGAGCGATTTTATATTATTTCTAAGTAATTTTTTTTTTTTTTTTTTTGTCATTTCTATCGTTTGGAAAGAAAAACAATATCTTTTATCAAAAGAGAAACATGCATTATGTTCGGGCTCTCAAGTATATCATTTTCGATTGATGGTGTTACAGCGCTGCTGACAGCCTCCTTCGCGTGATGCCCCTTTTCCAAGCACTCACGGGCAGACAGACTGCGGGCAAACTCGAATCACATGAACCGGGCTCATGCACAAGCGGCAGATCTTCACCTGCCTGTCATGCATGACCGAAAATACAGTGGTCCATCTCCCGTATCAAAGCGCACGCTGTGTGGCGGCGAAGCAATCTCTTGCGGGAATTTGCGCTGAGAAACTGGGTGCCATCCGCCACTGCGGTGCCCAGGTAAAAAAAAAAAAAGCCTGCGGAGAGGTAGAATCGGAGTCACACTCCACCTTTCCAACTTGTCCAAAATCACAGAGTCCTCTATGTATTTCGGCAGGTTCAAAAGGAGAGCATAACCTCCGTAGCACACAGTCTGCGCACCTCACGAACATGACCCTTCACTTGCACTCCTTCTCCAAAGTTAACTCAAATCCGTTCTTGGGCCGGCTTCTTAACCCGATCAGTTTCCCTCTGCCCAGCTTGGCATCAACCATCGTTATCACGTCCATTGCAGTTATCCCCTGTAAATCATTCAATTGCAGAATAAGCGGAGCGTCTTGGAAAAATCTCTCTGAAATCTAGCTCCCTGCCGTTATTTCTCCGCTAGCCTTTGTCTCCCCAACTTCAGCATCCGCATGTCATATCTACTTTTGTTGTCCAAAACGCTCGAGCCAACACCATTAACCAAACCCCCAGCTTCTTCTCTTTGTTCAGCAGTAAGCTGGCGAGAGAAATTCCTCTCCAGCCGTCAATTCCAACCCAGCCCCATGATCCTTCTCAGCGTCATCAATCCGTTCGCCATTCAAAACTCTTTCCTTGAATACATGCCATGTTCAAAAACCACATTAACAGCTGTATTACTACAACTTTCACCATGATCCAAAACTGGAAGTCGATGTTCAGACAGTCGATCAGAAAACCCAGAACTCGCCATTTGTTTCAGTATCCATATCTATTTGTCGAATTGCGGTCCTGAGTCATTCATGTTGAAATCCATTCCCGTTAATTAAAAACGCACGAAAAATCTACCCCTTGGCAGATAAACTGCTCAGGAGGAAAAAAAAAACAAAAAAAAAAAAAAAAACAAAAACAAAAGAAGCACTACAAGAGTAACAGACTACTACCATAAACAATGAAAAGATAACGAAACAAACACTGTGGGAGCCTCTCTCCCACCTCTGCAGCCACAGCCTCACACCTGTGACGTCAATCGGGCCCGTTCAGCGTGGTGTGGCCGTGGGCGGCAGCTGCCCTCTCAATCGGTCGCCTCATGGTTGTCATCCGCTTTCTACTGCTATTGTGCGCGGAGCGATTTTATATTATTTCTAAGTACATTTTTTTGTCATGTATATTATTTGGAAAGAAAAACAATATCTTTTATCAAAGAGAAACATGCATTATGTTCGGGCTCTCAAGTATATCATTTTCGATTGATGGTGTTACAGTGCGCTGCTTGACACTCCTTCGCGTGATGCCCCTTTTCCAAGCACTCACGGCAGACAGACTGCGGGCAAACTCGAATCACATGAACCGGGCTCATGCACACAAGCGGCAGATCTTCACCTGCCTGTCATGCATGACCGAAAATACAGTGGTCCATCTCCCGTATCAAAGCGCACGCTGTGTGGCTCACGAAGCAATCTCTTGCGGGAATTTGGCGCTGAGAAACTGGGTGCCATCCGCCACTGCGGTGCCCAGGTAAAAAAAAAAAAGCCTGCGGAGAGGTAGAATCGGAGTCACACTCCACCTTTCCAACGTGTCCAAAATCACAGAGTCCTCTATGTATTTCGGCAGGTTCAAAGGGAGAGCATAACCTCCGTAGCACACGGTCTGCGCACCTCACAAACATGACCCTTCACTTGCACTCCTTCTCCAAAGTTAACTCAAATGTATTGCTGGGCGGCTTCTTACCCGATCAGTTTCCCTCTGCCCAGCTTGGCATCAACCATCGTTATCACGTCCATTGCAGTTATCCCCTGTAAATCATTCAATTGCAGAATAAGCGGGCGTCTTCGGAAAAATCTCTCTGAAATCTAGCTCCCTGCCGTTATTTCTCCGCTAGCCTTTGTCTCCCCCAACTTCAGCATCCCATGTCATATCTACTTTTGTTGTCCAAAACGCTCGAGCCAACACCATTAACCAAACCCCAGCTTCTTCTCTTTGTTCAGCAGTAAGCTGGCGAGAGAAATTCCTCTCCAGCCGTCAATTCCAACCCAGCCCATGCAGTCCTTCTCAGCGTCATCAATCCGTTCGCCATTCAAAACTCTTTTCCTTGAATACATGCCATGTTCAAAAACCACATTAACACCTGTATTACTACAACTTTCACCATGATCCAAAACTCGAAGTCCATGTTCAGACTATCGATCAGAAAACCCACAACTCGCCGTTTGTTTCAAATCCGTATCCATAGCTATTTGTCCAATTGCGGTACTGAGTCATTCATGTAGAAATCCATTCCCGTTAATTATAAAAAGCATACGAAAAATCTACCCCTTGGCAGATAAACTGCTCAGGGGAGGAAGAAAAGCAAAAAAAAAAAAAAAAAAACAAAAACAAAAGAAGCACTACAAAAGTAACAGGCTTGTACAATAAACAATGAAAAGATAAACGAAACAAACACTGTGGGAGCCTCTCTCCCACCTCTGCAGCCACAATCTCACACCTGTGACGTCACAATCGGGCCCGTTCAGCGTGGTGTGGCCGTGGCGAAAGCTGCCCTCTCAATCGGTCGCCTCATGGTTGTCATCCGCTTTCTACTGCTATTGTGACGCTTTTGTGCGTTTTTTTTTTTTTCCGTCCGACAATGCGGAGCCCAGGCTCACCTTTGGAGTTTGGGTTTTCTGCTGAAGCTTGGCATGGGCCGACCGCTCTTGGTGGGGGCTTAACCCTTGTATTGTCCTCTAATTTGCTAACATCTTTTATCCTTGGGGTCAGTTTGACCCAAGCTATTTCAGCCTCCAGGCAATGATTGTAATTAAAATTGCCACCCATTCTTATGTGTCAGGTACCTTACGTTTCTTAGTTTACCAGCTAAATAGCCCTTTAAATTAAATATTACCACCACCACCCCCAAACCCCGGCAAACACCCAAAATACCTACTGTTGGAGAAATATGCAAATCACCATAGAATCTCTCAGTTTGACCTTAAATTGGAAAGAAAGACCTTTCTTTCTTGTTTTAATAGCTTTATATTATTTCTAAGTACACATCTTATGTCATTTATATCATTTGGAAAGAAAAACAATATCTTTTATCACAGACAGAACAATGTATTATGTTCGGGCTCTCAAGTATATCATTTTCGATTGATGGTGTTAAGAAGAGCTCAAATGCAGATTTTATGTCTTGGCCATGGCTGACAGTGTATCTGCTGGGGCCTGGAACCATCTTGATGACATTAGCAGCATTAAGCCTTACCTCCATTTTACCGTGGGGCTCCCAAACTTAAGCCTCTCTCCCAATACCTCGTTCTCAGCCCTTGGCTCCAGAACCATGAGCAACTGGTCACCCAGACAGGACCGGGAGAGCACCGGTCACCCAAGCGGGGGCAAAGACAACTGCTCATACGGACGGTTGGTGAAGTGTAATTTGTGGGATCAGACCTATCTTTCAACTGACACAGCGTTGACAGACATACTTACAGCCTTGCGCATTTTCATACTGACAAAATGTAAGCGTAGATATAATAATGCAGACAAAACCTGGATGCAGTAGCCTGGAAGAGGTCGGTCTACTTTAGGTGTAGTTCACTGCCAGACACACAAGGTGGCAGTCTATTCCTCAATAAAATGGTTGCCATTACCACTAAATATTTGCGTCAAAGTTTAAGCTCATGCCAAAAATAAGAAAGTTAGGAGGGCCTAAGTTGCTTCTCCTGGGGCAGGCCTTAGATAAGCTGGGGAAGGCCTTAGATAAGAAAAAGAATAAAAAGGAAGAGCGTAAGCGAAGTCCTCAGAGTGACTGTTGGAGTGCCAAAGTGGTCTCTTTTACCTCTGTGCGGACCAGCCCGGCTGGTGTGGCGTATCGTGCTCAGATAATACACAATAAACCTTTTTGCATCGGGCTTGGTGGATTTTGATTTCGTTCAGGTACTGAAGCACCGAAGGCTTGAGGAAAAAAAAAAAAAAAAAGTGTGACGAGGGGCCCCCAGCCATTGGGCCCAGGTTGGAGCCATTTCTACCACTCGATTGTGGGGGTAGGAAAAAACAAAAATGCTTACAGCACCTGGTATTCCCAGGCGGTCACCCATCCAAGTACTAACCAGGCCCGACGCTGCTTGGCTTCCGAGATCGAGATCGGGCGTGTTCAGCGTGGTGTGGCCGTAAGCGAAGGCTGCCCTCTCAAGCGGTTGCCTCATGGTTGTCGTCCGCTTTCTTCTGCGATTGTGCCGCCGGGCGTTTTTTTATTTTTTTTCGTCCAACAATGCGGAGCCCAGGCTCACGTTTGGAGTTTGGGTTTCGGCTGGAGCTTGGCATGGGCCAAGGCCACAGCGTCAGGCCCGGCTCTAGGTGTGGAGCTAGGCCGGAGGCCCATGATTTGAAGGTGGTGGAGAAAGATCCACCACCGGCTCCCAGTTTCACCTGGACTGTGGCTCACATTTCACGCTGAAGCTTGGCATGGTCCGCCCGCTCTTGGTGGGGGCTTAACCCTCGCATAGTCCTCAGATTTGCTAACATCTTTTATACTTGGGGTCAATTTGACCCAAGCTATTTCAACCTCCAGGCAATGATTATAATTAAAATTGCTACCCATTTTTATGTGCCAGGTACTTTACGTTTCTCAGTTTACTACCTAAATAGCCCTTTACATTAAATATTACCACCACCACCCCCCAACACCGGCAAACACCCAAAATACCTACTGTTGGAGAAATATGCAAATCACCATAAAATCTCTCAGTTTGACCTGAACTTGGAAAGAAGGACCTTTTTTTCTTGTTTGAATGGCTTTATATTATTTCTAAGTACAATTTTTTTTTTTTTTTGTCATTTATATCATTTGAAAAGAAAAACAATATCTTTTACTAAAGAGAGAAACATGTATTATGTTCCTTCTCTGGTGTTAAGAAGAGCTCAAATGCTGATTTTATGTCTTAGACATGGCTGACAGTGTATCTGCTGGGGCCTGGAACCATTTTGATGACATTAGCAGCATTAAGTCTAACCTGTCATTCAGGTGGGGAGAGGGACCATATTAACTTTCCATTTTTGTTAGGTAACTTGTCTGCTGGTGGTTGAGAGACAATGAGAGGGTCAATACTAAGGCTCTCATTCTCATCAGAGGAGGATGTCTCATAATCAGGGTCCACCTCAACACTATCCTCTCTCTCTGACACATTCTCCTCTGTCACTTTCACTGTCAAAGAGCTGTGACAAAACTGCATTGGCACAAAACCTTTGCTTAGAGGTCATTTTCAATTGAAAGAGAACATAAAGCAAGAGCACACAGCGCACCAAGAGAAATGGTTTTGAAGGCTGCGGTGCAAGCTTTCATGTGTTTGCTCCTCCCCTTTGTTGTGTGAACTGCCAATCTCCTCACTGGAACCACATTTCCACACAAAAACATTGCAGGAAATATCAGCGTTCTTGTGGGAATTATATTTCCCCATCCCCATTTCATGTGAACTATCAGTGGTTCTCACACTACCACAGGTATGGTTACGATAGGTTAGGGCCAGGGCATCACCAGACCCGATCTCACGGGGCACATGCTCCAGCAACAATCTGTGGTGCCCCGGTAAATGCTTGTGAAAAATAGCATAGCTCCCAAGGAGGGTTGGCCCCTGGTCAGCCTAATCAACTGTAAGTCGCTTTGAATAAAAGTTTCAGCTAAATGACTGGAAAGTAATGTAACACAACTAGCCCATTGTAGTTGCTGACGAATTCCCCCATGAGGATGTGAGCACTAGGAGTTGGCGCCCCAGTAGTGCCTCAAATCTTGCAACACCCCCTCTGCTTTAGGTCCCCACCGATGTGTACAAAATGTGTACAGGACATTGAAAACAAATCATCGT
>CM040764.1:109976-183588 GCA_022829145.1 Albula goreensis | reverse complement strand
AGGGCTGAGAACGAGGTATCGGGAGAGAGGCTTAAGGTTGGGAGTCCTCAGTAAAATGGAGGTCAGGCTTAAGCAGGACTTTAACCCTCCTATTGTCTTTGGGGTCCATGTGACCCCATTCAATGTTTCACGTTTCCAACTGGATTATTGACGTTTGTTTTGTTGCCTCATATTTCATGACTTTTCCTCATTTCATGGGGACAACTGGGTGAACGTAAACATGATGAACACGATGACTTGTTTTCAATGTCCTGTACACATTTTGTACACATCGGTGTCCCCTGGGGTCAATTTGACCCCAGGCTGTTCTGCCGGTATAAAACATAAGAAATATCAACATCTTTCACACATTTCATTTGGCTGTTTTGGATGATATTGAAGCCACTAACATGCAATTTTATAGGGCCCTAAAGCAGAGGGGGTGTTGCTAGATTTGAGGCACTACTGGGGCGCGAACCCCTAGTTCTCACATCCTCATGCGGGGAATTCATCAGCAACTACACTGGGCTAGTTGTGTTACATTACTTTCCAGTCATTTAGCTGAAACTTTTGTTCAAAGCGACCTACAGTTGATTAGGCTGACCAGGGGCCAACCCTCCCTTGGGAGCTATGCTATTTTTCACAAGCATTTACCGGGCACCACAGATTGTTACTGGAGCATGTGCCCCGTGAGATCGGGTCTGGTGATGCCCTGGCCCTAACCTATCGTAACCATACCTGTGGTAGTGTGAGAACCACTGATAGTTCACATGAAATGGGGGATGGGGAAATATAATTCCCACAAGAACGCTGATATTTCCTGCACTGTTTTTGTGTGGAAATGTGGTTCCAGTGAAGAGATTGGCAGTTCACACAACAAAGTGGAGGAGCAAACAAATGAAAGCTTGCACCGCAGCCTTCAAAACCATTTCTCTTGGTGCGCTGTGTGCTCTTGCTTTACGTTCTCTTTCAATTGAAAATGACCTCTAAGCAAAGGTTTTGTGCCAATGCAGTTTTGTCACAGCTCTTTGACAGTGAAAGTGACATAGAGGAGAATGTGTCAGACAGAGAGGATAGTGTTGAGGTGGACCCTGATTATGAGACATCCTCCTCTGATGAGAATGAGAATCTTAGTATTGACCCTCCCGTTGTCTCTCAACCACCAGCAGACAAGTTACCTTACAAAAATGGAAAGTTAATATGGTCCCTCTCCCCACCTGAATGACAGGTTAGACTTAATGCTGCTAATGTCATCAAAATGGTTCCAGGCCCCACCAGATACACTGTCAGCCATGTCTAAGACGTAAAATCAGCATTTGAGCTCTTCATAACACCAGAGCCCGAACATAATACGTGTTTCTCTCTTTAGTAAAAGATATTGTTTTTCTTTCCAAATGATATAAATGACAAAAAAAAAAATTGTACTTAGAAATAATATACAGCCATTCACACAAGAAAAAAAGGGCCTTCTTTCCAAGGTGAGGTAAAACTGAGAGATTTTATGGTGACTGAGAAACGTAAAGTACCTGGCACATAAAAATGGGTAGCAATTTTAATCATAATCATTGCCTGGAGGTTGAAATAGCTTGGGTCAAATTGACCCCAAGTATAAAAGATGTTAGCAAATCTGAGGACAATACGAGGGTTAAGCCCCCTCCAAGAGCGGGCAGACCATGCCAAGCTTCAGCGTGAAATGTGAGCCAAAGTCCAGGTGAATCTGGGCGCCGGTGGTGGGTCTTTCTCCACCACCTTCAAATCATGGGCCTCCGGCCTAGCTCCACACCTAGAGCCGGGCCTGACGCTGTGGCCTTGGCCCATGCCAAGCTCCAGCCGAAAACCCAAACTCCAAACGTGAGCCTGGGCTCAGCATTGTTGGACGGAAAAAAAAAAATAAAAACGCTCCGGCGCCACAATCGCAGAAGAAAGCGGATGACAACCATGAGGCAACCGATTGAGAGGGCAGCTTTCGCTTACGGCCACACCACGCTGAACACGCCCGATCTCGTCTGATCTCGGAAGCCAAGCAGCGTCGGGCCTGGTTAGTACTTGGATGGGTGACCGCCTGGGAATACCAGGTGCTGTAAGCATTTTTGTTTTTTCCTACCCCCACAATCGAGTGGTAGAAATGGCTCCAACCTGGGCCCAATGGCTGGGGGCCCCTCGTCACACTTTTTTTAAATATCCTCAAGCCTTCGTTGCTTCAGTACCTGAACAAAATCAAAATCCACCGAGCCTGATGCAAAAAGGTTTATTGTGTATTATCTGAACACGATACGCCACACCAGCCGGGCTGGTCCGCACAGAGGTAAAAGAGACCACTTTGGCACTCCAACAGTCACTCTGAGGACTTCGCTTACGCTCTTCCTTTTTATTCTTTTTCTTATCTAAGGCCTTCCCCCAGCTTATCTAAGGCCTGCCCCAGGAGAAGCAACTTAGGCCCTCCTAACTTTCTTATTTTTAGCATGAGCTTAAACTTTGACGCAAATATTTAGTGGTAATGGCAACCATTTTATTGAGGAATAGACTGCCACCTTGTGTGTCTGGCAGTGAACTACACCTAAAGTAGACCGACCTCTTCCAGGCTACTGCATCCAGGTTTTGTCTGCATTATTATATCTACGCTTACATTTTGTCAGCATGAAAATGCGCAAGGCTGTAAGTATGTCTGTCAACGCTGTGTCAGTTGAAAGATCGGTCTGATCCCACAAATTACACTTCACCAACCGTCCGTATGAGCAGTTGTCTTTGCCCCCGCTTGGGTGACCAGTGCTCTCCCGGTCCTGTCTGGGTGACCAGTTGCTCGCGGTTCTGGCGCCAAGGGCTGAGAACGAGGTAGTGGGAGAGAGGCTTAAGTTTGGGAGCCCCTCGGTAAAATGGAGGTAAGGCTTAATGCTGCTAATGTCATCAAGATGGTTCCAGGCCCCACCAGATACACTGTCAGCCATGGCCAAGACATAAAATCTGCATTTGAGCTCTTCTTAACACCATCAATCGAAAATGATATACTTGAGAGCCCGCACATAATACATTGTTCTGTCTGTGATAAAAGATATTGTTTTTCTTTCCAAATGATATAAATGACATAAGATGTGTACTTAGAAATAATATAAAGCTACTAAAACAAGAAATAAAGGTCTTTCTTTCCAATTTAAGGTCAAACTGAGAGATTTTATGCTGATTTGCATATTTCTCCAACAGTAGGTATTTTGGGTGTGTGCCGGGGTTTGGGGGTGGTGGTGGTAATATTTAATTTAAAGGGCTATTTAGCTGGTAAACTAAGAAACGTAAGGTACCTGACACATAAGAATGGGTGGCAATTTTAATTACAATCATTGCCTGGAGGTTGAAATAGCTTGGGTCAAACTGACCCCAAGGATAAAAGATGTTAGCAAATTAGAGGACAATACAAGGGTTAAGCCCCCACCAAGAGCGGTCGGCCCATGCCAAGCTTCAGCAGAAAACCCAAACTCCAAACGTGAGCCTGGGCTCCGCATTGTCGGACGGAAAAAAAAAAAAAAAAACACGCACAAAAGCGTCACAATAGCAGTAGAAAGCGGATGACAACCATGAGGCGACCGATTGAGAGGGCAGCTTTCGCCTACGGCCACACCACGCTGAACGGGCCCGATTGTGACGTCACAGGTTGTGGCTGCAGAGGTGGGAGAGAGGCTCCCACAGTGTTTGTTTCGTTTATCTTTTCATTGTTTATTGTACAAGCCTCTTACTTTTGTAGTGCTTCTTTTGTTTTTGTTTTTGTTTTTTTTTTTTTTTTTGCTTTCTTCCTCCCCTGAGCAGTTTATCTGCCAAGGGGTAGATTTTTCGTGCGTTTTATAATTAACGGGAATGGATTTCAACATGAATGACTCAGTACCGGCAATTGGACAAATAGCTATGGATACGGATGTGAAACAAACGGCGAGTTCTGGGTTTTCTGATCGACATAGTCTGAACATGGACTTCGAGTTTTGGATCATGGTGAAAGTTGTAGTAATACAGGTGTTAATGTGGTTTTTGAACATGGCATGTATTCAAGGAAAAGATTTTTGAATGGCGAACGGATTGATGACGCTGAGAAGGACTGCGGGGCTGGGTTGGAATTGGCGGCTGGAGAGGAATTCTCTCGCCAGCTTACTGCTGAACAAAGAGAAGAAGCTGGGGGTTTGGTTAATGGTGTTGGCTCGAGCGTTTTGGACAACAAAAGTAGATATGACATGCGGATGGTGTAGTTGGGGAGACAAAGGTTAGCGGAGAAATAACGGCAGGGAGCTAGATTTCAGAGAGATTAATCCGAAGACGCTCCGCTTATTCTGCAATTGAATGATTTACAGGGGATAACTGCAATGGACGTGATAACGATGGTTGATGCCAAGCTGGGCAGAGGGAAACTGATCGGGGTAAGAAGCCGGCCCAGCAATACATTTGAGTTAACTTTGGAGAAGGAGTGCAAGTGAAGGGTCATGTTTGTGAGGTGCGCAGACCGTGTGCTACGGAGGTTATGCTCTCCTTTTTGAACCTGCCGAAATACATAGAGGACTCTGTGATTTTGGACAAGTTGGAAAGGTGGAGTGTGACTCCGATTCTACCTCTCCGCAGGCTTTTTTACCTGGGCACCGCAGTGGCGGGTGGCACCCAGTTTCTCAGCGTCAAATTCCCGCAAGAGATTGCTTCGTAGCCACACAGCGTGCGTTTTGATACGGGAGATGGACCACTGTATTTTCGGGTCATGCATGACAGGCAGGTGAAGATCTGCCGTTTGTGCATGAGCCCGGTTCATGTGATTCGAGTTTGCCCGCAGATTGTCTGCCGTGAGTGCTTGGAAAAGGGGCATCACGCGAAGGAGTGTCAAGCAGCGCGCTGTAACACCATCAATCGAAAATGATATACTTGAGAGCCCGAACATAATGCATGTTTCTCTCTTTGATAAAAGATATTGTTTTTCTTTCCAAATAATATACATGACAAAAAAAAATGTACTTAGAAATAATATAAAATCGCTCCGGCGTCACAATAGCAGTAGAAAGCGGATGACAACCATGAGGCGACCGATTGAGAGGGCAGCTTTCGCCTACGGCCACACCACGCTGAACGGGCCCGATTGTGACGTCACAGGTGTGAGATTGTGGCTGCAGAGGTGGGAGAGAGGCTCCCACAGTGTTTGTTTCGTTATCTTTTCATTGTTTATTGTAGTAGTCTGTTACTTTGTAGTGCTTCTTTTGTTTTTGTTTTTTTTTTTTTTTGTTTTTGCTCTTTTCCTCCCCTGAGCAGTTTATCTGCCAAGGGGTAGATTTTTCGTGCGTTTTTTAATTAACGGGAATGGATTTCAACATGAATGACTCAGGACCGGCAATTGACAAATAGATATGGATACTGAAACAAATGGCGAGTTCTGGGTTTTCTGATCGACTGTCTGAACATCGACTTCCAGTTTTGGATCATGGTGAAAGTTGTAGTAATACAGCTGTTAATGTGGTTTTTGAACATGGCATGTATTCAAGGAAAAGAGTTTTGAATGGCGAACGGATTGATGACGCTGAGAAGGACTGCGGGGCTGGGTTGGAATTGACGGCTGGAGAGGAATTCTCTCGCCAGCTTACTGCTGAACAAAGAGAAGAAGCTGGGGTTTGGTTAATGGTGTTGGCTCGAGCGTTTTGGACAACAAAAGTAGATATGACATGCGGATGGTGTAGTTGGGGAGACAAAGGTTAGCGGAGAAATAACGGCAGGGAGCTAGATTTCAGAGAGATTAATTCCGAAGACGCTCCGCTTATTCTGCAATTGAATGATTTACAGGGGATAACTGCAATGGACGTGATAACGATGGTTGATGCCAAGCTGGGCAGAGGGAAACTGATCGGGGTAAGAAGCCGCCCAGCAATACATTTGAGTTAACTTTGGAGAAGGAGTGCAAGTGAAGGGTCATGTTTGTGAGGTGCGCAGACCGTGTGCTACGGAGGTTATGCTCTCCTTTTTGAACCTGCCGAAATACATAGAGGACTCTGTGATTTTGGACAAGTTGGAAAGGTGGAGTGTGACTCCGATTCTACCTCTCCGCAGGCTTTTTTTTTTTACCTGGGCACCGCAGTGGCGGGTGGCACCCAGTTTCTCAGCGTCAAATTCCCGCAAGAGATTGCTTCGTAGCCACACAGCGTGCGTTTTGATACGGGAGATGGACCACTGTATTTTCGGGTCATGCATGACAGGCAGGTGAAGATCTGCCGTTTGTGCATGAGCCCGGTTCATGTGATTCGAGTTTGCCCGCAGATTGTCTGCCGTGAGTGCTTGGAAAAGGGGCATCACGCGAAGGAGTGTCAAGCAGCGCGCTGTAACACCATCAATCGAAAATGATATACTTGAGAGCCCGAACATAATACATGTTTCTCTCTTTGATAAAAGATATTGTTTTTCTTTCCAAATAATATACATGACAAAAAAAAAAAAAAAAATTACTTAGAAATAATATAAAATCGCTCCGGCGTCACAATAGCAGTGAAAGCGGATGACAACCATGAGGCGACCGATTGAGAGGGCAGCTTTCGCCTACGGCCACACCACGCTGAACGGGCCCGATTGTGACGTCACAGGTGTGAGATTGTGGCTGCAGAGGTGGGAGAGAGGCTCCCACAGTGTTTGTTTCGTTAATCTTTTCATTGTTTATTGTACAAGCCTGTTACTTTTGTGGTGCTTCTTTTGTTTTTGTTTTTTTTTTTTTTTTTTTTTGCTTTTTCCTCCCTGAGCAGTTTATCTGCCAAGGGGTAGATTTTTCGTGCGTTTTTTAATTAACGGGAATGGATTTCAACATGAATGACTCAGGACCGGCAATTCGACAAATAGATATGGATACTGAAACAAATGGCGAGTTCTGGGTTTTCTGATCGACTGTCTGAACATCGACTTCCAGTTTTGGATCCTGGTGAAACTTGTAGTAATACAGCTGTTAATGTGGTTTTTGAACATGGCATGTATTCAAGGAAAAGAGTTTTGAATGGCGAACGGATTGATGACGCTGAGAAGGACTGCGGGGATGGGTTGGAATTGACGGCTGGAGAGGAATTCTCTCGCCAGCTTACTGCTGAACAAAGAGAAGAAGCTGGGGGTTTGGTTAATGGTGTTGGCTCGAGCGTTTTGGACAACAAAAGTAGATATGACATGCGGATGGTGTAGTTGGGGAGACAAAGGTTAGCGGAGAAATAACGGCAGGGAGCTAGATTTCAGAGAGATTAATCCGAAGACGCTCCGCTTATTCTGCAATTGAATGATTTACAGGGGATAACTGCAATGGACGTGATAACGATGGTTGATGCCAAGCTGGGCAGAGGGAAACTGATCGGGGTAAGAAGCCGGCCCAGCAATACATTTGAGTTAACTTTGGAGAAGGAGTGCAAGTGAAGGGTCATGTTTGTGAGGTGCGCAGACCGTGTGCTACGGAGGTTATGCTCTCCTTTTTGAACCTGCCGAAATACATAGAGGACTCTGTGATTTTGGACAAGTTGGAAAGGTGGAGTGTGACTCCGATTCTACCTCTCCGCAGGCTTTTTTACCTGGGCACCGCAGTGGCGGGTGGCACCCAGTTTCTCAGCGTCAAATTCCCGCAAGAGATTGCTTCGTAGCCACACAGCGTGCGTTTTGATACGGGAGATGGACCACTGTATTTTCGGGTCATGCATGACAGGCAGGTGAAGATCTGCCGTTTGTGCATGAGCCCGGTTCATGTGATTCGAGTTTGCCAGCAGTTTGTCTGCCGTGAGTGCTTGGAAAAGGGGCATCACGCGAAGGAGTGTCAAGCAGCGCGCTGTAACACCATCAATCGAAAATGATATACTTGAGAGCCCGAACATAATGCATGTTTCTCTCTTTGATAAAAGATATTGTTTTTCTTTCCAAATAATATACATGACGAAAAAAAATGTACTTAGAAATAATATAAAATCGCTCCGGCGTCACAATAGCAGTAGAAAGCGGATGACAACCATGAGGCGACCGATTGAGAGGGCAGCTTTCGCCTACGGCCACACCACGCTGAACGGGCCCGATTGTGACGTCACAGGTGTGAGATTGTGGCTGCAGAGGTGGCAGAGAGGCTCCCACAGTGTTTGTTTCGTCTATTTTTTCATTGTTTATGGTAGTAGTCTGTTACTCTTGTAGTGCTTCTTTTTTTTGTTTTTTTTTTTTTTTGTTTTTGCTCTTTTCCTCCCCTGAGCAGTTTATCTGCCAAGGGGTAGATTTTTCGTGCGTTTTTTAATTAACGGGAATGGATTTCAACATGAATGACTCAGGACCGGCAATTCGACAAATAGATATGGATACTGAAACAAATGGCGAGTTCTGGGTTTTCTGATCGACTGTCTGAACATCGACTTCCAGTTTTGGATCCTGGTGAAACTTGTAGTAATACAGCTGTTAATGTGGTTTTTGAACATGGCATGTATTCAAGGAAAAGAGTTTTGAATGGCGAACGGATTGATGACGCTGAGAAGGACTGCGGGGATGGGTTGGAATTGACGGCTGGAGAGGAATTCTCTCGCCAGCTTACTGCTGAACAAAGAGAAGAAGCTGGGGGTTTGGTTAATGGTGTTGGCTCCAGCGTTTTGGACAACAAAAGTAGATATGACATGCGGATGCTGAAGTTGGGGAGACAAAGGTTAGCGGAGAAATAACGGCAGGGAGCTAGATTTCAGAGCGATTATTCCGAAGACGCTCCGCTTATTCTGCAATTGAATGATTTACAGGGGATAACTGCAATGGACGTGATAACGATGGTTGATGCCAAGCTGGGCAGAGGGAAACTGATCGGGGAAAGAAGCCAGCCCAACAACGGATTTGAGTTAACTTTGGAGAAGGAGGATTACTGCCAGCTCATCTTGGACGGAATTTTAGAACATTTAATTTAAAGGGCTATTTAGCTGGTAAACTAAGAAACGTGAAGTACCTGACACATGAAAATGGGTCACAATTTTTACTATAGTCATTGCATGGAGGTTGAAATAGCTTGGGTCAAATTGACCCCAAGGTTAAAAGATGTTAGCAAATGTAAGGACAATACGAGGGTTAAGCCCCCACCAAGAGCGGGCGGCTCAGACGGAGCTCCAGCGTGAAATGTGAGCCGAAGTCCAGGTGAAACTGGGAGCCGGTGGTGGATCTTTCTCCACCATCTTCCAATCATGGGCCTCCGGCCTAGCTCCACACCCAGAGCCGGGCCTGACGCTGTGGCCTTGGCCCATGCCAAGCTCCAACCGAAAACCCAAACTCCAAACGTGAGCCTGGGCTCCGCATTGTTGGACAAAAAAAAATAAATAAATAAGAACCGCTCCGGCGTCACAATCGCAGAAGAAAGCGGATGCCTTTTTATTCTTTTTCTTATCTAAGGCCTTCCCCCAGCTTATCTAAGGCCTGCCCCAGGAGAAGCAACTTAGGCCCTCCTAACTTTGACAGTTTTAGCATGAGCTTCAACTTTGATGCCAATATTTAGTGGTAATGGCAACCATTTTATTGAGGAATAGACTGCCACCTTGTGTGTCTGGCAGTCAACTACACCCAAAGAAGACCGTGGTTCCAGTGAGGAGATTGGCATTAAAACAAGAAAAAAAGGTCTTTCTTTCCAATTTCAGGTCAAACTGAGAGATTTCATGGTGATTTGCATATTTTTCCAACAGTAGGTATTTTGGGTGTTTGCCGGGGTTGTGGGGTGGTGGTGCTAATATTTAATTTAAAGGGCTATTTAGCTGGTAAACTAAGAAACGTAAAGTACCTGACACATAAAAATGGGTAGCAATTTTAATTATAATCATTGCCTGGAGGCTGAAATAGCTTGGGTCAAATTGACCCCAAGTATAAAAGATGTTAGCAAATTTGAGGACAATACGAGGGTTATGCCCCCTCCAAGAGCGGACGGTTCAGACGGAGCTCCAGCGTGAAATGTTAGCCAAAGTCCAGGTGAAACTGGGCGCCGGTGGTGGGTCTTTCTCCACCATCTTCCAATCATGGGCCTCCGGCCTAGCTCCACACCCAGAGCCGGGCCTGACGCTGTGGCCTTGGCCCATGCCAAGCTCCAGCCGAAAACCCAAACTCCAAACTCCGGTCCTGTCTGGGTGAGCAGCTGCCCGCGGTTCTGGAGCCAAGGGCTGAGAACGAGGTATCGGGAGAGAGGCTTAAGGTTGGGAGTCCCTCAGTAAAATGGAGGTCAGGCTTAAGCAGGACTTTAACCCTCCTATTGTCTTTGGGGTCCATGTGACCCCATTCAATGTTTCACGTTTCCAACTGGATTATTGACGTTTGTTTTGTTGCCTCATATTTCATGACTTTTCCTCATTTCATGGGGACAACTGGGTGAACGTAAACATGATGAACACGATGACTTGTTTTCAATGTCCTGTACACATTTTGTACACATCGGTGTCCCCTGGGGTCAATTTGACCCCAGGCTGTTCTGCCGGTATAAAACATAAGAAATATCAACATCTTTCACACATTTCATTTGGCTGTTTTGGATGATATTGAAGCCACTAACATGCAATTTTATAGGGCCCTAAAGCAGAGGGGGTGTTGCTAGATTTGAGGCACTACTGGGGCGCGAACCCCTAGTTCTCACATCCTCATGCGGGGAATTCATCAGCAACTACACTGGGCTAGTTGTGTTACATTACTTTCCAGTCATTTAGCTGAAACTTTTGTTCAAAGCGACCTACAGTTGATTAGGCTGACCAGGGGCCAACCCTCCCTTGGGAGCTATGCTATTTTTCACAAGCATTTACCGGGGCACCACAGATTGTTACTGGAGCATGTGCCCCCGTGAGATCGGGTCTGGTGATGCCCCTGGCCCTAACCTATCGTAACCATACCTGTGGTAGTGTGAGAACCACTGATAGTTCACATGAAATGGGGGATGGGGAAATATAATTCCCACAAGAACGCTGATATTTCCTGCACTGTTTTTGTGTGGAAATGTGGTTCCAGTGAAGAGATTGGCAGTTCACACAACAAAGTGGAGGAGCAAACAAATGAAAGCTTGCACCGCAGCCTTCAAAACCATTTCTCTTGGTGCGCTGTGTGCTCTTGCTTTACGTTCTCTTTCAATTGAAAATGACCTCTAAGCAAAGGTTTTGTGCCAATGCAGTTTTGTCACAGCTCTTTGACAGTGAAAGTGACATAGAGGAGAATGTGTCAGACAGAGAGGATAGTGTTGAGGTGGACCCTGATTATGAGACATCCTCCTCTGATGAGAATGAGAATCTTAGTATTGACCCTCCCGTTGTCTCTCAACCACCAGCAGACAAGTTACCTTACAAAAATGGAAAGTTAATATGGTCCCTCTCCCCACCTGAATGACAGGTTAGACTTAATGCTGCTAATGTCATCAAAATGGTTCCAGGCCCCACCAGATACACTGTCAGCCATGTCTAAGACGTAAAATCAGCATTTGAGCTCTTCATAACACCAGAGCCCGAACATAATACGTGTTTCTCTCTTTAGTAAAAGATATTGTTTTTCTTTCCAAATGATATAAATGACAAAAAAAAAAAAAAAACTTAGAAATAATATACAGCCATTCACACAAGAAAAAAAGGGCCTTCTTTCCAAGGTGAGGTAAAACTGAGAGATTTTATGGTGACTGAGAAACGTAAAGTACCTGGCACATAAAAATGGGTAGCAATTTTAATCATAATCATTGCCTGGAGGTTGAAATAGCTTGGGTCAAATTGACCCCAAGTATAAAAGATGTTAGCAAATCTGAGGACAATACGAGGGTTAAGCCCCCTCCAAGAGCGGGCAGACCATGCCAAGCTTCAGCGTGAAATGTGAGCCAAAGTCCAGGTGAATCTGGGCGCCGGTGGTGGGTCTTTCTCCACCACCTTCAAATCATGGGCCTCCGGCCTAGCTCCACACCTAGAGCCGGGCCTGACGCTGTGGCCTTGGCCCATGCCAAGCTCCAGCCGAAAACCCAAACTCCAAACGTGAGCCTGGGCTCAGCATTGTTGGACGGAAAAAAAAAAATAAAAACGCTCCGGCGCCACAATCGCAGAAGAAAGCGGATGACAACCATGAGGCAACCGATTGAGAGGGCAGCTTTCGCTTACGGCCACACCACGCTGAACACGCCCGATCTCGTCTGATCTCGGAAGCCAAGCAGCGTCGGGCCTGGTTAGTACTTGGATGGGTGACCGCCTGGGAATACCAGGTGCTGTAAGCATTTTTGTTTTTTCCTACCCCCACAATCGAGTGGTAGAAATGGCTCCAACCTGGGCCCAATGGCTGGGGGCCCCTCGTCACACTTTTTTTAAATATCCTCAAGCCTTCGTTGCTTCAGTACCTGAACAAAATCAAAATCCACCGAGCCTGATGCAAAAAGGTTTATTGTGTATTATCTGAACACGATACGCCACACCAGCCGGGCTGGTCCGCACAGAGGTAAAAGAGACCACTTTGGCACTCCAACAGTCACTCTGAGGACTTCGCTTACGCTCTTCCTTTTTATTCTTTTTCTTATCTAAGGCCTTCCCCCAGCTTATCTAAGGCCTGCCCCAGGAGAAGCAACTTAGGCCCTCCTAACTTTCTTATTTTTAGCATGAGCTTAAACTTTGACGCAAATATTTAGTGGTAATGGCAACCATTTTATTGAGGAATAGACTGCCACCTTGTGTGTCTGGCAGTGAACTACACCTAAAGTAGACCGACCTCTTCCAGGCTACTGCATCCAGGTTTTGTCTGCATTATTATATCTACGCTTACATTTTGTCAGCATGAAAATGCGCAAGGCTGTAAGTATGTCTGTCAACGCTGTGTCAGTTGAAAGATCGGTCTGATCCCACAAATTACACTTCACCAACCGTCCGTATGAGCAGTTGTCTTTGCCCCCGCTTGGGTGACCAGTGCTCTCCCGGTCCTGTCTGGGTGACCAGTTGCTCGCGGTTCTGGCGCCAAGGGCTGAGAACGAGGTAGTGGGAGAGAGGCTTAAGTTTGGGAGCCCCTCGGTAAAATGGAGGTAAGGCTTAATGCTGCTAATGTCATCAAGATGGTTCCAGGCCCCACCAGATACACTGTCAGCCATGGCCAAGACATAAAATCTGCATTTGAGCTCTTCTTAACACCATCAATCGAAAATGATATACTTGAGAGCCCGCACATAATACATTGTTCTGTCTGTGATAAAAGATATTGTTTTTCTTTCCAAATGATATAAATGACATAAGATGTGTACTTAGAAATAATATAAAGCTACTAAAACAAGAAAAAAGGTCTTTCTTTCAAATTTAAAGTCAAACTGAGAGATTTTATAGTGATTTGCATATTTTTCCAACAGTAGGTATTTTGGGTGTTTGCCGGGGTTTGGGGGTGGTGGTGGTAATATTTAATTTAAAGGGCTATTTAGCTGGTAAACTAAGAAACGTAAGGTACCTGACACATAAGAATGGGTGGCAATTTTAATTACAATCATTGCCTGGAGGTTGAAATAGCTTGGGTCAAACTGACCCCAAGGATAAAAGATGTTAGCAAATTAGAGGACAATACAAGGGTTAAGCCCCCACCAAGAGCGGTCGGCCCATGCCAAGCTTCAGCAGAAAACCCAAACTCCAAACGTGAGCCTGGGCTCCGCATTGTCGGACGGAAAAAAAAAAAAAAAAACACGCACAAAAGCGTCACAATAGCAGTAGAAAGCGATGACAACCATGAGGCGACCGATTGAGAGGGCAGCTTTCGCCTACGGCCACACCACGCTGAACGGGCCCGATTGTGACGTCACAGGTGTGAGATTGTGGCTGCAGAGGTGGGAGAGAGGCTCCCACAGTGTTTGTTTCGTTTATCTTTTCATTGTTTATTGTACAAGTCTGTTACTTTTGTAGTGCTTCTTTTGTTTTTTTTTTTTTTTTTTTTTTTTTGCTTTTTCCTCCCCTGAGCAGTTTATCTGCCAAGGGGTAGATTTTTCGTGCGTTTTTAATTAACGGAATGGATTTCCTAACATGAATGACTCAGGACCGGCAATTGGACAAATAGCTATGGATACGGATTTGAAACAAACGGCGAGTTCTGGGTTTTCTGATCGATTGTCTGAACATGGACTTCCAGTTTTGGATCATGGTGAAAGTTGTAGTAATACAGGTGTTAATGTGGTTTTTGAACATGGCATGTATTCAAGGAAAAGAGTTTTGAATGGCGGACGGATTGATGACGCTGAGAAGGACTGCGGAGCTGGGTTGGAATTGACGGCTGGAGAGGAATTCTCTCGCCAGCTTACTGCTGAACAAAGAGAAGAAGCTGGGGGTTTGGTTAATGGTGTTGGCTCGAGCGTTTTGGACAACAAAAGTAGATATGACATGCGGATGGTGTAGTTGGGGAGACAAAGGTTAGCGGAGAAATAACGGCAGGGAGCTAGATTTCAGAGAGATTAATCCGAAGACGCTCCGCTTATTCTGCAATTGAATGATTTACAGGGGATAACTGCAATGGACGTGATAACGATGGTTGATGCCAAGCTGGGCAGAGGGAAACTGATCGGGGTAAGAAGCCGGCCCAGCAATACATTTGAGTTAACTTTGGAGAAGGAGTGCAAGTGAAGGGTCATGTTTGTGAGGTGCGCAGACCGTGTGCTACGGAGGTTATGCTCCCTTTTGAACCTGCCGAAATACATAGAGGACTCTGTGATTTTGGACAAGTTGGAAAGGTGGAGTGTGACTCGATTCTACCTCTCCGCAGGCTTTTTTACCTGGGCACCGCAGTGGCGGATGGCACCCAGTTTCTCAGCGTCAAATTCCCGCAAGAGATTGCTTCGTAGCCACACAGCGTGCGTTTTGATACGGGAGATGGACCACTGTATTTTCGGGTCATGCATGACAGGCAGGTGAAGATCTGCCGTTTGTGCATGAGCCCGGTTCATGTGATGCGAGTTTGCCAGAGTCTGTCTGCCGTGAGTGCTTGGAAAAGGGGCATCACGCGAAGGAGTGTCAAGCAGCGCGCTGTAACACCATCAATCGAAAATGATATACTTGAGAGCCCGAACATAATACATGTTTCTCTCTTTGATAAAAGATATTGTTTTTCTTTCCAAATAATATACAAAAAAAAAAAAAAAAAAAAAAAAAAAAATGTACTTAGAAATAATATAAAATCGCTCCGGCGTCACAATAGCAGTAGAAAGCGGATGACAACCATGAGGCGACCGATTGAGAGGGCAGCTTTCGCCTACGGCCACACCCACGCTGAACGGGCCCGATTGTGACGTCACAGGTGTGAGGCTTGTGGCTGCAGAGGTGGGAGAGAGGCTCCCACAGTGTTTGTTTCGTTATCTTTTCATTGTTTATGGTAGTAGTCTGTTACTCTTGTAGTGCTTCTTTTGTTTTTGTTTTTTTTTTTTTTTTGTTTTTGCTCTTTTCCTCCCCTGAGCAGTTTATCTGCCAAGGGGTAGATTTTTCGTGCGTTTTTTAATTAACGGGAATGGATTTCAACATGAATGACTCAGGACCGGCAATTCGACAAATAGATATGGATACTGAAACAAATGGCGAGTTCTGGGTTTTCTGATCGACTGTCTGAACATCGACTTCCAGTTTTGGATCATGGTGAAAGTTGTAGTAATACAGCTGTTAATGTGGTTTTTGAACATGGCATGTATTCAAGGAAAAGAGTTTTGAATGGCGAACGGATTGATGACGCTGAGAAGGACTGCGGGGCTGGGTTGGAATTGACGGCTGGAGAGGAATTCTCTCGCCAGCTTACTGCTGAACAAAGAGAAGAAGCTGGGGTTTGGTTAATGGTGTTGGCTCGAGCGTTTTGGACAACAAAAGTAGATATGACATGCGGATGCTGAAGTTGGGGAGACAAAGGTTAGCGGAGAAATAACGGCAGGGAGCTAGATTTCAGAGCGATTATTCCGAAGACGCTCCGCTTATTCTGCAATTGAATGATTTACAGGGGATAACTGCAATGGACGTGATAACGATGGTTGATGCCAAGCTGGGCAGAGGGAAACTGATCGGGGTAAGAAGCCAGCCCAACAACGGATTTGAGTTAACTTTGGAGAAGGAGGATTACTGCCAGCTCATCTTGGACGGAATTTTAGAACATTTAATTTAAAGGGCTATTTACCTGGTAAACTAAGAAACGTGAAGTACCTGACACATGAAAATGGGTCACAATTTTTACTATAGTCATTGCCTGGAGGTTGAAATAGCTTGGGTCAAATTGACCCCAAGGATAAAAGATGTTAGCAAATTTAAGGACAATACGAGGGTTAAGCCCCCACCAAGAGCGGGCGGCTCAGACAGAGCTCCAGCGTGAAATGTGAGCCGAAGTCCAGGTGAAACTGGGAGCCGGTGGTGGATCTTTCTCCACCATCTTCCAATCATGGGCCTCCGGCCTAGCTCCACACCCAGAGCCGGGCCTGACGCTGTGGCCTTGGCCCATGCCAAGCTCCAGCCGAAAACCCAAACTCCAAACGTGAGCCTGGGCTCCGCATTGTTGGACAAAAAAAAAAAATAAGAACAGCTCCAGCGTCACAATCGCAGAAGAAAGCGGATGCCTTTTTATTCTTTTTCTTATCTAAGGCCTTCCCCCAGCTTATCTAAGGCCTGCCCCAGGAGAAGCAACTTAGGCCCTCCTAACTTTGATAGTTTTAGCATGAGCTTCAACTTTGATGCCAATATTTAGTGGTAATGGCAACCATTTTATTGAGGAATAGACTGCCACCTTGTGTGTCTGGCAGTCAACTACACCCAAAGAAGACCGTGGTTCCAGTGAGGAGATTGGCATTAAAACAAGAAAAAAAGGTCTTTCTTTCCAATTTCAGGTCAAACTGAGAGATTTCATGGTGATTTGCATATTTTTCCAACAGTAGGTATTTTGGGTGTTTGCCGGGGTTGTGGGGTGGTGGTGGTAATATTTAATTTAAAGGGCTATTTAGCTGGTAAACTAAGAAACGTAAAGTACCTGACACATAAAAATGGGTAGCAATTTTAATTATAATCATTGCCTGGAGGCTGAAATAGCTTGGGTCAAATTGACCCCAAGTATAAAAGATGTTAGCAAATTTGAGGACAATACGAGGGTTATGCCCCCTCCAAGAGCGGACGGTTCAGCGTGAAATGTTAGCCAAAGTCCAGGTGAAACTGGGCGCCGGTGGTGGGTCTTTCTCCACCATCTTCCAATCATGGGCCTCCGGCCTAGCTCCACACCCAGAGCCGGGCCTGACGCTGTGGCCTTGGCCCATGCCAAGCTCCAGCCGAAAACCCAAACTCCAAACTCCGGTCCTGTCTGGGTGAGCAGCTGCCCGGGTTCTGGAGCCAAGGGCTGAGAACGAGGTATCGGGAGAGAGGCTTAAGGTTGGGAGTCCCTCAGTAAAATGGAGGTCAGGCTTAAGCAGGAGTTTAACCCTCCTATTGTCTTTGGGGTCCATGTGACCCCATTCAATGTTTCACGTTTCCAACTGGATTATTGACGTTTGTTTTGTTGCCTCATATTTCATGACTTTTCCTCATTTCATGGGGACAACTGGGTGAACGTAAACATGATGAACACGATGATTTGTTTTCAATGTCCTGTACACATTTTGTACACATCGGTGTCCCCTGGGGTCAATTTGACCCCAGGCTATTCTGGCGGTATAAAACATAAGAAATATCAACATCTTTCACACGTTTCATTTGGCTGTTTTGGATGATATTGAAGCCACTAACATGCAATTTTATAATCTCAAAAACCTTCCCTCTGCTTTAGGGACCTAAAGCAGAGGGGGTGTTGCAAGATTTGAGGCACTACTGGGGCGCCAACTCCTAGTGCTCACATCCTCATGCGGGAATTCATCAGCAACTACAATGGGCTAGTTGTGTTACATTACTTTCCAGTCATTTAGCTGAAACTTTTATTCAAAGCGACTTACAGTTGATTAGGCTGACCAGGGGCCAACCCTCCCTTGGGAGCTATGCTATTTTTCACAAGCATTTACCGGGGCACCACAGATTGTTGCTGGAGCATGTGCCCCGTGAGATCGGGTCTGGTGATGCCCTGGCCCTAACCTATCGAACCATACCTGTGGTAGTGTGAGAACCACTGATAGTTCACATGAAATGGGGGATGGGGAAATATAATTCCCACAAGAACGCTGATATTTCCTGCACTGTTTTTGTGTGGAAATGTGGTTCCAGTGAGGAGATTGCAGTTCACACAACAAAGGGGAGGAGCAAACACATGAAAGCTTGCACCGCAGCCTTCAAAACCATTTCTCTTGGTGCGCTGTGTGCTCTTGCTTTATGTTCTCTTTCAATTGAAAATGACCTCTAAGCAAAGGTTTTGTGCCAATGCAGTTTTGTCACAGCTCTTTGACAGTGAAAGTGACAGAGGAGAATGTGTCAGAGAGAGAGGATAGTGTTGAGGTGGACCCTGATTATGAGACATCCTCCTCTGATGAGAATGAGAGCCTTAGTATTGACCCTCTCGTTGTCTCTCAACCACCAGCAGACAAGTTACCTAACAAAAATGGAAAGTTAATATGGTCCCTCTCCCCACCTGAATGACAGGTTAGACTTAATGCTGCTAATGTCATCAAAATGGTTCCAGGCCCCAGCAGATACACTGTCAGCCATGTCTAAGACATAAAATCAGCATTTGAGCTCTTCTTAACACCAGAGAAGGAACATAATACATGTTTCTCTCTTTAGTAAAAGATATTGTTTTTCTTTTCAAATGATATAAATGACAAAAAAAAAAATTGTACTTAGAAATAATATAAAGCCATTCAAACAAGAAAAAAGGTCCTTCTTTCCAAGTTCAGGTCAAACTGAGAGATTTCATGGTGATTTGCATATTTTTCCAACAGTAGGTATTTTGGGTGTTTGCCGGGTTTGGGGGTGGTGGTGGTAATATTTAATTTAAAGGGCTATTTAGCTGGAAAACTAAGAAACGTAAGTACCTGACACATAAGAATGGGTGGCAATTTTAATTACAATCATTGCCTGGAGGCTGAAATAGCTTGGGTCAAACTGACCCCAAGGATAAAAGATGTTAGCAAATTAGAGGACAATACAAGGGTTAAGCCCCCCAAGAGCGGTCGGCCCATGCCAAGCTTCAGCAGAAAACCCAAACTCCAAACGTGAGCCTGGGCTCCGCATTGTCGGACGGAAAAAAAAAAAACACGCACAAAAGCGTCACAATAGCAGTAGAAAGCGGATGACAACCATGAGGCGACCGATTGAGAGGGCAGCTTTCGCCACGGCCACACCACGCTGAACGGGCCCGATTGTGACGTCACAGGTGTGAGATTGTGGCTGCAGAGGTGGGAGAGAGGCTCCCACAGTGTTTGTTTCAAGTTTATCTTTTCATTGTTTATTGTACAAGCCTGTTACTTTTGTAGTGCTTCTTTTGTTTTTGTTTTTTTTTTTTTTTTGTTTTTGCTCTCTTCCTCCCCTGAGCAGTTTATCTGCCAAGGGGTAGATTTTTCGTGCGTTTTTTAATTAACGGGAATGGATTTCAACATGAATGACTCAGGACCGGCAATTGGACAAATAGCTATGGATACGGATTTGAAACAAATGGCGAGTTCTGGGTTTTCTGATCGATAGTCTGAACATGGACTTCCAGTTTTGGATCATGGTGAAAGTTGTAGTAATACAGGTGTTAATGTGGTTTTTGAACATGGCATGTATTCAAGGAAAAGAGTTTTGAATGGCGAACGGATTGATGACGCTGAGAAGGACTGCGGGGGCTGGGTTGGAATTGACGGCTGGAGAGGAATTCTCTCGCCAGCTTACTGCTGAACAAAGAGAAGAAGCTGGGGGTTTGGTTAATGGTGTTGGCTCGAGCGTTTTGGACAACAAAAGTAGATATGACATGCGGATGCTGAAGTTGGGGGAGACAAAGGTTAGCGGAGAAATAACGGCAGGGAGCTAGATTTCAGAGAGATTTTTCCGAAGACGCTCCGCTTATTCTGCAATTGAATGATTTACAGGGGATAACTGCAATGGACGTGATAACGATGGTTGATGCCAAGCTGGGCAGAGGGAAACTGATCGGGTAAGAAGCCGGCCCAGCAATACATTTGAGTTAACTTTGGAGAAGGAGTGCAAGTGAAGGGTCATGTTTGTGAGGTGCGCAGACCGTGTGCTACGGAGGTTATGCTCTCCTTTTTGAACCTGCCGAAATACATAGAGGACTCTGTGATTTTGGACAAGTTGGAAAGGTGGAGTGTGACTCCGATTCTACCTCTCCGCAGGCTTTTTTACCTGGGCACCGCAGTGGCGGATGGCACCCAGTTTCTCAGCGTCAAATTCCCGCAAGAGATTGCTTCGTCGCCACACAGCGTGCGTTTTGATACGGGAGATGGACCACTGTATTTTCGGGTCATGCATGACAGGCAGGTGAAGATCTGCCGTTTGTGCATGAGCCCGGTTCATGTGATGAGTTTGCCTGCAGTCTGTCTGCCGTGAGTGCTTGGAAAAGGGGCATCACGCGAAGGAGTGTCAAGCAGCGCGCTGTAACACCATCAATCGAAAATGATATACTTGAGAGCCCGAAAATAATACATGTTTCTCTCTTTGATAAAAGATATTGTTTTTCTTTCCAAACGATAGAAATGACAAAAAAAAAAAAAAAAAAAACTTAGAAATAATATAAAATCGCCCGGCGTCACAATAGCAGTAGAAAGCGGATGACAACCATGAGGCGACCGATTGAGAGGGCAGCTTTCGCCACGGCCACACCACGCTGAACGGGCCCGATTGTGACGTCACAGGTGTGAGGCTGTGGCTGCAGAGGTGGGAGAGAGGCTCCCACAGTGTTTGTTTCGGTTATCTTTTCATTGTTTATGGTAGTAGTCTGTTACTCTTGTAGTGCTTCTTTTGTTTTTGTTTTTTTTTTTTTTTTTTTTTTTTTTTTTCCTCCCTGAGCAGTTTATCTGCCAAGGGGTAGATTTTTCGTGCGCTTTTTTAATTAACGGGAATGGATTTCAACATGAATGACTCAGGACCGGCAATTCGACAAATAGATATGGATACTGAAACAAATGGCGAGTTCTGGGTTTTCTGATCGACTGTCTGAACATCGACTTCCAGTTTTGGATCATGGTGAAAGTTGTAGTAATACAGCTGTTAATGTGGTTTTTGAACATGGCATGTATTCAAGGAAAAGAGTTTTGAATGGCGAACGGATTGATGACGCTGAGAAGGACTGCGGGCTGGGTTGGAATTGACGGCTGGAGAGGAATTCTCTCGCCAGCTTACTGCTGAACAAAGAGAAGAAGCTGGGGGTTTGGTTAATGGTGTTGGCTCGAGCGTTTTGGACAACAAAAGTAGATATGACATGCGGATGCTGAAGTTGGGGAGACAAAGGCTAGCGGAGAAATAACGGCAGGGAGCTAGATTTCAGAGAGATTTTTCCGAAGACGCTCCGCTTATTCTGCAATTGAATGATTTACAGGGGATAACTGCAATGGACGTGATAACGATGGTTGATGCCAAGCTGGGCAGAGGGAAACTGATCGGGTAAGAAGCCAGCCCAACAACGGATTTGAGTTAACTTTGGAGAAGGAGGATTACTGCCAGCTCATCTTGGACGGAATTTTAGAACATTTAATTTAAAGGGCTATTTACCTGGTAAACTAAGAAACGTGAAGTACCTGACACATGAAAATGGGTCACAATTTTTACTATAGTCATTGCCTGGAGGTTGAAATAGCTTGGGTCAAATTGACCCCAAGGATAAAAGATGTTAGCAAATTTAAGGACAATACGAGGGTTAAGCCCCCACCAAGAGCGGGCGGCTCAGACAGAGCTCCAGCGTGAAATGTGAGCCGAAGTCCAGGTGAAACTGGGAGCCGGTGGTGGATCTTTCTCCACCATCTTCCAATCATGGGCCTCCGGCCTAGCTCCACACCCAGAGCCGGCCTGACGCTGTGGCCTTGGCCCATGCCAAGCTCCAGCCGAAAACCCAAACTCCAAACGTGAGCCTGGGCTCCGCATTGTTGGACAAAAAAAAAATAAATAAGAACAGCTCCAGCGTCACAATCGCAGAAGAAAGCGGATGCCTTTTTATTCTTTTTTTATCTAAGGCCTTCCCCAGCTTATCTAAGGCCTGCCCCAGGAGAAGCAACTTAGGCCCTCCTAACTTTGATAGTTTTAGCATGAGCTTCAACTTTGATGCCAATATTTAGTGGTAATGGCAACCATTTTATTGAGGAATAGACTGCCACCTTGTGTGTCTGGCAGTCAACTACACCCAAAGAAGACCGTGGTTCCAGTGAGGAGATTGGCATTAAAACAAGAAAAAAAGGTCTTTCTTTCCAATTTCAGGTCAAACTGAGAGATTTTATGGTGATTTGCATATTTTCCCAACAGTAGGTATTTTGGGTGTTTGCCGGGGTTGGGGGTGGTGGTGGTAATATTTAATTTAAAGGGCTATTTAGCTGGTAAACTAAGAAACGTAAAGTACCTGACACATAAAAATGGGTAGCAATTTTAATTATAATCATTGCCTGGAGGCTGAAATAGCTTGGGTCAAATTGACCCCAAGTATAAAAGATGTTAGCAAATTTGAGGACAATACGAGGGTTATGCCCCTCCAAGAGCGGACGGTTCAGCGTGAAATGTTAGCCAAAGTCCAGGTGAAACTGGGCGCCGGTGGTGGGTCTTTCTCCACCATCTTCCAATCATGGCCTCCGGCCTAGCTCCACACCCAGAGCCGGGCCTGACGCTGTGGCCTTGGCCCATGCCAAGCTCCAGCCGAAAACCCAAACTCCAAACTCCGGTCCTGTCTGGGTGAGCAGCTGCCCGCGGTTCTGGAGCCAAGGGCTGAGAACGAGGTATCGGGAGAGAGGCTTAAGGTTGGGAGTCCTCAGTAAAATGGAGGTCAGGCTTAAGCAGGAGTTTAACCCTCCTATTGTCTTTGGGGTCCATGTGACCCCATTCAATGTTTCACGTTTCCAACTGGATTATTGACGCTTGTTTTGTTGCCTCATATTTCATGACTTTTCCTCATTTCATGGGGACAACTGGGTGAACGTAAACATGATGAACACGATGATTTGTTTTCAATGTCCTGTACACATTTTGTACACATCGGTGTCCCCTGGGGTCAATTTGACCCCAGGCTGTTCTGGCGGTATAAAACATAAGAAATATCAACATCTTTCACACGTTTCATTTGGCTGTTTTGGATGATATTGAAGCCACTAACATGCAATTTTATAATCTCCAAAAACCTTCCTCTGCTTTAGGGACCTAAAGCAGAGGGGGTGTTGCAAGATTTGAGGCACTACTGGGGCGCCAACTCCTAGTGCTCACATCCTCATGCGGGGAATTCGTCAGCAACTACAATGGGCTAGTTGTGTTACATTACTTTCCAGTCATTTAGCTGAAACTTTTATTCAAAGCGACTTACAGTTGATTAGGCTGACCAGGGGCCAACCCTCCCTTGGGAGCTATGCTATTTTTCACAAGCATTTACCGGGCACCACAGATTGTTGCTGGAGCATGTGCCCCGTGAGATCGGGTCTGGTGATGCCCTGGCCCTAACCTATCGTAACCATACCTGTGGTAGTGTGAGAACCACTGATAGTTCACATGAAATGGGGGATGGGGAAATATAATTCCCACAAGAACGCTGATATTTCCTGCACTGTTTTTGTGTGGAAATGTGGTTCCAGTGAGGAGATTGGCAGTTCACACAACAAAGGGGAGGAGCAAACACATGAAAAGCTTGCACCGCAGCCTTCAAAACCATTTCTCTTGGTGCGCTGTGTGCTCTTGCTTTATGTTCTCTTTCAATTGAAAATGACCTCTAAGCAAAGGTTTTGTGCCAATGCAGTTTTGTCACAGCTCTTTGACAGTGAAAGTGACAGAGGAGAATGTGTCAGAGAGAGAGGATAGTGTTGAGGTGGACCCTGATTATGAGACATCCTCCTCTGATGAGAATGAGAGCCTTAGTATTGACCCTCCCGTTGTCTCTCAACCACCAGCAGACAAGTTACCTAACAAAAATGGAAAGTTAATATGGTCCCTCTCCCCACCTGAATGACAGGTTAGACTTAATGCTGCTAATGTCATCAAAATGGTTCCAGGCCCCAGCAGATACACTGTCAGCCATGTCTAAGACATAAAATCAGCATTTGAGCTCTTCTTAACACCAGAGAAGGAACATAATACATGTTTCTCTCTTTAGTAAAAGATATTGTTTTTCTTTTCAAATGATATAAATGACAAAAAAAAAAAAAAAAAATTGTACTTAGAAATAATATAAAGCCATTCAAACAAGAAAAAAGGTCCTTCTTTCCAAGTTCAGGTCAAACTGAGAGATTTTATGGTGATTTGCATATTTCTCCAACAGTAGGTATTTTGGGTGTTTGCCGGTGTTGGGGGGTGGTGGTGGTAATATTTAATGTAAAGGGCTATTTAGGTAGTAAACTGAGAAACGTAAAGTACCTGGCACATAAAAATGGGTAGCAATTTTAATTATAATCATTGCCTGGAGGTTGAAATAGCTTGGGTCAAATTGACCCCAAGTATAAAAGATGTTAGCAAATCTGAGGACTATGCGGGTTAAGCCCCCACCAAGAGCGGGCGGACCATGCCAAGCTTCAGCGTGAAATGTGAGCCAAAGTCCAGGTGAAACTGGGAGCCGGTGGTGGATCTTTCTCCACCACCTTCAAATCATGGCCTCCGGCCTAGCTCCACACCTAGAGCCGGGCCTGACGCTGTGGCCTTGGCCCATGCCAAGCTCCAGCCGAAAACCCAAACTCCAAACGTGAGCCTGGGCTCCGCATTGTTGGACGAAAAAAAATAAAAAAACGCTCCGGCGGCACAATCGCAGAAGAAAGCGGACGACAACCATGAGGCAACCGTTTGAGAGGGCAGCCTTCGCTTACGGCCACACCACGCTGAACACGCCCGATCTCGTCTGATCTCGGAAGCCAAGCAGCGTCGGGCCTGGTTAGTACTTGGATGGGTGACCGCCTGGGAATACCAGGTGCTGTAAGCATTTTTGTTTTTTCCTACCCCCACAATCGAGTGGTAGAAATGGCTCCAACCTGGGCCCAATGGCTGGGGGCCCTCGTCACACTTTTTTTTAATATCCTCAAGCCTTCGGTGCTTCAGTACCTGAACGAAATCAAAATCCACCAAGCCCGATGCAAAAAGGTTTATTGTGTATTATCTGAGCACGATACGCCACACCAGCCGGGCTGGTCCGCACAGAGGTAAAAGAGACCACTTTGGCACTCCAACAGTCACTCTGAGGACTTCGCTTACGCTCTTCCTTTTTATTCTTTTTCTTATCTAAGGCCTTCCCAGCTTATCTAAGGCCTGCCCCAGGAGAAGCAACTTAGGCCCTCCTAACTTTCTTATTTTTAGCATGAGCTTAAACTTTGACGCAAATATTTAGTGGTAATGGCAACCATTTTATTGAGGAATAGACTGCCACCTTGTGTGTCTGGCAGTGAACTACACCTAAAGTAGACCGACCTCTTCCAGGCTACTGCATCCAGGTTTTGTCTGCATTATTATATCTACGCTTACATTTTGTCAGTATGAAAATGCGCAAGGCTGTAAGTATGTCTGTCAACGCTGTGTCAGTTGAAAGATAGGTCTGATCCCACAAATTACACTTCACCAACCGTCCGTATGAGCAGTTGTCTTTGCCCCCGCTTGGGTGACCGGTGCTCTCCCGGTCCTGTCTGGGTGACCAGTTGCTCATGGGTTCTGGAGCCAAGGGCTGAGAACGAGGTATTGGGAGAGAGGCTTAAGTTTGGGAGCCCCACGGTAAAATGGAGGTAAGGCTTAATGCTGCTAATGTCATCAAGATGGTTCCAGGCCCCAGCAGATACACTGTCAGCCATGGCCAAGACATAAAATCTGCATTTGAGCTCTTCTTAACACCATCAATCGAAAATGATATACTTGAGAGCCCGAACATAATACATTGTTCTGTCTGTGATAAAAGATATTGTTTTTCTTTCCAAATGATATAAATGACATAAGATGTGTACTTAGAAATAATATAAAGCTACTAAAACAAGAAAGAAAGGTCTTTCTTTCCAATTTAAGGTCAAACTGAGAGATTTTATGGTGATTTGCATATTTTCCAACAGTAGGTATTTTGGGTGTTTGCCGGGTTTGGGGGTGGTGGTGGTAATATTTAATTTAAAGGGCTATTTAGCTGGTAAACTAAGAAACGTAAGGTACCTGACACATAAGAATGGGTGGCAATTTTAATTACAATCATTGCCTGGAGGCTTGAAATAGCTTGGGTCAAACTGACCCCAAGGATAAAAGATGTTAGCAAATTAGAGGACAATACAAGGGTTAAGCCCCCACCAAGAGCGGTCGGCCCATGCCAAGCTTCAGCAGAAAACCCAAACTCCAAACGTGAGCCTGGGCTCCGCATTGTCGGACGGAAAAAAAAAAAAAAAAAAATCACGCACAAAAGCGCACAATAGCAGTAGAAAGCGGATGACAACCATGAGGCGACCGATTGAGAGGGCAGCTTTCGCCACGGCCACACCACGCTGAACGGGCCCGATTGTGACGTCACAGGTGTGAGATTGTGGCTGCAGAGGTGGGAGAGAGGCTCCCACAGTGTTTGTTTCGTTTATCTTTTCATTGTTTATTGTACAAGTCTGTTACTTTTGTAGTGCTTCTTTTTTTTTTTTTTTTTTTTTTTTTGTTTTTGCTTTCTTCCTCCCCCTGAGCAGTTTATCTGCCAAGGGGTAGATTTTTCGTGCGTTTTATAATTAACGGGAATGGATTTCAACATGAATGACTCAGTACCGGCAATTGGACAAATAGCTATGGATACGGATTTGAAACAAACGGCGAGTTCTGGGTTTTCTGATCGATAGTCTGAACATGGACTTCCAGTTTTGGATCATGGTGAAAGTTGTAGTAATACAGGTGTTAATGTGGTTTTTGAACATGGCATGTATTCAAGGAAAAGAGTTTTGAATGGCGAACGGATTGATGACGCTGAGAAGGACTGCGGGGCTGGGGGTTGGAATTGACGGCTGGAGAGGAATTCTCTCGCCAGCTTACTGCTGAACAAAGAGAAGAAGCTGGGGGTTTGGTTAATGGTGTTGGCTCGAGCGTTTTGGACAACAAAAGTAGATATGACATGGATGCTGAAGTTGGGGGAGACAAAGGTTAGCGGAGAAATAACGGCAGGGAGCTAGATTTCAGAGAGATTTTTCCGAAGACGCCCGCTTATTCTGCAATTGAATGATTTACAGGGGATAACTGCAATGGACGTGATAACGATGGTTGATGCCAAGCTGGGCAGAGGGAAACTGATCGGGTAAGAAGCCGCCCAGCAATACATTTGAGTTAACTTTGGAGAAGGAGTGCAAGTGAAGGGTCATGTTTGTGAGGTGCGCAGACCGTGTGTGCTACGGAGGTTATGCTCTCCTTTTGAACCTGCCGAAATACATAGAGGACTCTGTGATTTTGGACAAGTTGGAAAGGTGGAGTGTGACTCCGATTCTACCTCTCCGCAGGCTTTTTTACCTGGGCACCGCAGTGGCGGATGGCACCCAGTTTCTCAGCGGTCAAATTCCCGCAAGAGATTGCTTCGTCGCCCACACAGCGTGCGTTTTGATACGGGAGATGGACCACTGTATTTTCGGTCATGCATGACAGGCAGGTGAAGATCTGCCGCTTGTGCATGAGCCCGGTTCATGTGATGCGAGTTTGCCCGCAGTCTGTCTGCCGTGAGTGCTTGGAAAAGGGGCATCACGCGAAGGAGTGTCAAGCAGCGCGCTGTAACACCATCAATCGAAAATGATATACTTGAGAGCCCGAACATAATGCATGTTTCTCTCTTTGATAAAAGATATTGTTTTTCTTTCCAAATAATATAAATGACAAAAAAAAAAAAAAAAAAAAATGTACTTAGAAATAATATAAAATCGCCCCGGCGTCACAATAGCAGTAGAAAGCGGATGACAACCATGAGGCGACCGATTGAGAGGGCAGCTTTTCACGGCCACACCACGCTGAACGGGCCCGATTGTGACGTCACAGGTGTGAGGCTTGTGGCTGCAGAGGTGGGAGAGAGGCTCCCACAGTGTTTGTTTCTGCTTATCTTTTCATTGTTTATGGTAGTAGTCTGTTACTCTTGTAGTGCTTCTTTTGTTTTTGTTTTTTTTTTTTTTTTTTGTTTTTGTTTTTCCTCCCCTGAGCAGTTTATCTGCCAAGGGGTAGATTTTTCGTGCGTTTTTTAATTAACGGGAATGGATTTCAACATGAATGACTCAGGACCGCAATTCGACAAATAGATATGGATACTGAAACAAATGGCGAGTTCTGGGTTTTCTGATCGACTGTCTGAACATCGACTTCCAGTTTTGGATCATGGTGAAAGTTGTAGTAATACAGCTGTTAATGTGGTTTTTGAACATGGCATGTATTCAAGGAAAAGAGTTTTGAATGGCGAACGGATTGATGACGCTGAGAAGGACTGCGGGCTGGGTTGGAATTGACGGCTGGAGAGGAATTCTCTCGCCAGCTTACTGCTGAACAAAGAGAAGAAGCTGGGGGTTTGGTTAATGGTGTTGGCTCGAGCGTTTTGGACAACAAAAGTAGATATGACATGCGGATGCTGAAGTTGGGGAGACAAAGGCTAGCGGAGAAATAACGGCAGGGAGCTAGATTTCAGAGAGATTTTTCCAAGACGCCCGCTTATTCTGCAATTGAATGATTTACAGGGGATAACTGCAATGGACGTGATAACGATGGTTGATGCCAAGCTGGGCAGAGGGAAACTGATCGGGTTAAGAAGCCAGCCCAACAACGGATTTGAGTTAACTTTGGAGAAGGAGGATTACTGCCAGCTCATCTTGGACGGAATTTTAGAACATTTAATTTAAAGGGCTATTTACCTGGTAAACTAAGAAACGTGAAGTACCTGACACATGAAAATGGGTCACAATTTTTACTATAGTCATTGCCTGGAGGTTGAAATAGCTTGGGTCAAATTGACCCCAAGGATAAAAGATGTTAGCAAATTTAAGGACAATACGAGGGTTAAGCCCCCACCAAGAGCGGGCGGCTCAGACAGAGCTCCAGCGTGAAATGTGAGCCGAAGTCCAGGTGAAACTGGGAGCCGGTGGTGGATCTTTCTCCACCATCTTCCAATCATGGCCTCCGGCCTAGCTCCACACCTAGAGCCGTGCCTGACGCTGTGGCCTTGGCCCATGCCAAGCTCCAGCCGAAAACCCAAACTCCAAACGTGAGCCTGGGCTCCGCATTGTTGGACAAAAAAAAAAGAAAATAAGAACAGCTCCAGCGTCACAATCGCAGAAGAAAGCGGATGCCTTTTTATTCTTTTTCTTATCTAAGGCCTTCCCCCAGCTTATCTAAGGCCTGCCCCAGGAGAAGCAACTTAGGCCCTCCTAACTTTGATAGTTTTAGCATGAGCTTCAACTTTGATGCCAAATATTTAGTGGTAATGGCAACCATTTTATTGAGGAATAGACTGCCACCTTGTGTGTCTGGCAGTCAACTACACCCAAAGAAGACCGTGGTTCCAGTGAGGAGATTGGCATTAAAACAAGAAAAAAGGTCTTTCTTTCCAATTTCAGGTCAAACTGAGAGATTTCATGGTGATTTGCATATTTTTCCAACAGTAGGTATTTTGGGTGTTTGCCGGGTTGTGGGGTGGTGGTGGTAATATTTAATTTAAAGGGCTATTTAGCTGGTAAACTAAGAAACGTAAAGTACCTGACACATAAAAATGGGTAGCAATTTTAATTATAATCATTGCCTGGAGGCTGAAATAGCTTGGGTCAAATTGACCCCAAGTATAAAAGATGTTAGCAAATTTGAGGACAATACGAGGGTTATGCCCTCCAAGAGCGGACGGTTCAGCGTGAAATGTTAGCCAAAGTCCAGGTGAAACTGGGCGCCGGTGGTGGGTCTTTCTCCACCATCTTCCAATCATGGCCTCCGGCCTAGCTCCACACCCAGAGCCGGGCCTGACGCTGTGGCCTTGGCCCATGCCAAGCTCCAGCCGAAAACCCAAACTCCAAACTCCGGTCCTGTCTGGGTGAGCAGCTGCCCGCGGTTCTGGAGCCAAGGGCTGAGAACGAGGTATCGGGAGAGAGGCTTAAGGTTGGGAGTCCTCAGTAAAATGGAGGTCAGGCTTAAGCAGGAGTTTAACCTCCTATTGTCTTTGGGGTCCATGTGACCCCATTCAATGTTTCACGTTTCCAACTGGATTATTGACGCTTTGTTTTGTTGCCTCATATTTCATGACTTTTCCTCATTTCATGGGGACAACTGGGTGAACGTAAACATGATGAACACGATGATTTGTTTTCAATGTCCTGTACACATTTTGTACACATCGGTGTCCCCTGGGGTCAATTTGACCCCAGGCTGTTCTGGCGGTATAAAACATAAGAAATATCAACATCTTTCACACGTTTCATTTGGCTGTTTTGGATGATATTGAAGCCACTAACATGCAATTTTATAATCTCCAAAATTTTCCCCTCTGCTTTAGGGACCTAAAGCAGAGGGGGTGTTGCAAGATTTGAGGCACTACTGGGGCGCCAACTCCTAGTGCTCACATCCTCATGGGGAATTCATCAGCAACTACAATGGGCTAGTTGTGTTACATTACTTTCCAGTCATTTAGCTGAAACTTTTATTCAAAGCGACTTACAGTTGATTAGGCTGACCAGGGGCCAACCCTCCCTTGGGAGCTATGCTATTTTTCACAAGCATTTACCGGGCACCACAGATTGTTGCTGGAGCATGTGCCCCGTGAGATCGGGTCTGGTGATGCCCTGGCCCTAACCTATCGTAACCATACCTGTGGTAGTGTGAGAACCACTGATAGTTCACATGAAATGGGGGATGGGGAAATATAATTCCCACAAGAACGCTGATATTTCCTGCACTGTTTTTGTGTGGAAATGTGGTTCCAGTGAGGAGATTGGCAGTTCACACAACAAAGGGGAGGAGCAAACACATGAAAGCTTGCACCGCAGCCTTCAAAACCATTTCTCTTGGTGCGCTGTGTGCTCTTGCTTTATGTTCTCTTTCAATTGAAAATGACCTCTAAGCAAAGGTTTTGTGCCAATGCAGTTTTGTCACAGCTCTTTGACAGTGAAAGTGACAGAGGAGAATGTGTCAGAGAGAGAGGATAGTGTTGAGGTGGACCCTGATTATGAGACATCCTCCTCTGATGAGAATGAGAGCCTTAGTATTGACCCTCCCGTTGTCTCTCAACCACCAGCAGACAAGTTACCTAACAAAAATGGAAAGTTAATATGGTCCCTCTCCCCACCTGAATGACAGGTTAGACTTAATGCTGCTAATGTCATCAAAATGGTTCCAGGCCCCAGCAGATACACTGTCAGCCATGTCTAAGACATAAAATCAGCATTTGAGCTCTTCTTAACACCAGAGAAGGAACATAATACATGTTTCTCTCTTTAGTAAAAGATATTGTTTTTCTTTTCAAATGATATAAATGACAAAAAAAAAAAAATTGTACTTAGAAATAATATAAAGCCATTCAAACAAGAAAAAAGTCCTTCTTTCCAAGTTCAGGTCAAACTGAGAGATTTTATGGTGATTTGCATATTTCTCCAACAGTAGGTATTTTGGGTGTTTGCCGGTGTTGGGGGGTGGTGGTGGTAATATTTAATGTAAAGGGCTATTTAGGTAGTAAACTGAGAAACGTAAAGTACCTGGCACATAAAAATGGGTAGCAATTTTAATTATAATCATTGCCTGGAGGTTGAAATAGCTTGGGTCAAATTGACCCCAAGTATAAAAGATGTTAGCAAATCTGAGGACTATGCGAGGGTTAAGCCCCCACCAAGAGCGGGCGGACCATGCCAAGCTTCAGCGTGAAATGTGAGCCAAAGTCCAGGTGAAACTGGGAGCCGGTGGTGGATCTTTCTCCACCACCTTCAAATCATGGGCCTCCGGCCTAGCTCCACACCTAGAGCCGGGCCTGACGCTGTGGCCTTGGCCCATGCCAAGCTCCAGCCGAAAACCCAAACTCCAAACGTGAGCCTGGGCTCCGCATTGTTGGACGAAAAAAAAATAATAAAAACGCTCCGGCGGCACAATCGCAGAAGAAAGCGGATGACAACCATGAGGCAACCGCTTGAGAGGGCAGCTTCGCTTCGCCACGGCCACACCACGCTGAACACGCCCGATCTCGTCTGATCTCGGAAGCCAAGCAGCGTCGGGCCTGGTTAGTACTTGGATGGGTGACCGCCTGGGAATACCAGGTGCTGTAAGCATTTTTGTTTTTTCCTACCCCCACAATCGAGTGGTAGAAATGGCTCCAACCTGGGCCCAATGGCTGGGGGCCCTCGTCACACTTTTTTTTTTAATATCCTCAAGCCTTCGGTGCTTCAGTACCTGAACGAAATCAAAATCCACCAAGCCCGATGCAAAAAGGTTTATTGTGTATTATCTGAGCACGATACGCCACACCAGCCGGGCTGGTCCGCACAGAGGTAAAAGAGACCACTTTGGCACTCCAACAGTCACTCTGAGGACTTCGCTTACGCTCTTCCTTTTTATTCTTTTTCTTATCTAAGGCCTTCCCCAGCTTATCTAAGGCCTGCCCCAGGAGAAGCAACTTAGGCCCTCCTAACTTTCTTATTTTTAGCATGAGCTTAAACTTTGACGCAAATATTTAGTGGTAATGGCAACCATTTTATTGAGGAATAGACTGCCACCTTGTGTGTCTGGCAGTGAACTACACCTAAAGTAGACCGACCTCTTCCAGGCTACTGCATCCAGGTTTTGTCTGCATTATTATATCTACGCTTACATTTTGTCAGTATGAAAATGCGCAAGGCTGTAAGTATGTCTGTCAACGCTGTGTCAGTTGAAAGATAGGTCTGATCCCACAAATTACACTTCACCAACCGTCCGTATGAGCAGTTGTCTTTGCCCCCGCTTGGGTGACCGGTGCTCTCCCGGTCCTGTCTGGGTGACCAGTTGCTCATGGTTCTGGAGCCAAGGGCTGAGAACGAGGTATTGGGAGAGAGGCTTAAGTTTGGGAGCCCCACGGTAAAATGGAGGTAAGGCTTAATGCTGCTAATGTCATCAAGATGGTTCCAGGCCCCAGCAGATACACTGTCAGCCATGGCCAAGACATAAAATCTGCATTTGAGCTCTTCTTAACACCATCAATCGAAAATGATATACTTGAGAGCCCGAACATAATACATTGTTCTGTCTGTGATAAAAGATATTGTTTTTCTTTCCAAATGATATAAATGACATAAGATGTGTACTTAGAAATAATATAAAGCTACTAAAACAAGAAAGAAAGGTCTTTCTTTCCAATTTAAGGTCAAACTGAGAGATTTTATGGTGATTTGCATATTTCTCCAACAGTAGGTATTTTGGGTGTTTGCCGGGGTTTGGGGGTGGTGGTGGTAATATTTAATTTAAAGGGCTATTTAGCTGGTAAACTAAGAAACGTAAGGTACCTGACACATAAGAATGGGTGGCAATTTTAATTACAATCATTGCCTGGAGGCTGAAATAGCTTGGGTCAAACTGACCCCAAGGATAAAAGATGTTAGCAAATTAGAGGACAATACAAGGGTTAAGCCCCCACCAAGAGCGGTCGGCCCATGCCAAGCTTCAGCAGAAAACCCAAACTCCAAACGTGAGCCTGGGCTCCGCATTGTCGGACGGAAAAAAAAAAAAACACGCACAAAAGCGCCACAATAGCAGTAGAAAGCGGATGACAACCATGAGGCGACCGATTGAGAGGGCAGCTTTCGCCACGGCCACACCACGCTGAACGGGCCCGATTGTGACGTCACAGGTGTGAGATTGTGGCTGCAGAGGTGGGAGAGAGGCTCCCACAGTGTTTGTTTCTGTTTATCTTTTCATTGTTTATTGTACAAGCCTGTTACTTTTGTAGTGCTTCTTTTGTTTTTGTTTTTTTTTTTTTTTTTTTTTTTTTTTCTTCCTCCCCTGAGCAGTTTATCTGCCAAGGGGTAGATTTTTCGTATGCTTTTTTATAATTAACGGGAATGGATTTCAACATGAATGACTCAGTACCGCAATTGGACAAATAGCTATGGATACGGATTTGAAACAAACGGCGAGTTCTGGGTTTTCTGATCGACTAGTCTGAACATGGACTTCCAGTTTTGGATCATGGTGAAAGTTGTAGTAATACAGGTGTTAATGTGGTTTTTGAACATGGCATGTATTCAAGGAAAAGAGTTTTGAATGGCGAACGGATTGATGACGCTGAGAAGGACTGCGGGCTGGGTTGGAATTGACGGCTGGAGAGGAATTCTCTCGCCAGCTTACTGCTGAACAAAGAGAAGAAGCTGGGGGTTTGGTTAATGGTGTTGGCTCGAGCGTTTTGGACAACAAAAGTAGATATGACATGCGGATGCTGAAGTTGGGGGAGACAAAGGTTAGCGGAGAAATAACGGCAGGGAGCTAGATTTCAGAGAGATTTTTCCCGAAGACGCTCCGCTTATTCTGCAATTGAATGATTTACAGGGGATAACTGCAATGGACGTGATAACGATGGTTGATGCCAAGCTGGGCAGAGGGAAACTGATCGGGGTAAGAAGCCGCCCAGCAATACATTTGAGTTAACTTTGGAGAAGGAGTGCAAGTGAAGGGTCATGTTTGTGAGGTGCGCAGACCGTGTGCTACGGAGGTTATGCTCTCCTTTTGAACCTGCCGAAATACATAGAGGACTCTGTGATTTTGGACAAGTTGGAAAGGTGGAGTGTGACTCCGATCTACCTCTCCGCAGGCTTTTTTACCTGGGCACCGCAGTGGCGGATGGCACCCAGTTTCTCAGCGTCAAATTCCCGCAAGAGATTGCTTCGTCCCCACACAGCGTGCGCTTTGATACGGGAGATGGACCACTGTATTTTCGGTCATGCATGACAGGCAGGTGAAGATCTGCCGCTTGTGCATGAGCCCGGTTCATGTGATTCGAGTTTGCCCGCAGTCTGTCTGCCGTGAGTGCTTGGAAAAGGGGCATCACGCGAAGGAGTGTCAAGCAGCGCACTGTAACACCATCAATCGAAAATGATATACTTGAGAGCCCGAACATAATGCATGTTTCTTTGATAAAAGATATTGTTTTTCTTTCCAAATAATATACATGACAAAAAAAAAAAAAAAAAAAAAAAAAAAAATGTACTTAGAAATAATATAAAATCGCCCGGCGCACAATAGCAGTAGAAAGCGGATGACAACCATGAGGCGACCGATTGAGAGGGCAGCTTTCGCCACGGCCACACCACGCTGAACGGGCCCGATTGTGACGTCACAGGTGTGAGGCTTGTGGCTGCAGAGGTGGGAGAGAGGCTCCCACAGTGTTTGTTTCGGTTATCTTTTCATTGTTTATGGTAGTAGTCTGTTACTCTTGTAGTGCTTCTTTTTTTTGTTTTTTTTTTTTTTGTTTTTGTTTTTTCTCCCCTGAGCAGTTTATCTGCCAAGGGGTAGATTTTTCGTGCTTTTTTAATTAACGGGAATGGATTTCAACATGAATGACTCAGGACCGGCAATTCGACAAATAGATATGGATACTGAAACAAATGGCGAGTTCTGGGTTTTCTGATCGACTGTCTGAACATCGACTTCCAGTTTTGGATCATGGTGAAAGTTGTAGTAATACAGCTGTTAATGTGGTTTTTGAACATGGCATGTATTCAAGGAAAAGAGTTTTGAATGGCGAACGGATTGATGACGCTGAGAAGGACTGCGGGGGCTGGGTTGGAATTGACGGCTGGAGAGGAATTCTCTCCAGCTTACTGCTGAACAAAGAGAAGAAGCTGGGGGTTTGGTTAATGGTGTTGGCTCGAGCGTTTTGACAACAAAAGTAGATATGACATGCGGATGCTGAAGTTGGGGAGACAAAGGCTAGCGGAGAAATAACGGCAGGGAGCTAGATTTCAGAGAGATTTTTCCGAGACGCCCGCTTATTCTGCAATTGAATGATTTACAGGGATAACTGCAATGGACGTGATAACGATGGTTGATGCCAAGCTGGGCAGAGGGAAACTGATCGGGTTAAGAAGCCGCCCAAGAACGGATTTGAGTTAACTTTGGAGAAGGAGTGCAAGTGAAGGGTCATGTTTGTGAGGTGCGCAGACTGTGTGCTACGGAGGTTATGCTCTCCTTTTTGAACCTGCCGAAATACATAGAGGACTCTGTGATTTTGGACAAGTTGGAAAGGTGGAGTGTGACTCCGATTCTACCTCTCCGCAGGCTTTTTTTTACCTGGGCACCGCAGTGGCGGATGGCACCCAGTTTCTCAGCGTCCAAATTCCCGCAAGAGATTGCTTCGTCGCCACACAGCGTGCGTTTGATACGGGAGATGGACCACTGTATTTTCGGGTCATGCATGACAGGCAGGTGAAGATCTGCCGCTTGTGCATGAGCCCGGTTCATGTGATTCGAGTTTGCCCGCAGTCTGTCTGCCGTGAGTGCTTGGAAAAGGGGCATCACGCGAAGGAGTGTCAAGCAGCGCTGTAACACCATCAATCGAAAATGATATACTTGAGAGCCCGAACATAATGCATGTTTCTCTCTTTGATAAAAGATATTGTTTTTCTTTCCAAACGATAGAAATGACAAAAAAAAAAAAAAAAAAAAATTACTTAGAAATAATATAAAATCGCCTCCGGCCACAATAGCAGTAGAAAGCGGATGACAACCATGAGGCGACCGATTGAGAGGGCAGCTTTCGCCCACGGCCACACCACGCTGAACGGGCCCGATTGTGACGTCACAGGTGTGAGGCTTGTGGCTGCAGAGGTGGGAGAGAGGCTCCCACAGTGTTTGTTTCGTTATCTTTTCATTGTTTATGGTAGTAGTCTGTTACTCTTGTAGTGCTTCTTTTGTTTTTGTTTTTTTTTTTTTTTTTTGTTTTTGCTTTTTCCCCCCTGAGCAGTTTATCTGCCAAGGGGTAGATTTTTCAAGGCGTTTTTTAATTAACGGGAATGGATTTCAACATGAATGACTCAGGACCGGCAATTCGACAAATAGATATGGATACTGAAACAAATGGCGAGTTCTGGGTTTTCTGATCGACTGTCTGAACATCGACTTCCAGTTTTGGATCATGGTGAAAGTTGTAGTAATACAGCTGTTAATGTGGTTTTTGAACATGGCATGTATTCAAGGAAAAGAGTTTTGAATGGCGAACGGATTGATGACGCTGAGAAGGACTGGGCGGGGCTGGGTTGGAATTGACGGCTGGAGAGGAATTCTCTCCAGCTTACTGCTGAACAAAGAGAAGAAGCTGGGGTTTGGTTAATGGTGTTGGCTCGAGCGTTTTGGACAACAAAAGTAGATATGACATGGATGCTGAAGTTGGGGAGACAAAGGCTAGCGGAGAAATAACGGCAGGGAGCTAGATTTCAGAGAGATTTTTCCGAAGACGCCCGCTTATTCTGCAATTGAATGATTTACAGGGGATAACTGCAATGGACGTGATAACGATGGTTGATGCCAAGCTGGGCAGAGGGAAACTGATCGGGTAAGAAGCCAGCCCAACAACGGATTTGAGTTAACTTTGGAGAAGGAGGATTACTGCCAGCTCATCTTGGACGGAATTTTAGAACATTTAATTTAAAGGGCTATTTACCTGGTAAACTAAGAAACGTGAAGTACCTGACACATGAAAATGGGTCACAATTTTTACTATAGTCATTGCCTGGAGGTTGAAATAGCTTGGGTCAAATTGACCCCAAGGATAAAAGATGTTAGCAAATTTAAGGACAATACGAGGGTTAAGCCCCACCAAGAGCGGGCGGCTCAGACAGAGCTCCAGCGTGAAATGTGAGCCGAAGTCCAGGTGAAACTGGGAGCCGGTGGTGGATCTTTCTCCACCATCTTCCAATCATGGGCCTCCGGCCTAGCTCCACACCTAGAGCCGGGCCTGACGCTGTGGCCTTGGCCCATGCCAAGCTCCAGCCGAAAACCCAAACTCCAAACGTGAGCCTGGGCTCCGCATTGTTGGACAAAAAAAAAAAAATAAGAACAGCTCCAGCGTCACAATCGCAGAAGAAAGCGGATGCCTTTTTATTCTTTTTTCTTATCTAAGGCCTTCCCCAGCTTATCTAAGGCCTGCCCCAGGAGAAGCAACTTAGGCCCTCCTAACTTTGATAGTTTTAGCATGAGCTTCAACTTTGATGCCAATATTTAGTGGTAATGGCAACCATTTTATTGAGGAATAGACTGCCACCTTGTGTGTCTGGCAGTCAACTACACCCAAAGAAGACCGTGGTTCCAGTGAGGAGATTGGCATTAAAACAAGAAAAAAGGTCTTTCTTTCCAATTTCAGGTCAAACTGAGAGATTTCATGGTGATTTGCATATTTTTCCAACAGTAGGTATTTTGGGTGTTTGCCGGGGTTGTGGGGTGGTGGTGGTAATATTTAATTTAAAGGGCTATTTAGCTGGTAAACTAAGAAACGTAAAGTACCTGACACATAAAAATGGGTAGCAATTTTAATTATAATCATTGCCTGGAGGCTGAAATAGCTTGGGTCAAATTGACCCCAAGTATAAAAGATGTTAGCAAATTTGAGGACAATACGAGGGTTATGCCCTCCAAGAGCGGACGGAGTTCCAGCGTGAAATGTTAGCCAAAGTCCAGGTGAAACTGGGCGCCGGTGGTGGGTCTTTCTCCACCATCTTCCAATCATGGGCCTCCGGCCTAGCTCCACACCCAGAGCCGGGCCTGACGCTGTGGCCTTGGCCCATGCCAAGCTCCAGCCGAAACCCAAACTCCAAACTCCGGTCCTGTCTGGGTGAGCAGCTGCCCGCGGTTCTGGAGCCAAGGGCTGAGAACGAGGTATCGGGAGAGAGGCTTAAGGTTGGGAGTCCTCAGTAAAATGGAGGTCAGGCTTAAGCAGGAGTTTAACCCTCCTATTGTCTTTGGGGTCCATGTGACCCCATTCAATGTTTCACGTTTCCAACTGGATTATTGACGCTTGTTTTGTTGCCTCATATTTCATGACTTTTCCTCATTTCATGGGGACAACTGGGTGAACGTAAACATGATGAACACGATGATTTGTTTTCAATGTCCTGTACACATTTTGTACACATCGGTGTCCCCTGGGGTCAATTTGACCCCAGGCTGTTCTGGCGGTATAAAACATAAGAAATATCAACATCTTTCACACATTTCATTTGGCTGTTTTGGATGATATTGAAGCCACTAACATGCAATTTTATAATCTCCAAAACCCCTCTGCTTTAGGGACCTAAAGCAGAGGGGGTGTTGCAAGATTTGAGGCACTACTGGGGCGCCAACCCTAGTGCTCACATCCTCATGGGGAATTCATCAGCAACTACAATGGGCTAGTTGTGTTACATTACTTTCCAGTCATTTAGCTGAAACTTTTTATTCAAAGCGACTTACAGTTGATTAGGCTGACCAGGGGCCAACCTCCCTTGGGAGCTATGCTATTTTTCACAAGCATTTACCGGGGCACCACAGATTGTTGCTGGAGCATGTGCCCCCGTGAGATCGGGTCTGGTGATGCCCTGGCCCTAACCTATCGTAACCATACCTGTGGTAGTGTGAGAACCACTGATAGTTCACATGAAATGGGGATGGGGAAATATAATTCCCACAAGAACGCTGATATTTCCTGCAATGTTTTTGTGTGGAAATGTGGTTCCAGTGAAGAGATTGGCAGTTCACACAACAAAGGGGAGGAGCAAACACATGAAAGCTTGCACCGCAGCCTTCAAAACCATTTCTCTTGGTGCGCTGTGTGCTCTTGCTTTATGTTCTCTTTCAATTGAAAATGACCTCTAAGCAAAGGTTTTGTGCCAATGCAGTTTTGTCACAGCTCTTTGACAGTGAAAGTGACAGAGGAGAATGTGTCAGAGAGAGAGGATAGTGTTGAGGTGGACCCTGATTATGAGACATCCTCCTCTGATGAGAATGAGAGCCTTAGTATTGACCTCTCCTTGTTGTCTCTCAACCACCAGCAGACAAGTTACCTAACAAAAATGGAAAGTTAATATGGTCCTCCCCACCTGAATGACAGGTTAGACTTAATGCTGCTAATGTCATCAAAATGGTTCCAGGCCCCAGCAGATACACTGTCAGCCATGTCTAAGACATAAAATCAGCATTTGAGCTCTTCTAACACCAGAGAAGGAACATAATACATGTTTCTCTCTTTAGTAAAAGATATTGTTTTTCTTTCAAATGATATAAATGACAAAAAAAAAAAAATTGTACTTAGAAATAATATAAAGCCATTCAAACAAGAAAAAAGGTCCTTCTTTCCAAGTTCAGGTCAAACTGAGAGATTTTATGGTGATTTGCATATTTCTCCAACAGTAGGTATTTTGGGTGTTTGCCGGTGTTGGGGGTGGTGGTGGTAATATTTAATGTAAAGGGCTATTTAGGTAGTAAACTGAGAAACGTAAAGTACCTGGCACATAAAAATGGGTAGCAATTTTAATTATAATCATTGCCTGGAGGTTGAAATAGCTTGGGTCAAATTGACCCCAAGTATAAAAGATGTTAGCAAATCTGAGGACTATGCGAGGGTTAAGCCCCCACCAAGAGCGGGCGACCATGCCAAGCTTCAGCGTGAAATGTGAGCCACAGTCCAGGTGAATCTGGGAGCCGTGGTGGATCTTTCTCCACCACCTTCAAATCATGGGCCTCCGGCCTAGCTCCACACCTAGAGCCGGGCCTGACGCTGTGGCCTTGGCCCATGCCAAGCTCCAGCCGAAAACCCAAACTCCAAACGTGAGCCTGGGCTCCGCATTGTTGGACGAAAAAAAATAAAAAATGCTCCGGCGGCACAATCGCAGAAGAAAGCGGATGACAACCATGAGGCAACCGCTTGAGAGGGCAGCTTTCGCTTACGGCCACACCACGCTGAACACGCCCGATCTCGGAAGCCAAGCAGCGTCGGGCCTGGTTAGTACTTGGATGGGTGACCGCCTGGGAATACCAGGTGCTGTAAGCATTTTTGTTTTTTCCTACCCCACAATCGAGTGGTAGAAATGGCTCCAACCTGGGCCCAATGGCTGGGGCCCTCGTCACACTTTTTTTAATATCCTCAAGCCTTCTCGGTGCTTCAGTACCTGAACGAAATCAAAATCCACCAAGCCCGATGCAAAAAGGTTTATTGTGTATTATCTGAGCACGATACGCCACACCAGCCGGGCTGGTCCGCACAGAGGTAAAAGAGACCACTTTGGCACTCCAACAGTCACTCTGAGGACTTCGCTTACGCTCTTCCTTTTATTCTTTTTCTTATCTAAGGCCTTCCCCCAGCTTATCTAAGGCCTGCCCCAGGAGAAGCAACTTAGGCCCTCCTAACTTTCTTATTTTTAGCATGAGCTTAAACTTTGACGCAAATATTTAGTGGTAATGGCAACCATTTTATTGAGGAATAGACTGCCACCTTGTGTGTCTGGCAGTGAACTACACCTAAAGTAGACCGACCTCTTCCAGGCTACTGCATCCAGGTTTTGTCTGCATTATTATATCTACGCTTACATTTTGTCAGTATGAAAATGCGCAAGGCTGTAAGTATGTCTGTCAACGCTGTGTCAGTTGAAAAGATAGGTCTGATCCCACAAATTACACTTCACCAACCGTCCGTATGAGCAGTTGTCTTTGCCCCCGCTTGGGTGACCGGTGCTCTCCCGGTCCTGTCTGGGTGACCAGTTGCTCGCGGTTCTGGAGCCAAGGGCTGAGAACGAGGTATTGGGAGAGAGGCTTAAGTTTGGGAGCCCCACGGTAAAATGGAGGTAAGGCTTAATGCTGCTAATGTCATCAAGATGGTTCCAGGCCCCAGCAGATACACTGTCAGCCATGGCCAAGACATAAAATCTGCATTTGAGCTCTTCTTTAACACCATCAATCGAAAATGATATACTTGAGAGCCCGAACATAATACATTGTTCTGTCTGTGATAAAAGATATTGTTTTTCTTTCCAAATGATATAAATGACATAAGATGTGTACTTAGAAATAATATAAAGCTATATAAAACAAGAAAGAAAGGTCTTTCTTTCCAATTTAAGGTCAAACTGAGAGATTCTATGGTGATTTGCATATTTCTCCAACAGTAGGTATTTTGGGTGTTTGCCGGGTTTGGGGGTGGTGGTGGTAATATTTAATTTAAAGGGCTATTTAGCTGGTAAACTAAGAAACGTAAGGTACCTGACACATAAGAATGGGTGGCAATTTTAATTACAATCATTGCCTGGAGGCTGAAATAGCTTGGGTCAAACTGACCCCAAGGATAAAAGATGTTAGCAAATTAGAGGACAATACAAGGGTTAAGCCCCCACCAAGAGCGGTCGGCCCATGCCAAGCTTCAGCAGAAAACCCAAACTCCAAAGGTGAGCCTGGGCTCCGCATTGTCGGACGGAAAAAAAAAAAACACGCACAAAAGCGTCACAATAGCAGTAGAAAGCGGATGACAACCATGAGGCGACCGATTGAGAGGGCAGCGCCACGGCCACACCACGCTGAACGGGCCCGATTGTGACGTCACAGGTGTGAGATTGTGAGCAGAGGTGGGAGAGAGGCTCCTACAGTGTTTGTTTCGTTTATCTTTTCATTGTTTATTGTACAAGCTTCTGTTACTTTTGTAGTGCTTCTTTTGTTTTTGTTTTTGTTTTTTTTTTTTTGTTTTCTTTCCTCCCCTGAGCAGTTTATCTGCCAAGGGGTAGATTTTTCGTATGCTTTATAATTAACGGAATGGATTTCTACATGAATGACTCAGTACCGGGGCAATTGGACAAATAGCTATGGATACGGATTTGAAACAAACGGCGAGTTGTGGGTTTTCTGATCGATAGTCTGAACATGGACTTCTGAAGTTTTGGATCATGGTGAAAGTTGTAGTAATACAGGTGTTAATGTGGTTTTGCGTCTTCGGAAAAATCTCTCTGAAATCTAGCTCCCTGCCGTTATTTCTCCGCTAGCCTTTGTCTCCCCAACTTCAGCATCCGCATGTCATATCTACTTTTGTTGTCCAAAACGCTCGAGCCAACACCATTAACCAAACCCCCAGCTTCTTCTCTTTGTTCAGCAGTAAGCTGGCGAGAGAATTCCTCTCCAGCCGTCAATTCCAACCCAGCCCCGCAGTCCTTCTCAGCGTCATCAATCCGTTCGCCATTCAAAACTCTTTTCCTTGAATACATGCCATGTTCAAAAACCACATTAACACCTGTATTACTACAACTTTCACCATGATCCAAAACTCGAAGTCCATGTTCAGACTATCGATCAGAAAACCCACAACTCGCCGTTTGTTTCAAATCCGAATCCATAGCTATTTGTCCAATTGCCGGTACTGAGTCATTCATGTAGAAATCCATTCCCGTTAATTATAAAACGCACGAAAAATCTACCCCTTGGCAGATAAACTGCTCAGGGGAGGGAAGAAAGCAAAAAAAAAAAAAAAAAAAAAACAAAAACAAAAGAAGCACTACAAAAGTAACAGGCTTGTACAATAAACAATGAAAAGATAAACGAAACAAACACTGTGGGAGCCTCTCTCCCACCTCTGCAGCCACAATCTCACACCTGTGACGTCACAATCGGGCCCGTTCAGCGTGGTGTGGCCGTGGGCGAAAGCTGCCCTCTCAATCGGTCGCCTCATGGTTGTCATCCGCTTTCTACTGCTATTGTGACGCTTTTGTGCGTGTTTTTTTTTTTTTTTTTTTTTCCGTCCGACAATGCGGAGCCCAGGCTCACCTTTGGAGTTTGGGTTTTCTGCTGAAGCTTGGCATGGGCCGACCGCTCTTGGTGGGGGCTTAACCCTTGTATTGTCCTCTAATTTGCTAACATCTTTTATCCTTGGGGTCAGTTTGACCTAAGCTATTTCAGCCTCCAGGCAATGATTGTAATTAAAATTGCCACCCATTCTTATGTGTCAGGTACCTTACGTTTCTTAGTTTACCAGCTAAATAGCCCTTTAAATTAAATATTACCACCACCACCCCCAAACCCCGGCAAACACCCAAAATACCTACTGTTGGAGAAATATGCAAATCACCATAGAATCTCTCAGTTTGACCTTAAATTGGAAAGAAAGACCTTTCTTTCTTGTTTTAGTAGCTTTATATTATTTCTAAGTACACATCTTATGTCATTTATATCATTTGGAAAGAAAAACAATATCTTTTATCACAGACAGAACAATGTATTATGTTCGGGCTCTCAAGTATATCATTTTCGATTGATGGTGTTAAGAAGAGCTCAAATGCAGATTTTATGTCTTGGCCATGGCTGACAGTGTATCTGCTGGGGCCTGGAACCATCTTGATGACATTAGCAGCATTAAGCCTTACCTCCATTTTACCGTGGGGCTCCCAAACTTAAGCCTCTCTCCCAATACCTCGTTCTCAGCCCTTGGCTCCAGAACCGCGAGCAACTGGTCACCCAGACAGGACCGGGAGAGCACCGGTCACCCAAGCGGGGCAAAGACAACTGCTCATACGGACGGTTGGTGAAGTGTAATTTGTGGGATCAGACCTATCTTTCAACTGACACAGCGTTGACAGACATACTTACAGCCTTGCGCATTTTCATACTGACAAAATGTAAGCGTAGATATAATAATGCAGACAAAACCTGGATGCAGTAGCCTGGAAGAGGTCGGTCTACTTTAGGTGTAGTTCACTGCCAGACACACAAGGTGGCAGTCTATTCCTCAATAAAATGGTTGCCATTACCACTAAATATTTGCGTCAAAGTTTAAGCTCATGCTAAAAATAAGAAAGTTAGGAGGGCCTAAGTTGCTTCTCCTGGGGCAGGCCTTAGATAAGCTGGGGAAGGCCTTAGATAAGAAAAAGAATAAAAAGGAAGAGCGTAAGCGAAGTCCTCAGAGTGACTGTTGGAGTGCCAAAGTGGTCTCTTTTACCTCTGTGCGGACCAGCCCGGCTGGTGTGGCGTATCGTGCTCAGATAATACACAATAAACCTTTTTGCATCGGGCTTGGTGGATTTTGATTTCGTTCAGGTACTGAAGCACCGAAGGCTTGAGGATATTAAAAAAAAAGTGTGACGAGGGGCCCCCAGCCATTGGGCCCAGGTTGGAGCCATTTCTACCACTCGATTGTGGGGGTAGGAAAAAACAAAAATGCTTACAGCACCTGGTATTCCCAGGCGGTCACCCATCCAAGTACTAACCAGGCCCGACGCTGCTTGGCTTCCGAGATCAGGCGTGTTCAGCGTGGTGTGGCCGTAAGCGAAGGCTGCCCTCTCAAACGGTTGCCTCATGGTTGTCGTCCGCTTTCTTCTGCGATTGTGCCGGAGCGTTTTTATTTTTTTTTCGTCCAACAATGCGGAGCCCAGGCTCACGTTTGGAGTTTGGGTTTTCGGCTGGAGCTTGGCATGGGCCAAGGCCACAACGTCAGGCCCGGCTCTAGGTGTGGAGCTAGGCCGGAGGCCCATGATTTGAAGGTGGTGGAGAAAGATCCACCACCGGCTCCCAGTTTCACCTGGACTGTGGCTCACATTTCACGCTGAAGCTTGGCATGGTCCGCCCGCTCTTGGTGGGGGCTTAACCCTCGCATAGTCCTCAGATTTGCTAACATCTTTTATACTTGGGGTCAATTTGACCCAAGCTATTTCAACCTCCAGGCAATGATTATAATTAAAATTGCTACCCATTTTTATGTGCCAGGTACTTTACGTTTCTCAGTTTACTACCTAAATAGCCCTTTACATTAAATATTACCACCACCACCCCCAACACCGCAAACACCCAAAATACCTACTGTTGGAGAAATATGCAAATCACCATAAAATCTCTCAGTTTGACCTGAACTTGGAAAGAAGGACCTTTTTTTCTTGTTTGAATGGCTTTATATTATTTCTAAGTACAATTTTTTTTTTTTTTTGTCATTTATATCATTTGAAAAGAAAAACAATATCTTTTACTAAAGAGAGAAACATGTATTATGTTCCTTCTCTGGTGTTAAGAAGAGCTCAAATGCTGATTTTATGTCTTAGACATGGCTGACAGTGTATCTGCTGGGGCCTGGAACCATTTTGATGACATTAGCAGCATTAAGTCTAACCTGTCATTCAGGTGGGGAGAGGGACCATATTAACTTTCCATTTTTGTTAGGTAACTTGTCTGCTGGTGGTTGAGAGACAACGAGAGGGTCAATACTAAGGCTCTCATTCTCATCAGAGGAGGATGTCTCATAATCAGGGTCCACCTCAACACTATCCTCTCTCTCTGACACATTCTCCTCTGTCACTTTCACTGTCAAAGAGCTGTGACAAAACTGCATTGGCACAAAACCTTTGCTTAGAGGTCATTTTCAATTGAAAGAGAACATAAAGCAAGAGCACACAGCGCACCAAGAGAAATGGTTTTGAAGGCTGCGGTGCAAGCTTTCATGTGTTTGCTCCTCCCCTTTGTTGTGTGAACTGCCAATCTCCTCACTGGAACCACATTTCCACACAAAAACATTGCAGGAAATATCAGCGTTCTTGTGGGAATTATATTTCCCCATCCCCCATTTCATGTGAACTATCAGTGGTTCTCACACTACCACAGGTATGGTTACGATAGGTTAGGGCCAGGGGCATCACCAGACCCGATCTCACGGGGGCACATGCTCCAGCAACAATCTGTGGTGCCCCGGTAAATGCTTGTGAAAAATAGCATAGCTCCCAAGGGAGGGTTGGCCCCTGGTCAGCCTAATCAACTGTAAGTCGCTTTGAATAAAAGTTTCAGCTAAATGACTGGAAAGTAATGTAACACAACTAGCCCATTGTAGTTGCTGACGATTCCCGCATGAGGATGTGAGCACTAGGAGTTGGCGCCCCAGTAGTGCCTCAAATCTTGCAACACCCCCTCTGCTTTAGGTCCCTAAGCAGAGGGAAGGTTTTTGGAGATTATAAAATTGCATGTTAGTGGCTTCAATATCATCCAAAACAGCCAAATGAAACGTGTGAAAGATGTTGATATTTCTTATGTTTTATACCGCCAGAACAGCCTGGGGTCAAATTGACCCCAGGGGACACCGATGTGTACAAAATGTGTACAGGACATTGAAAACAAATCATCGTGTTCATCATGTTTACGTTCACCCAGTTGTCCCCATGAAATGAGGAAAAGTCATGAAATATGAGGCAACAAAACAAACGTCAATAATCCAGTTGGAAACGTGAAACATTGAATGGGGTCACATGGACCCCAAAGACAATAGGAGGGTTAAACTCCTGCTTAAGCCTGACCTCCATTTTACTGAGGGACTCCCAACCTTAAGCCTCTCTCCCGATACCTCGTTCTCAGCCCTTGGCTCCAGAACCGCGGGCAGCTGCTCACCCAGACAGGACCGGAGTTTGGAGTTTGGGTTTTCGGCTGGAGCTTGGCATGGGCCAAGGCCACAGCGTCAGGCCCGGCTCTGGGTGTGGAGCTAGGCCGGAGGCCCATGATTGGAAGATGGTGGAGAAAGACCCACCACCGGCGCCCAGTTTCACCTGGACTTTGGCTAACATTTCACGCTGAACCGTCCGCTCTTGGAGGGGGCATAACCCTCGTATTGTCCTCAAATTTGCTAACATCTTTTATACTTGGGGTCAATTTGACCCAAGCTATTTCAGCCTCCAGGCAATGATTATAATTAAAATTGCTACCCATTTTTATGTGTCAGGTACTTTACGTTTCTTAGTTTACCAGCTAAATAGCCCTTTAAATTAAATATTACCACCACCACCCCACAACCCCGGCAAACACCCAAAATACCTACTGTTGGAAAAATATGCAAATCACCATGAAATCTCTCAGTTTGACCTGAAATTGGAAAGAAAGACCTTTTTTTCTTGTTTTAATGCCAATCTCCTCACTGGAACCACGGTCTTCTTTGGGTGTAGTTGACTGCCAGACACACAAGGTGGCAGTCTATTCCTCAATAAAATGGTTGCCATTACCACTAAATATTGGCATCAAAGTTGAAGCTCATGCTAAAACTATCAAAGTTAGGAGGGCCTAAGTTGCTTCTCCTGGGGCAGGCCTTAGATAAGCTGGGGAAGGCCTTAGATAAGAAAAAGAATAAAAAGGCATCCGCTTTCTTCTTCTGATTGTGACGCTGGAGCTGTTCTTATTTTCTTTTTTTTTTTTTTTTTGTCCAACAATGCGGAGCCCAGGCTCACGTTTGGAGTTTGGGTTTTCGGCTGGAGCTTGGCATGGGCCAAGGCCACAGCGTCAGGCACGGCTCTAGGTGTGGAGCTAGGCCGGAGGCCCATGATTGGAAGATGGTGGAGAAAGATCCACCACCGGCTCCCAGTTTCACCTGGACTTCGGCTCACATTTCACGCTGGAGCTCTGTCTGAGCCGCCCGCTCTTGGTGGGGGCTTAACCCTCGTATTGTCCTTAAATTTGCTAACATCTTTTATCCTTGGGGTCAATTTGACCCAAGCTATTTCAACCTCCAGGCAATGACTATAGTAAAAATTGTGACCCATTTTCATGTGTCAGGTACTTCACGTTTCTTAGTTTACCAGGTAAATAGCCCTTTAAATTAAATGTTCTAAAATTCCGTCCAAGATGAGCTGGCAGTAATCCTCCTTCTCCAAAGTTAACTCAAATCCGTTGTTGGGCTGGCTTCTTACCCCGATCAGTTTCCCTCTGCCCAGCTTGGCATCAACCATCGTTATCACGTCCATTGCAGTTATCCCCTGTAAATCATTCAATTGCAGAATAAGCGGAGCGTCTTCGGAAAAATCTCTCTGAAATCTAGCTCCCTGCCGTTATTTCTCCGCTAGCCTTTGTCTCCCCAACTTCAGCATCCGCATGTCATATCTACTTTTGTTGTCCAAAACGCTCGAGCCAACACCATTAACCAAACCCCCAGCTTCTTCTCTTTGTTCAGCAGTAAGCTGGCGAGAGAATTCCTCTCCAGCCGTCAATTCCAACCCAGCCCCGCAGTCCTTCTCAGCGTCATCAATCCGTTCGCCATTCAAAACTCTTTTCCTTGAATACATGCCATGTTCAAAAACCACATTAACAGCTGTATTACTACAACTTTCACCATGATCCAAAACTGGAAGTCGATGTTCAGACAGTCGATCAGAAAACCCAGAACTCGCCATTTGTTTCAGTATCCATATCTATTTGTCGAATTGCCGGTCCTGAGTCATTCATGTTGAAATCCATTCCCGTTAATTAAAAACGCACGAAAAATCTACCCCTTGGCAGATAAACTGCTCAGGGGAGAAGAGAAAAAAAAAAAAAAAAAAAAAAAAAAAAAAAGAAGCACTACAAGAGTAACAGACTACTACTATAAACAATGAAAAGATAAACGAAACAAACACTGTGGGAGCCTCTCTCCCACCTCTGCAGCCACAGCCTCACACCTGTGACGTCACAATCGGGCCCGTTCAGCGTGGTGTGGCCGTGGGCGAAAGCTGCCCTCTCAATCGGTCGCCATGGTTGTCATCCGCTTTCTACTGCTATTGTGACGCCGGAGCGATTTTATATTATTTCTAAGTAATTTTTTTTTTTTTTTTTTTTTTTTTTTTGTCATTTCTATCGTTTGGAAAGAAAAACAATATCTTTTATCAAAGAGAGAAACATGCATTATGTTCGGGCTCTCAAGTATATCATTTTCGATTGATGGTGTTACAGCGCGCTGCTTGACACTCCTTCGCGTGATGCCCCTTTTCCAAGCACTCACGGCAGACAGACTGCGGGCAAACTCGAATCACATGAACCGGGCTCATGCACAAACGGCAGATCTTCACCTGCCTGTCATGCATGACCCGAAAATACAGTGGTCCATCTCCATCAAAACGCACGCTGTGTGGCGACGAAGCAATCTCTTGCGGGAATTTGACGCTGAGAAACTGGGTGCCATCCGCCACTGCGGTGCCCAGGTAAAAAAAAAAAAAAAAAAACCTGCGGAGAGGTAGAATCGAGTCACACTCCACCTTTCCAACTTGTCCAAAATCACAGAGTCCTCTATGTATTTCGGCAGGTTCAAAAAGGAGAGCATAACCTCCGTAGCACACAGTCTGCGCACCTCACAAACATGACCCTTCACTTGCACTCCTTCTCCAAAGTTAACTCAAATGTTTGCTTGGGCCGGCTTCTTAACCCGATCAGTTTCCCTCTGCCCAGCTTGGCATCAACCATCGTTATCACGTCCATTGCAGTTATCCCCTGTAAATCATTCAATTGCAGAATAAGCGGAGCGTCTTCGAAAAATCTCTGAAATCTAGCTCCCTGCCGTTATTTCTCCGCTAGCCTTTGTCTCCCCAACTTCAGCATCCGCATGTCATATCTACTTTTGTTGTCCAAAACGCTCGAGCCAACACCATTAACCAAACCCCCAGCTTCTTCTCTTTGTTCAGCAGTAAGCTGGCGAGAGAATTCCTCTCCAGCCGTCAATTCCAACCCAGCCCCGCAGTCCTTCTCAGCGTCATCAATCCGTTCGCCATTCAAAACTCTTTCCTTGAATACATGCCATGTTCAAAAACCACATTAACAGCTGTATTACTACAACTTTCACCATGATCCAAAACTGGAAGTCGATGTTCAGACAGTCGATCAGAAAACCCAGAACTCGCCATTTGTTTCAGTATCCATATCTATTTGTCGAATTGCCGGTCCTGAGTCATTCATGTTGAAATCCATTCCCGTTAATTAAAAAACGCACGAAAAATCTACCCCTTGGCAGATAAACTGCTCAGGGGAGGAAAAGAGCAAAAACAAAAAAAAAAAAAAAAAAAACAAAAAAAAGAAGCACTACAAGAGTAACAGACTACTACCATAAACAATGAAAAGATAACCGAAACAAACACTGTGGGAGCCTCTCTCCCACCTCTGCAGCCACAGCCTCACACCTGTGACGTCACAATCGGGCCCGTTCAGCGTGGTGTGGCCGTGGGCGAAAGCTGCCCTCTCAATCGGTCGCCTCATGGTTGTCATCCGCTTTCTACTGCTATTGTGACGCCGGAGCGATTTTATATTATTTCTAAGTACATTTTTTTTTTTGTCATGTATATTATTTGGAAAGAAAAACAATATCTTTTATCAAAGAGAGAAACATGCATTATGTTCGGGCTCTCAAGTATATCATTTTCGATTGATGGTGTTACAGTGCGCTGCTTGACACTCCTTCGCGTGATGCCCCTTTTCCAAGCACTCACGGCAGACAGACTGCGGGCAAACTCGAATCACATGAACCGGGCTCATGCACAAACGGCAGATCTTCACCTGCCTGTCATGCATGACCCGAAAATACAGTGGTCCATCTCCCGTATCAAAACGCACGCTGTGTGGCTACGAAGCAATCTCTTGCGGGAATTTGACGCTGAGAAACTGGGTGCCATCCGCCACTGCGGTGCCCAGGTAAAAAAAAAAAAAGCCTGCGGAGAGGTAGAATCGGAGTCACACTCCACCTTTCCAACGTGTCCAAAATCACAGAGTCCTCTATGTATTTCGGCAGGTTCAAAGGGGAGAGCATAACCTCCGTAGCACACGGTCTGCACACTCACAAACATGACCCTTCACTTGCACTCCTTCTCCAAAGTTAACTCAAATGTATTGCTGGGCCGGCTTCTTACCCCGATCAGTTTCCCTCTGCCCAGCTTGGCATCAACCATCGTTATCACGTCCCATTGCAGTTATCCCCTGTAAATCATTCAATTGCAGAATAAGCGGAGCGTCTTCGAAAAATCTCTCTGAAATCTAGCTCCCTGCCGTTATTTCTCCGCTAGCCTTTGTCTCCCCAACTTCAGCATCCGCATGTCATATCTACTTTTGTTGTCCAAAACGCTCGAGCCAACACCATTAACCAAACCCCCAGCTTCTTCTCTTTGTTCAGCAGTAAGCTGGCGAGAGAATTCCTCTCCAGCCGTCAATTCCAACCCAGCCCCGCAGTCCTTCTCAGCGTCATCAATCCGTTCGCCATTCAAAACTCTTTTCCTTGAATACATGCCATGTTCAAAAACCACATTAACACCTGTATTACTACAACTTTCACCATGATCCAAAACTCGAAGTCCATGTTCAGACTATCGATCAGAAAACCCACAACTCGCCGTTTGTTTCAAATCCGAATCCATAGCTATTTGTCCAATTGCCGGTACTGAGTCATTCATGTAGAAATCCATTCCCGTTAATTATAAAACGCACGAAAAATCTACCCCTTGGCAGATAAACTGCTCAGGGGAGGGAAGAAAGCAAAAAAAAAAAAAAAAAAAAAAAAAAAAACAAAAGAAGCACTACAAAAGTAACAGGCTTGTACAATAAACAATGAAAAGATAAACGAAACAAACACTGTGGGAGCCTCTCTCCCACCTCTGCAGCCACAATCTCACACCTGTGACGTCACTCGGGGCCCGTTCAGCGTGGTGTGGCCGTAGGCGAAAGCTGCCCTCTCAATCGGTCGCCTCATGGTTGTCATCCGCTTTCTGCTATTGTGACGCTTTTGTGCGTGTTTTTTTTTTTTTTTTTTTTTTCCGTCCGACAATGCGGAGCCCAGGCTCACCTTTGGAGTTTGGGTTTTCTGCTGAAGCTTGGCATGGGCCGACCGCTCTTGGTGGGGGCTTAACCCTTGTATTGTCCTCTAATTTGCTAACATCTTTTATCCTTGGGGTCAGTTTGACCCAAGCTATTTCAGCCTCCAGGCAATGATTGTAATTAAAATTGCCACCCATTCTTATGTGTCAGGTACCTTACGTTTCTTAGTTTACCAGCTAAATAGCCCTTTAAATTAAATATTACCACCACCACCCCCAAACCCCGGCAAACACCCAAAATACCTACTGTTGGAGAAATATGCAAATCACCATAGAATCTCTCAGTTTGACCTTAAATTGGAAAGAAAGACCTTTCTTTCTTGTTTTAGTAGCTTTATATTATTTCTAAGTACACATCTTATGTCATTTATATCATTTGGAAAGAAAAACAATATCTTTTATCACAGACAGAACAATGTATTATGTTCGGGCTCAAGTATATCATTTTCGATTGATGGTGTTAAGAAGAGCTCAAATGCAGATTTTATGTCTTGGCCATGGCTGACAGTGTATCTGCTGGGGCCTGGAACCATCTTGATGACATTAGCAGCATTAAGCCTTACCTCCATTTTACCGTGGGGCTCCCAAACTTAAGCCTCTCTCCCAATACCTCGTTCTCAGCCCTTGGCTCCAGAACCGCGAGCAACTGGTCACCCAGACAGGACCGGGAGAGCACCGGTCACCCAAGCGGGGCAAAGACAACTGCTCATACGGACGGTTGGTGAAGTGTAATTTGTGGGATCAGACCTATCTTTCAACTGACACAGCGTTGACAGACATACTTACAGCCTTGCGCATTTTCATACTGACAAAATGTAAGCGTAGATATAATAATGCAGACAAAACCTGGATGCAGTAGCCTGGAAGAGGTCGGTCTACTTTAGGTGTAGTTCACTGCCAGACACACAAGGTGGCAGTCTATTCCTCAATAAAATGGTTGCCATTACCACTAAATATTTGCGTCAAAGTTTAAGCTCATGCTAAAAATAAGAAAGTTAGGAGGGCCTAAGTTGCTTCTCTCCTGGGGCAGGCCTTAGATAAGCTGGGGGAAGGCCTTAGATAAGAAAAAGAATAAAAAGGAAGAGCGTAAGCGAAGTCCTCAGAGTGACTGTTGGAGTGCCAAAGTGGTCTCTTTTACCTCTGTGCGGACCAGCCCGGCTGGTGTGGCGTATCGTGCTCAGATAATACACAATAAACCTTTTTGCATCGGGCTTGGTGGATTTTGATTTCGTTCAGGTACTGAAGCACCGAAGGCTTGAGGATATTAAAAAAAAGTGTGACGAGGGGCCCCCAGCCATTGGGCCCAGGTTGGAGCCATTTCTACCACTCGATTGTGGGGGTAGGAAAACAAAAATGCTTACAGCACCTGGTATTCCCAGGCGGTCACCCATCCAAGTACTAACCAGGCCCGACGCTGCTTGGCTTCCGAGATCAGACGAGATCGGGCGTGTTCAGCGTGGTGTGGCCGTAAGCGAAGGCTGCCCTCTCAAACGGTTGCCTCATGGTTGTCGTCCGCTTTCTTCTGCGATTGTGCCGCCGGAGCGTTTTTATTATTTTTTTTTCGTCCAACAATGCGGAGCCCAGGCTCACGTTTGGAGTTTGGGTTTTCGGCTGGAGCTTGGCATGGGCCAAGGCCACAACGTCAGGCCCGGCTCTAGGTGTGGAGCTAGGCCGGAGGCCCATGATTTGAAGGTGGTGGAGAAAGATCCACCACCGGCTCCCAGTTTCACCTGGACTGTGGCTCACATTTCACGCTGAAGCTTGGCATGGTCCGCCCGCTCTTGGTGGGGGCTTAACCCTCGCATAGTCCTCAGATTTGCTAACATCTTTTATACTTGGGGTCAATTTGACCCAAGCTATTTCAACCTCCAGGCAATGATTATAATTAAAATTGCTACCCATTTTTATGTGCCAGGTACTTTACGTTTCTCAGTTTACTACCTAAATAGCCCTTTACATTAAATATTACCACCCACCCCCCAACACCGGCAAACACCCAAAATACCTACTGTTGGAGAAATATGCAAATCACCATAAAATCTCTCAGTTTGACCTGAACTTGGAAAGAAGGACCTTTTTTTCTTGTTTGAATGGCTTTATATTATTTCTAAGTACAATTTTTTTTTTTTTTTTTTTTTTTGTCATTTATATCATTTGAAAAGAAAAACAATATCTTTTACTAAAGAGAGAAACATGTATTATGTTCCTTCTCTGGTGTTAAGAAGAGCTCAAATGCTGATTTTATGTCTTAGACATGGCTGACAGTGTATCTGCTGGGGCCTGGAACCATTTTGATGACATTAGCAGCATTAAGTCTAACCTGTCATTCAGGTGGGGAGAGGGACCATATTAACTTTCCATTTTTTTTAGGTAACTTTTTTTTTTTCTGCTGGTGGTTGAGAGACAACGAGAGGGTCAATACTAAGGCTCTCATTCTCATCAGAGGAGGATGTCTCATAATCAGGGTCCACCTCAACACTATCCTCTCTCTCTGACACATTCTCCTCTGTCACTTTCACTGTCAAAGAGCTGTGACAAAACTGCATTGGCACAAAACCTTTGCTTAGAGGTCATTTTCAATTGAAAGAGAACATAAAGCAAGAGCACACAGCGCACCAAGAGAAATGGTTTTGAAGGCTGCGGTGCAAGCTTTCATGTGTTTGCTCCTCCCCTTTGTTGTGTGAACTGCCAATCTCCTCACTGGAACCACATTTCCACACAAAAACATTGCAGGAAATATCAGCGTTCTTGTGGGAATTATATTTCCCCATCCCCCATTTCATGTGAACTATCAGTGGTTCTCACACTACCACAGGTATGGTTACGATAGGTTAGGGCCAGGGGCATCACCAGACCCGATCTCACGGGGGCACATGCTCCAGCAACAATCTGTGGTGCCCCGGTAAATGCTTGTGAAAAATAGCATAGCTCCCAAGGGAGGGTTGGCCCCTGGTCAGCCTAATCAACTGTAAGTCGCTTTGAATAAAAGTTTCAGCTAAATGACTGGAAAGTAATGTAACACAACTAGCCCATTGTAGTTGCTGACGAATTCCCCGCATGAGGATGTGAGCACTAGGAGTTGGCGCCCCAGTAGTGCCTCAAATCTTGCACACCCCTCTGCTTTAGGTCCCTAAAGCAGAGGGAAGGTTTTTTGGAGATTATAAAATTGCATGTTAGTGGCTTCAATATCATCCAAAACAGCCAAATGAAACGTGTGAAAGATGTTGATATTTCTTATGTTTTATACCGCCAGAACAGCCTGGGGTCAAATTGACCCCAGGGGACACCGATGTGTACAAAATGTGTACAGGACATTGAAAACAAATCATCGTGTTCATCATGTTTACGTTCACCCAGTTGTCCCCATGAAATGAGGAAAAGTCATGAAATATGAGGCAAAAACAAACGTCAATAATCCAGTTGGAAACGTGAAACATTGAATGGGGTCACATGGACCCCAAAGACAATAGGAGGGTTAAACTCCTGCTTAAGCCTGACCTCCATTTTACTGAGGGACTCCCAACCTTAAGCCTCTCTCCCGATACCTCGTTCAGCCCTTGGCTCCAGAACCGCGGGCAGCTGCTCACCCAGACAGGACCGGAGTTTGGAGTTTGGGTTTTCGGCTGGAGCTTGGCATGGGCCAAGGCCACAGCGTCAGGCCCGGCTCTGGGTGTGGAGCTAGGCCGGAGGCCCATGATTGGAAGATGGTGGAGAAAGACCCACCACCGGCGCCCAGTTTCACCTGGACTTTGGCTAACATTTCACGCTGAACCGTCCGCTCTTGGAGGGGGCATAACCCGTATTGTCCTCAAATTTGCTAACATCTTTTATACTTGGGGTCAATTTGACCCAAGCTATTTCAGCCTCCAGGCAATGATTATAATTAAAATTGCTACCCATTTTTATGTGTCAGGTACTTTACGTTTCTTAGTTTACCAGCTAAATAGCCCTTTAAATTAAATATTACCACCACCACCCCACAACCCCAAAACACCCAAAATACCTACTGTTGGAAAAATATGCAAATCACCATGAAATCTCTCAGTTTGACCTGAAATTGGAAAGAAAGACCTTTTTTTCTTGTTTTAATGCCAATCTCCTCACTGGAACCACGGTCTTCTTTGGGTGTAGTTGACTGCCAGACACACAAGGTGGCAGTCTATTCCTCAATAAAATGGTTGCCATTACCACTAAATATTGGCATCAAAGTTGAAGCTCATGCTAAAACTATCAAAGTTAGGAGGGCCTAAGTTGCTTCTCCTGGGGCAGGCCTTAGATAAGCTGGGGGAAGGCCTTAGATAAGAAAAAGAATAAAAAGGCATCCGCTTTCTTCTGCGATTGTGACGCTGGAGCTGTTCTTATTTTCTTTTTTTTTTTTTGTCCAACAATGCGGAGCCCAGGCTCACGTTTGGAGTTTGGGTTTTCGGCTGGAGCTTGGCATGGGCCAAGGCCACAGCGTCAGGCACGGCTCTAGGTGTGGAGCTAGGCCGGAGGCCCATGATTGGAAGATGGTGGAGAAAGATCCACCACCGGCTCCCAGTTTCACCTGGACTTCGGCTCACATTTCACGCTGGAGCTCTGTCTGAGCCGCCCGCTCTTGGTGGGGGCTTAACCCTCGTATTGTCCTTAAATTTGCTAACATCTTTTATCCTTGGGGTCAATTTGACCCAAGCTATTTCAACCTCCAGGCAATGACTATAGTAAAAATTGTGACCCATTTTCATGTGTCAGGTACTTCACGTTTCTTAGTTTACCAGGTAAATAGCCCTTTAAATTAAATGTTCTAAAATTCCGTCCAAGATGAGCTGGCAGTAATCCTCCTTCTCCAAAGTTAACTCAAATCCGTTGTTGGGCTGGCTTCTTACCCCGATCAGTTTCCCTCTGCCCAGCTTGGCATCAACCATCGTTATCACGTCCATTGCAGTTATCCCCTGTAAATCATTCAATTGCAGAATAAGCGGAGCGTCTTCGAAAAATCTCTCTGAAATCTAGCTCCCTGCCGTTATTTCTCCGCTAGCCTTTGTCTCCCCAACTTCAGCATCCGCATGTCATATCTACTTTTGTTGTCCAAAACGCTCGAGCCAACACCATTAACCAAACCCCCAGCTTCTTCTCTTTGTTCAGCAGTAAGCTGGCGAGAGAATTCCTCTCCAGCCGTCAATTCCAACCAGCCCCGCAGTCCTTCTCAGCGTCATCAATCCGTTCGCCATTCAAAACTCTTTTCCTTGAATACATGCCATGTTCAAAAACCACCACATTAACAGCTGTATTACTACAACTTTCACCATGATCCAAAACTGGAAGTCGATGTTCAGACAGTCGATCAGAAAACCCAGAACTCGCCATTTGTTTCAGTATCCATATCTATTTGTCGAATTGCCGGTCCTGAGTCATTCATGTTGAAATCCATTCCCGTTAATTAAAAACGCACGAAAAATCTACCCCTTGGCAGATAAACTGCTCAGGGAGGAAAAGAGCAAAAAAAAAAAAAAAAAAAAAAAAAAAACAAAAGAAGCACTACAAGAGTAACAGACTACTACCATAAACAATGAAAAGATAACCGAAACAAACACTGTGGGAGCCTCTCTCCCACCTCTGCAGCCACAGCCTCACACCTGTGACGTCACAATCGGGCCCGTTCAGCGTGGTGTGGCCGTGGGCGAAAGCTGCCCTCTCAATCGGTCGCCTCATGGTTGTCATCCGCTTTCTACTATTGTGACGCCGGAGCGATTTTATATTATTTCTAAGTAATTTTTTTTTTTTTTTTTTTTTTTTTGTCATTTCTATCGTTTGGAAAGAAAAACAATATCTTTTATCAAAGAGAGAAACATGCATTATGTTCGGGCTCTCAAGTATATCATTTTCGATTGATGGTGTTACAGCGCGCTGCTTGACACTCCTTCGCGTGATGCCCCTTTTCCAAGCACTCACGGCAGACAGACTGCGGGCAAACTCGAATCACATGAACCGGGCTCATGCACAAACGGCAGATCTTCACCTGCCTGTCATGCATGACCCGAAAATACAGTGGTCCATCTCCCGTATCAAAACGCACGCTGTGTGGCGACGAAGCAATCTCTTGCGGGAATTTGACGCTGAGAAACTGGGTGCCATCCGCCACTGCGGTGCCCAGGTAAAAAAAAAAAAAAAGCCTGCGGAGAGGTAGAATCGAGTCACACTCCACCTTTCCAACTTGTCCAAAATCACAGAGTCCTCTATGTATTTCGGCAGGTTCAAAAAGGAGAGCATAACCTCCGTAGCACACAGTCTGCGCACCTCACGAACATGACCCTTCACTTGCACTCCTTCTCCAAAGTTAACTCAAATGTATTGCTGGGCCGGCTTCTTACCCCGATCAGTTTCCCTCTGCCCAGCTTGGCATCAACCATCGTTATCACGTCCATTGCAGTTATCCCCTGTAAATCATTCAATTGCAGAATAAGCGGAGCGTCTTCGAAAAAAATCTCTCTGAAATCTAGCTCCCTGCCGTTATTTCTCCGCTAGCCTTTGTCTCCCCAACTTCAGCATCCGCATGTCATATCTACTTTTGTTGTCCAAAACGCTCGAGCCAACACCATTAACCAAACCCCCAGCTTCTTCTCTTTGTTCAGCAGTAAGCTGGCGAGAGAATTCCTCTCCAGCCGTCAATTCCAACCCAGCCCCGCAGTCCTTCTCAGCGTCATCAATCCGTTCGCCATTCAAAACTCTTTTCCTTGAATACATGCCATGTTCAAAAACCACATTAACAGCTGTATTACTACAACTTTCACCATGATCCAAAACTGGAAGTCGATGTTCAGACAGTCGATCAGAAAACCCAGAACTCGCCATTTGTTTCAGTATCCATATCTATTTGTCGAATTGCCGGTCCTGAGTCATTCATGTTGAAATCCATTCCCGTTAATTAAAAACGCACGAAAAATCTACCCCTTGGCAGATAAACTGCTCTAGGGAGGAAAAGAGCAAAAACAAAAAAAAAAAAAAAAAAAAAACAAAAGAAGCACTACAAGAGTAACAGACTACTACCATAAACAATGAAAAGATAACCGAAACAAACACTGTGGGAGCCTCCCACCTCTGCAGCCACAGCCTCACACCTGTGACGTCACAATCGGGCCCGTTCAGCGTGGTGTGGCCGTGGGCGAAAGCTGCCCTCTCAATCGGTCGCCTCATGGTTGTCATCCGCTTTCTACTGCTATTGTGACGCCGGAGCGATTTTATATTATTTCTAAGTACATTTTTTTTTTTGTCATGTATATTATTTGGAAAGAAAAACAATATCTTTTATCAAAGAGAGAAACATGCATTATGTTCGGGCTCTCAAGTATATCATTTTCGATTGATGGTGTTACAGTGCGCTGCTTGACACTCCTTCGCGTGATGCCCCTTTTCCAAGCACTCACGGCAGACAGACTGCGGGCAAACTCGAATCACATGAACCGGGCTCATGCACAAACGGCAGATCTTCACCTGCCTGTCATGCATGACCCGAAAATACAGTGGTCCATCTCCCGTATCAAAACGCACGCTGTGTGGCTACGAAGCAATCTCTTGCGGGAATTTGACGCTGAGAAACTGGGTGCCATCCGCCACTGCGGTGAAAAAAAAAAAAAAAAAAAGCCTGCGGAGAGGTAGAATCGGAGTCACACTCCACCTTTCCAACGTGTCCAAAATCACAGAGTCCTCTATGTATTTCGGCAGGTTCAAAGGGGAGAGCATAACCTCCGTAGCACACGGTCTGCGCACCTCACAAACATGACCCTTCACTTGCACTCCTTCTCCAAAGTTAACTCAAATGTATTGCTGGGCCGGCTTCTTACCCCGATCAGTTTCCCTCTGCCCAGCTTGGCATCAACCATCGTTATCACGTCCATTGCAGTTATCCCCTGTAAATCATTCAATTGCAGAATAAGCGGAGCGTCTTCGAAAAATCTCTCTGAAATCTAGCTCCCTGCCGTTATTTCTCCGCTAGCCTTTGTCTCCCCAACTTCAGCATCCGCATGTCATATCTACTTTTGTTGTCCAAAACGCTCGAGCCAACACCATTAACCAAACCCCCAGCTTCTTCTCTTTGTTCAGCAGTAAGCTGGCGAGAATTCCTCTCCAGCCGTCAATTCCAACCCAGCCCCGCAGTCCTTCTCAGCGTCATCAATCCGTTCGCCATTCAAAACTCTTTTCCTTGAATACATGCCATGTTCAAAAACCACATTAACACCTGTATTACTACAACTTTCACCATGATCCAAAACTCGAAGTCCATGTTCAGACTATCGATCAGAAAACCCACAACTCGCCGTTTGTTTCAAATCCGAATCCATAGCTATTTGTCCAATTGCCGGTACTGAGTCATTCATGTAGAAATCCATTCCCGTTAATTATAAAACGCACGAAAAATCTACCCCTTGGCAGATAAACTGCTCAGGGAGGGAAGAAAAAAAAAAAAAAAAAAAAAAAAAAACAAAAGAAGCCTACAAAAGTAACAGGCTTGTACAATAAACAATGAAAAGATAAACGAAACAAACACTGTGGGAGCCTCTCTCCCACCTCTGCAGCCACAATCTCACACCTGTGACGTCACAATCGGGCCCGTTCAGCGTGGTGTGGCCGAGGCGAAAGCTGCCCTCTCAATCGGTCGCCTCATGGTTGTCATCCGCTTTCTACTGCTATTGTGACGCTTTTGTGCGTGTTTTTTTTTTTTTTTTTTTTCCGTCCGACAATGCGGAGCCCAGGCTCACCTTTGGAGTTTGGGTTTTCTGCTGAAGCTTGGCATGGGCCGACCGCTCTTGGTGGGGGCTTAACCCTTGTATTGTCCTCTAATTTGCTAACATCTTTTATCCTTGGGGTCAGTTTGACCTAAGCTATTTCAGCCTCCAGGCAATGATTGTAATTAAAATTGCCACCCATTCTTATGTGTCAGGTACCTTACGTTTCTTAGTTTACCAGCTAAATAGCCCTTTAAATTAAATATTACCACCACCACCCCCAAACCCCGGCAAACACCCAAAATACCTACTGTTGGAGAAATATGCAAATCACCATAGAATCTCTCAGTTTGACCTTAAATTGGAAAGAAAGACCTTTCTTTCTTGTTTTAGTAGCTTTATATTATTTCTAAGTACACATCTTATGTCATTTATATCATTTGGAAAGAAAAACAATATCTTTTATCACAGACAGAACAATGTATTATGTTCGGGCTCTCAAGTATATCATTTTCGATTGATGGTGTTAAGAAGAGCTCAAATGCAGATTTTATGTCTTGGCCATGGCTGACAGTGTATCTGCTGGGGCCTGGAACCATCTTGATGACATTAGCAGCATTAAGCCTTACCTCCATTTTACCGTGGGGCTCCCAAACTTAAGCCTCTCTCCCAATACCTCGTTCTCAGCCCTTGGCTCCAGAACCGCGAGCAACTGGTCACCCAGACAGGACCGGGAGAGCACCGGTCACCCAAGCGGGGGCAAAGACAACTGCTCATACGGACGGTTGGTGAAGTGTAATTTGTGGGATCAGACCTATCTTTCAACTGACACAGCGTTGACAGACATACTTACAGCCTTGCGCATTTTCATACTGACAAAATGTAAGCGTAGATATAATAATGCAGACAAAACCTGGATGCAGTAGCCTGGAAGAGGTCGGTCTACTTTAGGTGTAGTTCACTGCCAGACACACAAGGTGGCAGTCTATTCCTCAATAAAATGGTTGCCATTACCACTAAATATTTGCGTCAAAGTTTAAGCTCATGCTAAAAATAAGAAAGTTAGGAGGGCCTAAGTTGCTTCTCCTGGGGCAGGCCTTAGATAAGCTGGGGGAAGGCCTTAGATAAGAAAAAGAATAAAAAGGAAGAGCGTAAGCGAAGTCCTCAGAGTGACTGTTGGAGTGCCAAAGTGGTCTCTTTTACCTCTGTGCGGACCAGCCCGGCTGGTGTGGCGTATCGTGCTCAGATAATACACAATAAACCTTTTTGCATCGGGCTTGGTGGATTTTGATTTCGTTCAGGTACTGAAGCACCGAAGGCTTGAGGATATTAAAAAAAAGTGTGACGAGGGGCCCCCAGCCATTGGGCCCAGGTTGGAGCCATTTCTACCACTCGATTGTGGGGGTAGGAAAAAAAAAAATGCTTACAGCACCTGGTATTCCCAGGCGGTCACCCATCCAAGTACTAACCAGGCCCGACGCTGCTTGGCTTCCGAGATCAGACGAGATCGGGCGTGTTCAGCGTGGTGTGGCCGTAAGCGAAGGCTGCCCTCTCAAACGGTTGCCTCATGGTTGTCGTCCGCTTTCTTCTGCGATTGTGCCGCCGGAGCGTTTTTATTATTTTTTTTTCGTCCAACAATGCGGAGCCCAGGCTCACGTTTGGAGTTTGGGTTTTCGGCTGGAGCTTGGCATGGGCCAAGGCCACAACGTCAGGCCCGGCTCTAGGTGTGGAGCTAGGCCGGAGGCCCATGATTTGAAGGTGGTGGAGAAAGATCCACCACCGGCTCCCAGTTTCACCTGGACTGTGGCTCACATTTCACGCTGAAGCTTGGCATGGTCCGCCCGCTCTTGGTGGGGGCTTAACCCTCGCATAGTCCTCAGATTTGCTAACATCTTTTATACTTGGGGTCAATTTGACCCAAGCTATTTCAACCTCCAGGCAATGATTATAATTAAAATTGCTACCCATTTTTATGTGCCAGGTACTTTACGTTTCTCAGTTTACTACCTAAATAGCCCTTTACATTAAATATTACCACCACCACCCCCCAACACCGGCAAACACCCAAAATACCTACTGTTGGAGAAATATGCAAATCACCATAAAATCTCTCAGTTTGACCTGAACTTGGAAAGAAGGACCTTTTTTTTTGTTTGAATGGCTTTATATTATTTCTAAGTACAATTTTTTTTTTTTTGTCATTTATATCATTTGAAAAGAAAAACAATATCTTTTACTAAAGAGAGAAACATGTATTATGTTCCTTCTCTGGTGTTAAGAAGAGCTCAAATGCTGATTTTATGTCTTAGACATGGCTGACAGTGTATCTGCTGGGGCCTGGAACCATTTTGATGACATTAGCAGCATTAAGTCTAACCTGTCATTCAGGTGGGGAGAGGGACCATATTAACTTTCCATTTTTGTTAGGTAACTTGTCTGCTGGTGGTTGAGAGACAACGAGAGGGTCAATACTAAGGCTCTCATTCTCATCAGAGGAGGATGTCTCATAATCAGGGTCCACCTCAACACTATCCTCTCTCTCTGACACATTCTCCTCTGTCACTTTCACTGTCAAAGAGCTGTGACAAAACTGCATTGGCACAAAACCTTTGCTTAGAGGTCATTTTCAATTGAAAGAGAACATAAAGCAAGAGCACACAGCGCACCAAGAGAAATGGTTTTGAAGGCTGCGGTGCAAGCTTTCATGTGTTTGCTCCTCCCCTTTGTTGTGTGAACTGCCAATCTCCTCACTGGAACCACATTTCCACACAAAAACATTGCAGGAAATATCAGCGTTCTTGTGGGAATTATATTTCCCCATCCCCCATTTCATGTGAACTATCAGTGGTTCTCACACTACCACAGGTATGGTTACGATAGGTTAGGGCCAGGGGCATCACCAGACCCGATCTCACGGGGGCACATGCTCCAGCAACAATCTGTGGTGCCCCGGTAATGCTTGTGAAAAATAGCATAGCTCCCAAGGGAGGGTTGGCCCCTGGTCAGCCTAATCAACTGTAAGTCGCTTTGAATAAAAGTTTCAGCTAAATGACTGGAAAGTAATGTAACACAACTAGCCCATTGTAGTTGCTGACGAATTCCCCGCATGAGGATGTGAGCACTAGGAGTTGGCGCCCAGTAGTGCCTCAAATCTTGCAACACCCCCTCTGCTTTAGGTCCCTAAAGCAGAGGGAAGGTTTTTGAGATTATAAAATTGCATGTTAGTGGCTTCAATATCATCCAAAACAGCCAAATGAAACGTGTGAAAGATGTTGATATTTCTTATGTTTTATACCGCAGAACAGCCTGGGGTCAAATTGACCCCAGGGGACACACCGATGTACAAAATGTGTACAGGACATTGAAAACAAATCATCGTGTTCATCATGTTTACGTTCACCCAGTTGTCCCCATGAAATGAGGAAAAGTCATGAAATATGAGGCAACAAAACAAACGTCAATAATCCAGTTGGAAACGTGAAACATTGAATGGGGTCACATGGACCCCAAAGACAATAGGAGGGTTAAACTCCTGCTTAAGCCTGACCTCCATTTTACTGAGGGACTCCCAACCTTAAGCCTCTCTCCCGATACCTCGTTCTCAGCCCTTGGCTCCAGAACCGCGGGCAGCTGCTCACCCAGACAGGACCGGAGTTTGGAGTTTGGGTTTTCGGCTGGAGCTTGGCATGGGCCAAGGCCACAGCGTCAGGCCCGGCTCTGGGTGTGGAGCTAGGCCGGAGGCCCATGATTGGAAGATGGTGGAGAAAGACCCACCACCGGCGCCCAGTTTCACCTGGACTTTGGCTAACATTTCACGCTGAACCGTCCGCTCTTGGAGGGGGCATAACCCTCGTATTGTCCTCAAATTTGCTAACATCTTTTATACTTGGGGTCAATTTGACCCAAGCTATTTCAGCCTCCAGGCAATGATTATAATTAAAATTGCTACCCATTTTTATGTGTCAGGTACTTTACGTTTCTTAGTTTACCAGCTAAATAGCCCTTTAAATTAAATATTACCACCACCACCCCACAACCCCGGCAAACACCCAAAATACCTACTGTTGGAAAAATATATGCAAATCACCATGAAATCTCTCAGTTTGACCTGAAATTGGAAAGAAAGACCTTTTTTTCTTGTTTTAATGCCAATCTCTCACTGGAACCACGGTCTTCTTTGGGTGTAGTTGACTGCCAGACACACAAGGTGGCAGTCTATTCCTCAATAAAATGGTTGCCATTACCACTAAATATTGGCATCAAAGTTGAAGCTCATGCTAAAACTATCAAAGTTAGGAGGGCCTAAGTTGCTTCTCCTGGGGCAGGCCTTAGATAAGCTGGGGGAAGGCCTTAGATAAGAAAAAGAATAAAAAGGCATCCGCTTTCTTCTGCGATTGTGACGCTGGAGCTGTTCTTATTTTCTTTTTTTTTTTGTCCAACAATGCGGAGCCCAGGCTCACGTTTGGAGTTTGGGTTTTCGGCTGGAGCTTGGCATGGGCCAAGGCCACAGCGTCAGGCACGGCTCTAGGTGTGGAGCTAGGCCGGAGGCCCATGATTGGAAGATGGTGGAGAAAGATCCACCACCGGCTCCCAGTTTCACCTGGACTTCGGCTCACATTTCACGCTGGAGCTCTGTCTGAGCCGCCCGCTCTTGGTGGGGGCTTAACCCTCGTATTGTCCTTAAATTTGCTAACATCTTTTATCCTTGGGGTCAATTTGACCCAAGCTATTTCAACCTCCAGGCAATGACTATAGTAAAAATTGTGACCCATTTTCATGTGTCAGGTACTTCACGTTTCTTAGTTTACCAGGTAAATAGCCCTTTAAATTAAATGTTCTAAAATTCCGTCCAAGATGAGCTGGCAGTAATCCTCCTTCTCCAAAGTTAACTCAAATCCGTTGTTGGGCTGGCTTTACCCCGATCAGTTTCCCTCTGCCCAGCTTGGCATCAACCATCGTTATCACGTCCATTGCAGTTATCCCCTGTAAATCATTCAATTGCAGAATAAGCGGAGCGTCTTCGAAAAAATCTCTGAAATCTAGCTCCCTGCCGTTATTTCTCCGCTAGCCTTTGTCTCCCCAACTTCAGCATCCGCATGTCATATCTACTTTTGTTGTCCAAAACGCTCGAGCCAACACCATTAACCAAACCCCCAGCTTCTTCTCTTTGTTCAGCAGTAAGCTGGCGAGAGAATTCCTCTCCAGCCGTCAATTCCAACACAGCCCCGCAGTCCTTCTCAGCGTCATCAATCCGTCATTCAAAAACTCTTTTCCTTGAATACATGCCATGTTCAAAACCACATTAACACCTGTATTACTACAACTTTCACCATGATCCAAAACTGGAAGTCGATGTTCAGACAGTCGATCAGAAAACCCAGAACTCGCCATTTGTTTCAGTATCCATATCTATTTGTCGAATTGCCGGTCCTGAGTCATTCATGTTGAAATCCATTCCCGTTAATTAAAAAACGCACGAAAAAATCTACCCCTTGGCAGATAAACTGCTCAGGGAGGAAAAGAGCAAAAAAAAAAAAAAAAAAAAAAAAAAAAGAAGCACTACAAGAGTAACAGACTACTACCATAAACAATGAAAAGATAACCGAAACAAACACTGTGGGAGCCTCTCTCCCACCTCTGCAGCCACAGCCTCACACCTGTGACGTCACAATCGGGCCCGTTCAGCGTGGTGTGGCCGTGGGCGAAAGCTGCCCTCTCAATCGGTCGCCTCATGGTTGTCATCCGCTTTCTACTGCTATTGTGACGCCGGAGCGATTTTATATTATTTCTAAGTAATTTTTTTTTTTTTTTTTTTTTTTTTTTGTCATTTCTATCGTTTGGAAAGAAAAACAATATCTTTTATCAAAGAGAGAAACATGCATTATGTTCGGGCTCTCAAGTATATCATTTTCGATTGATGGTGTTACAGCGCTGCTTGACACTCCTTCGCGTGATGCCCCTTTTCCAAGCACTCACGGCAGACAGACTGCGGGCAAACTCGAATCACATGAACCGGGCTCATGCACAAACGGCAGATCTTCACCTGCCTGTCATGCATGACCCGAAAATACAGTGGTCCATCTCCCGTATCAAAACGCACGCTGTGTGGCGACGAAGCAATCTCTTGGGAATTTGACGCTGAGAAACTGGGTGCCATCCGCCACTGCGGTGCCCAGGTAAAAAAAAAAAAAAAGCCTGCGGAGAGGTAGAATCGAGTCACACTCCACCTTTCCAACTTGTCCAAAATCACAGAGTCCTCTATGTATTTCGGCAGGTTCAAAAAGGAGAGCATAACCTCCGTAGCACACAGTCTGCGCACCTCACGAACATGACCCTTCACTTGCACTCCTTCTCCAAAGTTAACTCAAATGTATTGCTGGGCCGGCTTCTTAACCCGATCAGTTTCCCTCTGCCCAGCTTGGCATCAACCATCGTTATCACGTCCATTGCAGTTATCCCCTGTAAATCATTCAATTGCAGAATAAGCGGAGCGTCTTCGAAAAATCTCTGAAATCTAGCTCCCTGCCGTTATTTCTCCGCTAGCCTTTGTCTCCCCAACTTCAGCATCCGCATGTCATATCTACTTTTGTTGTCCAAAACGCTCGAGCCAACACCATTAACCAAACCCCCAGCTTCTTCTCTTTGTTCAGCAGTAAGCTGGCGAGAGAATTCCTCTCCAGCCGTCAATTCCAACCCAGCCCCGCAGTCCTTCTCAGCGTCATCAATCCGTTCGCCATTCAAAACTCTTATCCTTGAATACATGCCATGTTCAAAAACCACATTAACAGCTGTATTACTACAACTTTCACCATGATCCAAAACTGGAAGTCGATGTTCAGACAGTCGATCAGAAAACCCAGAACTCGCCATTTGTTTCAGTATCCATATCTATTTGTCGAATTGCCGGTCCTGAGTCATTCATGTTGAAATCCATTCCCGTTAATTAAAAACGCACGAAAAATCTACCCCTTGGCAGATAAACTGCTCAGGGGAGGAAAAGAGCAAAAACACAAAAAAAAAAAAAAAAAACAAAAACAAAAGAAGCACTACAAGAGTAACAGACTACTACCATAAACAATGAAAAGATAACCGAAACAAACACTGTGGGAGCCTCTCTCCCACCTCTGCAGCCACAGCCTCACACCTGTGACGTCACAATCGGGCCCGTTCAGCGTGGTGTGGCCGTGGGCGAACGCTGCCCTCTCAATCGGTCGCCTCATGGTTGTCATCCGCTTTCTACTGCTATTGTGACGCCGGAGCGATTTTATATTATTTCTAAGTACATTTTTTTTTGTCATGTATATTATTTGGAAAGAAAAACAATATCTTTTATCAAAGAGAGAAACATGCATTATGTTCGGGCTCTCAAGTATATCATTTTCGATTGATGGTGTTACAGTGCGCTGCTTGACACTCCTTCGCGTGATGCCCCTTTTCCAAGCACTCACGGCAGACAGACTGCGGGCAAACTCGAATCACATGAACCGGGCTCATGCACAAACGGCAGATCTTCACCTGCCTGTCATGCATGACCCGAAAATACAGTGGTCCATCTCCCGTATCAAAACGCACGCTGTGTGGCTACGAAGCAATCTCTTGCGGGAATTTGACGCTGAGAAACTGGGTGCCATCCGCCACTGCGGTGCCCAGGTAAAAAAAAAAAAAAGCCTGCGGAGGTAGAATCGAGTCACACTCCACCTTTCCAACGTGTCCAAAATCACAGAGTCCTCTATGTATTTCGGCAGGTTCAAAGGGGAGAGCATAACCTCCGTAGCACACGGTCTGCGCACCTCACAAACATGACCCTTCACTTGCACTCCTTCTCCAAAGTTAACTCAAATGTATTGCTGGGCCGGCTTCTTACCCCGATCAGTTTCCCTCTGCCCAGCTTGGCATCAACCATCGTTATCACGTCCATTGCAGTTATCCCCTGTAAATCATTCAATTGCAGAATAAGCGGAGCGTCTTCGAAAAATCTCTCTGAAATCTAGCTCCCTGCCGTTATTTCTCCGCTAGCCTTTGTCTCCCCAACTTCAGCATCCGCATGTCATATCTACTTTTGTTGTCCAAAACGCTCGAGCCAACACCATTAACCAAACCCCCAGCTTCTTCTCTTTGTTCAGCAGTAAGCTGGCGAGAGAATTCCTCTCCAGCCGTCAATTCCAACCCAGCCCCGCAGTCCTTCTCAGCGTCATCAATCCGTTCGCCATTCAAAATCTTTTCCTTGAATACATGCCATGTTCAAAAACCACATTAACACCTGTATTACTACAACTTTCACCATGATCCAAAACTCGAAGTCCATGTTCAGACTATCGATCAGAAAACCCACAACTCGCCGTTTGTTTCAAATCCGATCCATAGCTATTTGTCCAATTGCCGGTACTGAGTCATTCATGTAGAAATCCATTCCCGTTAATTATAAAACGCACGAAAAACTACCCCTTGGCAGATAAACTGCTCAGGGAGGGAAGAAAGCAAAAAAAAAAAAAAAAAAAAAAAAAAAAAACAAAAGAAGCACTACAAAAGTAACAGGCTTGTACAATAAACAATGAAAAGATAAACGAAACAAACACTGTGGGAGCCTCTCTCCCACCTCTGCAGCCACAATCTCACACCTGTGACGTCACAATCGGGCCCGTTCAGCGTGGTGTGGCCGTGGCGAAAGCTGCCCTCTCAATCGGTCGCCTCATGGTTGTCATCCGCTTTCTACTGCTATTGTGACGCTTTTGTGCGTGTTTTTTTTTTTTTTTTTTCCGTCCGACAATGCGGAGCCCAGGCTCACCTTTGGAGTTTGGGTTTTCTGCTGAAGCTTGGCATGGGCCGACCGCTCTTGGTGGGGGCTTAACCCTTGTATTGTCCTCTAATTTGCTAACATCTTTTATCCTTGGGGTCAGTTTGACCCAAGCTATTTCAGCCTCCAGGCAATGATTGTAATTAAAATTGCCACCCATTCTTATGTGTCAGGTACCTTACGTTTCTTAGTTTACCAGCTAAATAGCCCTTTAAATTAAATATTACCACCACCACCCCCAAACCCCGGCAAACACCCAAAATACCTACTGTTGGAGAAATATGCAAATCACCATAGAATCTCTCAGTTTGACCTTAAATTGGAAAGAAAGACCTTTCTTTCTTGTTTTAGTAGCTTTATATTATTTCTAAGTACACATCTTATGTCATTTATATCATTTGGAAAGAAAAACAATATCTTTTATCACAGACAGAACAATGTATTATGTTCGGGCTCTCAAGTATATCATTTTCGATTGATGGTGTTAAGAAGAGCTCAAATGCAGATTTTATGTCTTGGCCATGGCTGACAGTGTATCTGCTGGGGCCTGGAACCATCTTGATGACATTAGCAGCATTAAGCCTTACCTCCATTTTACCGTGGGGCTCCCAAACTTAAGCCTCTCTCCCAATACCTCGTTCTCAGCCCTTGGCTCCAGAACCGCGAGCAACTGGTCACCCAGACAGGACCGGGAGAGCACCGGTCACCCAAGCGGGGGCAAAGACAACTGCTCATACGGACGGTTGGTGAAGTGTAATTTGTGGGATCAGACCTATCTTTCAACTGACACAGCGTTGACAGACATACTTACAGCCTTGCGCATTTTCATACTGACAAAATGTAAGCGTAGATATAATAATGCAGACAAAACCTGGATGCAGTAGCCTGGAAGAGGTCGGTCTACTTTAGGTGTAGTTCACTGCCAGACACACAAGGTGGCAGTCTATTCCTCAATAAAATGGTTGCCATTACCACTAAATATTTGCGTCAAAGTTTAAGCTCATGCTAAAAATAAGAAAGTTAGGAGGGCCTAAGTTGCTTCTCCTGGGGGCAGGCCTTAGATAAGCTGGGGGAAGGCCTTAGATAAGAAAAAGAATAAAAAGGAAGAGCGTAAGCGAAGTCCTCAGAGTGACTGTTGGAGTGCCAAAGTGGTCTCTTTTACCTCTGTGCGGACCAGCCCGGCTGGTGTGGCGTATCGTGCTCAGATAATACACAATAAACCTTTTTGCATCGGGCTTGGTGGATTTTGATTTCGTTCAGGTACTGAAGCACCGAAGGCTTGAGGATATTAAAAAAAAGTGTGACGAGGGGCCCCCAGCCATTGGGCCCAGGTTGGAGCCATTTCTACCACTCGATTGTGGGGGTAGGAAAAACAAAAATGCTTACAGCACCTGGTATTCCCAGGCGGTCACCCATCCAAGTACTAACCAGGCCCGACGCTGCTTGGCTTCCGAGATCAGACGAGATCAGGCGTGTTCAGCGTGGTGTGGCCGTAGCGAAGGCTGCCCTCTCAAACGGTTGCCTCATGGTTGTCGTCCGCTTTCTTCTGCGATTGTGCCGCCGGAGCGTTTTATTATTTTTTTTTTTTCGTCCAACAATGCGGAGCCCAGGCTCACGTTTGGAGTTTGGGTTTTCGGCTGGAGCTTGGCATGGGCCAAGGCCACAGCGTCAGGCCCGGCTCTAGGTGTGGAGCTAGGCCGGAGGCCCATGATTTGAAGGTGGTGGAGAAAGATCCACCACCGGCTCCCAGTTTCACCTGGACTGTGGCTCACATTTCACGCTGAAGCTTGGCATGGTCCGCCCGCTCTTGGTGGGGGCTTAACCCTCGCATAGTCCTCAGATTTGCTAACATCTTTTATACTTGGGGTCAATTTGACCCAAGCTATTTCAACCTCCAGGCAATGATTATAATTAAAATTGCTACCCATTTTTATGTGCCAGGTACTTTACGTTTCTCAGTTTACTACCTAAATAGCCCTTTACATTAAATATTACCACCACCACCCCCCAACACCGGCAAACACCCAAAATACCTACTGTTGGAGAAATATGCAAATCACCATAAAATCTCTCAGTTTGACCTGAACTTGGAAAGAAGGACCTTTTTTTCTTGTTTGAATGGCTTTATATTATTTCTAAGTACAATTTTTTTTTTTTTTTTCATTTATATCATTTGAAAAGAAAAACAATATCTTTTACTAAAGAGAGAAACATGTATTATGTTCCTTCTCTGGTGTTAAGAAGAGCTCAAATGCTGATTTTATGTCTTAGACATGGCTGACAGTGTATCTGCTGGGGCCTGGAACCATTTTGATGACATTAGCAGCATTAAGTCTAACCTGTCATTCAGGTGGGGAGAGGGACCATATTAACTTTCCATTTTTGTTAGGTAACTTGTCTGCTGGTGGTTGAGAGACAACGAGAGGGTCAATACTAAGGCTCTCATTCTCATCAGAGGAGGATGTCTCATAATCAGGGTCCACCTCAACACTATCCTCTCTCTCTGACACATTCTCCTCTGTCACTTTCACTGTCAAAGAGCTGTGACAAAACTGCATTGGCACAAAACCTTTGCTTAGAGGTCATTTTCAATTGAAAGAGAACATAAAGCAAGAGCACACAGCGCACCAAGAGAAATGGTTTTGAAGGCTGCGGTGCAAGCTTTCATGTGTTTGCTCCTCCCCTTTGTTGTGTGAACTGCCAATCTCCTCACTGGAACCACATTTCCACACAAAAACATTGCAGGAAATATCAGCGTTCTTGTGGGAATTATATTTCCCCATCCCCCATTTCATGTGAACTATCAGTGGTTCTCACACTACCACAGGTATGGTTACGATAGGTTAGGGCCAGGGGCATCACCAGACCCGATCTCACGGGGGCACATGCTCCAGCAACAATCTGTGGTGCCCCGGTAAATGCTTGTGAAAAATAGCATAGCTCCCAAGGGAGGGTTGGCCCCTGGTCAGCCTAATCAACTGTAAGTCGCTTTGAATAAAAGTTTCAGCTAAATGACTGGAAAGTAATGTAACACAACTAGCCCATTGTAGTTGCTGACGAATTCCCCGCATGAGGATGTGAGCACTAGGAGTTGGCGCCCCAGTAGTGCCTCAAATCTTGCAACACCCCCTCTGCTTTAGGTCCCTAAAGCAGAGGGAAGGTTTTTTGGAGATTATAAAATTGCATGTTAGTGGCTTCAATATCATCCAAAACAGCCAAATGAAACGTGTGAAAGATGTTGATATTTCTTATGTTTTATACCGCCAGAACAGCCTGGGGTCAAATTGACCCCAGGGGACACCGATGTGTACAAAATGTGTACAGGACATTGAAAACAAATCATCGTGTTCATCATGTTTACGTTCACCCAGTTGTCCCCATGAAATGAGGAAAAGTCATGAAATATGAGGCAACAAAACAAACGTCAATAATCCAGTTGGAAACGTGAAACATTGAATGGGGTCACATGGACCCCAAAGACAATAGGAGGGTTAAACTCCTGCTTAAGCCTGACCTCCATTTTACTGAGGGACTCCCAACCTTAAGCCTCTCTCCCGATACCTCGTTCTCAGCCCTTGGCTCCAGAACCGCGGGCAGCTGCTCACCCAGACAGGACCGGAGTTTGGAGTTTGGGTTTTCGGCTGGAGCTTGGCATGGGCCAAG
>CM040764.1:87220-109476 GCA_022829145.1 Albula goreensis | reverse complement strand
CCCGCAGTCTGTCTGCCGTGAGTGCTTGGAAAAGGGGCATCACGCGAAGGAGTGTCAAGCAGCGCACTGTAACACCATCAATCGAAAATGATATACTTGAGAGCCCGAACATAATGCATGTTTCTCTCTTTGATAAAAGATATTGTTTTTCTTTCCAAATAATATAAATGACAAAAAAAAAAAAAAAAAAAAAAAAAAAAATGTACTTAGAAATAATATAAAATCGCTCCGGCGTCACAATAGCAGTAGAAAGCGGATGACAACCATGAGGCGACCGATTGAGAGGGCAGCTTTCGCCACGGCCACACCACGCTGAACGGGCCCGATTGACGTCACAGGTGTGAGGCTGTGGCTGCAGAGGTGGGAGAGAGGCTCCCACAGTGTTTGTTTCGGTTATCTTTTCATTGTTTATGGTAGTAGTCTGTTACTCTTGTAGTGCTTCTTTTGTTTTTGTTTTTTTTTTTTTTTTTTTTTTGCTCCTCCCCTGAGCAGTTTATCTGCCAAGGGGCACATTTTTCGTGCGTTTTTTAATTAACGGGAATGGATTTCAACATGAATGACTCAGGACCGCAATTCGACAAATAGCTATGGATACTGAAACAAACGGCGAGTTCTGGGTTTTCTGATCGACTGTCTGAACATCGACTTCCAGTTTTGGATCATGGTGAAAGTTCTAGTAATACAGCTGTTAATGTGGTTTTTCAACATGACATGGTATTCAAGGAAAAGAGTTTTGAATGGCGGACGGATTGATGACGCTGAGAAGGACTGCGGGCTGGGTTGGAATTGACGGCTGGAGAGGAATTCTCTCGCCAGCTTACTCCTGAACAAAGAGAAGAAGCTGGGGGTTTGGTTAATGGTGTTGGCTCGAGCGTTTTGGACAACAAAAGTAGATATGACATGCGGATGGTGAAGTTGGGGAGACAAAGGCTAGCGGAGAAATAACAGCAGGGAGCTAGATTTCAGAGAGATTTTTCCGAAGACGCTCCGCTTATTCTGCAATTGAATGATTTACAGGGGATAACTGCAATGGACGTGATAACGATGGTTGATGCCAAGCTGGGCAGAGGGAAACTGATCGGGTTAAGAAGCCGGCCCAACAACGGATTTGAGTTAACTTTGGAGAAGGAGGATTACTGCCAGCTTCTCTTGGACGGAATTTTAGAATATTTAATTTAAAGGGCTGTTTAGCTGGTAAACTAAGAAACGTGAAGTACCTGACACATAAAAATGGGTCACAATTTTAATTATAATCATTGCCTGGAGGTTGAAATAGCTTGGGTCAAATTGACGCCAAGGATAAAAGATATTAGCAAATTTAAGGACAATACGAGGGTTAAGCCCCCACCAAGAGCGGGCGGCTCAGACGGAGCTCCAGCGTGAAATGTGAGCCAAAGTCCAGGTGAAACTGGGAGCCGGTGGTGGATCTTTCTCCACCATCTTCAAATCATGGGCCTCCGGCCTAGCTCCACACCTAGAGCCGGGCCTGACGCTGTGGCCTTGGCCCATGCCAAGCTCCAGCCGAAAGCCCAAACTCCAAACGTGAGCCTGGGCTCCGCATTGTTGGACGAAAAAAAAAGAAAATAAGAACAGCTCCAGCGTCACAATCGCAGAAGAAAGCGGATGCCTTTTTATTCTTTTTCTTACCTAAGGCCTTCCCCCAGCTTATCTAAGGCCTGCCCCAGGAGAAGCAACTTAGGCCCTCCTAACTTTGATAGTTTTAGCATGAGCTTCAACTTTGATGCCAATATTTAGTGGTAATGGCAACCATTTTATTGAGGAATAGACTGCCACCTTGTGTGTCTGGCAGTCAACTACACCCAAAGAAGACCGTGGTTCCAGTGAGGAGATTGGCATTAAAACAAGAAAAAAAGGTCTTTCTTTCCAATTTCAGGTCAAACTGAGAGATTTCATGGTGATTTGCATATTTTTCCAACAGTAGGTATTTTGGGTGTTTGCCGGGGTTGTGGGGTGGTGGTGGTAATATTTAATTTAAAGGGCTATTTAGCTGGTAAACTAAGAAACGTAAAGTACCTGACACATAAAAATGGGTAGCAATTTTAATTATAATCATTGCCTGGAGGCTGAAATAGCTTGGGTCAAATTGACCCCAAGTATAAAAGATGTTAGCAAATTTGAGGACAATACGAGGGTTATGCCCCCTCCAAGAGCGGACGGTTCAGCGTGAAATGTTAGCCAAAGTCCAGGTGAAACTGGGCGCCGGTGGTGGGTCTTTCTCCACCATCTTCCAATCATGGCCTCCGGCCTAGCTCCACACCCAGAGCCGGGCCTGACGCTGTGGCCTTGGCCCATGCCAAGCTCCAGCCGAAAACCCAAACTCCAAACTCCGGTCCTGTCTGGGTGAGCAGCTGCCCGCGGTTCTGGAGCCAAGGGCTGAGAACGAGGTATCGGGAGAGAGGCTTAAGGTTGGGAGTCCCTCAGTAAAATGGAGGTCAGGCTTAAGCAGGAGTTTAACCCTCCTATTGTCTTTGGGGTCCATGTGACCCCATTCAATGTTTCACGTTTCCAACTGGATTATTGACGTTTGTTTTGTTGCCTCATATTTCATGACTTTTCCTCATTTCATGGGGACAACTGGGTGAACGTAAACATGATGAACACGATGATTTGTTTTCAATGTCCTGTACACATTTTGTACACATCGGTGTCCCCTGGGGTCAATTTGACCCCAGGCTGTTCTGGCGGTATAAAACATAAGAAATATCAACATCTTTCACACGTTTCATTTGGCTGTTTTGGATGATATTGAAGCCACTAACATGCAATTTTATAATCTCCAAAAACCTTCCTCTGCTTTTTAGGGACCTAAAGCAGAGGGGGTGTTGCAAGATTTGAGGCACTACTGGGGCGCCAACTCCTAGTGCTCACATCCTCATGGGGAATTCGTCAGCAACTACAATGGGCTAGTTGTGTTACATTACTTTCCAGTCATTTAGCTGAAACTTTTATTCAAAGCGACTTACAGTTGATTAGGCTGACCAGGGGCCAACCCTCCCTTGGGAGCTATGCTATTTTTCACAAGCATTTACCGGGCACCACAGATTGTTGCTGGAGCATGTGCCCCCGTGAGATCGGGTCTGGTGATGCCCTGGCCCTAACCTATCGTAACCATACCTGTGGTAGTGTGAGAACCACTGATAGTTCACATGAAATGGGGGATGGGGAAATATAATTCCCACAAGAACGCTGATATTTCCTGCAATGTTTTTGTGTGGAAATGTGGTTCCAGTGAGGAGATTGGCAGTTCACACAACAAAGGGGAGGAGCAAACACATGAAAGCTTGCACCGCAGCCTTCAAAACCATTTCTCTTGGTGCGCTGTGTGCTCTTGCTTTATGTTCTCTTTCAATTGAAAATGACCTCTAAGCAAAGGTTTTGTGCCAATGCAGTTTTGTCACAGCTCTTTGACAGTGAAAGTGACAGAGGAGAATGTGTCAGAGAGAGGATAGTGTTGAGGTGGACCCTGATTATGAGACATCCTCCTCTGATGAGAATGAGAGCCTTAGTATTGACCCTCCGTTGTCTCTCAACCACCAGCAGACAAGTTACCTAACAAAAATGGAAAGTTAATATGGTCCCTCTCCCCACCTGAATGACAGGTTAGACTTAATGCTGCTAATGTCATCAAAATGGTTCCAGGCCCCAGCAGATACACTGTCAGCCATGTCTAAGACATAAAATCAGCATTTGAGCTCTTCTTAACACCAGAGAAGGAACATAATACATGTTTCTCTCTTTAGTAAAAGATATTGTTTTTCTTTTCAAATGATATAAATGACAAAAAAAAAAAAATTGTACTTAGAAATAATATAAAGCCATTCAAACAAGAAAAAAAGGTCCTTCTTTCCAAGTTCAGGTCAAACTGAGAGATTTTATGGTGATTTGCATATTTCTCCAACAGTAGGTATTTTGGGTGTTTGCCGGTGTTGGGGGGTGGTGGTGGTAATATTTAATGTAAAGGGCTATTTAGGTAGTAAACTGAGAAACGTAAAGTACCTGGCACATAAAAATGGGTAGCAATTTTAATTATAATCATTGCCTGGAGGTTGAAATAGCTTGGGTCAAATTGACCCCAAGTATAAAAGATGTTAGCAAATCTGAGGACTATGCGAGGGTTAAGCCCCCACCAAGAGCGGGCGGACCATGCCAAGCTTCAGCGTGAAATGTGAGCCACAGTCCAGGTGAAACTGGGAGCCGGTGGTGGATCTTTCTCCACCACCTTCAAATCATGGGCCTCCGGCCTAGCTCCACACCTAGAGCCGGGCCTGACGCTGTGGCCTTGGCCCATGCCAAGCTCCAGCCGAAAACCCAAACTCCAAACGTGAGCCTGGGCTCCGCATTGTTGGACGAAAAAAATAATAAAAACGCCCCGGCGGCACAATCGCAGAAGAAAGCGGACGACAACCATGAGGCAACCGCTTGAGAGGGCAGCCTTCGCTACGGCCACACCACGCTGAACACGCCCGATCTCGTCTGATCTCGAAGCCAAGCAGCGTCGGGCCTGGTTAGTACTTGGATGGGTGACCGCCTGGGAATACCAGGTGCTGTAAGCATTTTTGTTTTTTCCTACCCCCACAATCGAGTGGTAGAAATGGCTCCAACCTGGGCCCAATGGCTGGGGGCCCTCGTCACACTTTTTTTTTTTAATATCCTCAAGCCTTCGGTGCTTCAGTACCTGAACGAAATCAAAATCCACCAAGCCCGATGCAAAAAGGTTTATTGTGTATTATCTGAGCACGATACGCCACACCAGCCGGGCTGGTCCGCACAGAGGTAAAAGAGACCACTTTGGCACTCCAACAGTCACTCTGAGGACTTCGCTTACGCTCTTCCTTTTTATTCTTTTTCTTATCTAAGGCCTTCCCCAGCTTATCTAAGGCCTGCCCCAGGAGAAGCAACTTAGGCCCTCCTAACTTTCTTATTTTTAGCATGAGCTTAAACTTTGACGCAAATATTTAGTGGTAATGGCAACCATTTTATTGAGGAATAGACTGCCACCTTGTGTGTCTGGCAGTGAACTACACCTAAAGTAGACCGACCTCTTCCAGGCTACTGCATCCAGGTTTTGTCTGCATTATTATATCTACGCTTACATTTTGTCAGTATGAAAATGCGCAAGGCTGTAAGTATGTCTGTCAACGCTGTGTCAGTTGAAAGATAGGTCTGATCCCACAAATTACACTTCACCAACCGTCCGTATGAGCAGTTGTCTTTGCCCCGCTTGGGTGACCGGTGCTCTCCCGGTCCTGTCTGGGTGACCAGTTGCTCGCGGGTTCTGGAGCCAAGGGCTGAGAACGAGGTATTGGGAGAGAGGCTTAAGTTTGGGAGCCCCACGGTAAAATGGAGGTAAGGCTTAATGCTGCTAATGTCATCAAGATGGTTCCAGGCCCCAGCAGATACACTGTCAGCCATGGCCAAGACATAAAATCTGCATTTGAGCTCTTCTAACACCATCAATCGAAAATGATATACTTGAGAGCCCGAACATAATACATTGTTCTGTCTGTGATAAAAGATATTGTTTTTCTTTCCAAATGATATAAATGACATAAGATGTGTACTTAGAAATAATATAAAGCTACTAAAACAAGAAAGAAAGGTCTTTCTTTCCAATTTAAGGTCAAACTGAGAGATTCTATGGTGATTTGCATATTTCTCCAACAGTAGGTATTTTGGGTGTTTGCCGGGGTTTGGGGGTGGTGGTGGTAATATTTAATTTAAAGGGCTATTTAGCTGGTAAACTAAGAAACGTAAGGTACCTGACACATAAGAATGGGTGGCAATTTTAATTACAATCATTGCCTGGAGGCTGAAATAGCTTGGGTCAAACTGACCCCAAGGATAAAAGATGTTAGCAAATTAGAGGACAATACAAGGGTTAAGCCCCCACCAAGAGCGGTCGGCCCATGCCAAGCTTCAGCAGAAAACCCAAACTCCAAAGGTGAGCCTGGGCTCCGCATTGTCGGACGGAAAAAAAAAAAAAAAACACGCACAAAAGCGTCACAATAGCAGTAGAAAGCGGATGACAACCATGAGGCGACCGATTGAGAGGGCAGCTGCCACGGCCACACCACGCTGAACGGGCCCGATTGTGACGTCACAGGTGTGAGATTGTGGCTGCAGAGGTGGGAGAGAGGCTCCCACAGTGTTTGTTTCGTTTATCTTTTCATTGTTTATTGTACAAGCCTGTTACTTTTGTAGTGCTTCTTTTGTTTTTGTTTTTGTTTTTTTTTTTTTTTTTTTGCTTTCTTCCTCCCCTGAGCAGTTTATCTGCCAAGGGGTAGATTTTTCGTGCGTTTATAATTAACGGGAATGGATTTCTACATGAATGACTCAGTACCGCAATTGGACAAATAGCTATGGATTCGGATTTGAAACAAACGGCGAGTTGTGGGTTTTCTGATCGATAGTCTGAACATGGACTTCGAGTTTTGGATCATGGTGAAAGTTGTAGTAATACAGGTGTTAATGTGGTTTTTGAACATGGCATGTATTCAAGGAAAAGATTTTTGAATGGCGAACGGATTGATGACGCTGAGAAGGACTGGGGGCTGGGTTGGAATTGACGGCTGGAGAGGAATTCTCTCGCCAGCTTACTCCTGAACAAAGAGAAGAAGCTGGGGGTTTGGTTAATGGTGTTGGCTCGAGCGTTTTGGACAACAAAAGTAGATATGACATGCGGATGCTGAAGTTGGGGGAGACAAAGGCTAGCGGAGAAATAACGGCAGGGAGCTAGATTTCAGAGAGATTTTTCCGAAGACGCTCCGCTTATTCTGCAATTGAATGATTTACAGGGGATAACTGCAATGGACGTGATAACGATGGTTGATGCCAAGCTGGGCAGAGGGAAACTGATCGGGGTAAGAAGCCGGCCCAGCAATACATTTGAGTTAACTTTGGAGAAGGAGTGCAAGTGAAGGGTCATGTTTGTGAGGTGCGCAGACCGTGTGCTACGGAGGTTATGCTCTCCCCTTTGAACCTGCCGAAATACATAGAGGACTCTGTGATTTTGGACACGTTGGAAAGGTGGAGTGTGACTCCGATTCTACCTCTCCGCAGGCTTTTTTTTTTTTACCTGGGCACCGCAGTGGCGGATGGCACCCAGTTTCTCAGCGTCAAATTCCCGCAAGAGATTGCTTCGTAGCCACACAGCGTGCGTTTTGATACGGGAGATGGACCACTGTATTTTCGGTCATGCATGACAGGCAGGTGAAGATCTGCCGTTTGTGCATGAGCCCGGTTCATGTGATTCGAGTTTGCCCGCAGTCTGTCTGCCGTGAGTGCTTGGAAAAGGGGCATCACGCGAAGGAGTGTCAAGCAGCGCACTGTAACACCATCAATCGAAAATGATATACTTGAGAGCCCGAACATAATGCATGTTTCTCTCTTTGATAAAAGATATTGTTTTTCTTTCCAAATAATATACATGACAAAAAAAAATGTACTTAGAAATAATATAAAATCGCCGGCGTCACAATAGCAGTAGAAAGCGGATGACAACCATGAGGCGACCGATTGAGAGGGCAGCAGCGCCACGGCCACACCACGCTGAACGGGCCCGATTGTGACGTCACAGGTGTGAGGCTGTGGCTGCAGAGGTGGGAGAGAGGCTCCCACAGTGTTTGTTTCGGTTATCTTTTCATTGTTTATGGTAGTAGTCTGTTACTCTTGTAGTGCTTCTTTTGTTTTTGTTTTTTTTTTTTTTTTTTTTTTTTTTTTCTTCCCTGAGCAGTTTTTCTGCCAAGGGGTAGATTTTTCGTGCGTTTTTAATTAACGGGAATGGATTTCAACATGAATGACTCAGGACCGGCAATTGGACAAATAGATATGGATACTGAAACAAATGGCGAGTTCTGGGTTTTCTGATCGACTGTCTGAACATCGACTTCCAGTTTTGGATCATGGTGAAAGTTGTAGTAATACAGCTGTTAATGTGGTTTTTGAACATGGCATGTATTCAAGGAAAAGAGTTTTGAATGGCGAACGGATTGATGACGCTGAGAAGGACTGCGGGGCTGGGTTGGAATTGACGGCTGGAGAGGAATTCTCTCGCCAGCTTACTGCTGAACAAAGAGAAGAAGCTGGGGGTTTGGTTAATGGTGTTGGCTCGAGCGTTTTGGACAACAAAAGTAGATATGACATGCGGATGCTGAAGTTGGGGGAGACAAAGGCTAGCGGAGAAATAACGGCAGGGAGCTAGATTTCAGAGAGATTTTTCCGAAGACGCTCCGCTTATTCTGCAATTGAATGATTTACAGGGGATAACTGCAATGGACGTGATAACGATGGTTGATGCCAAGCTGGGCAGAGGGAAACTGATCGGGTTAAGAAGCCGGCCCAAGAACGGATTTGAGTTAACTTTGGAGAAGGAGTGCAAGTGAAGGGTCATGTTCGTGAGGTGCGCAGACTGTGTGCTACGGAGGTTATGCTCTCCTTTTTGAACCTGCCGAAATACATAGAGGACTCTGTGATTTTGGACAAGTTGGAAAGGTGGAGTGTGACTCATTCTACCTCTCCGCAGGCTTTTTTTTACCTGGGCACCGCAGTGGCGGATGGCACCCAGTTTCTCAGCGTCAAATTCCCGCAAGAGATTGCTTCGTCGCCACACAGCGTGCGTTTTGATACGGGAGATGGACCACTGTATTTTCGGGTCATGCATGACAGGCAGGTGAAGATCTGCCGTTTGTGCATGAGCCCGGTTCATGTGATTCGAGTTTGCCCGCAGTCTGTCTGCCGTGAGTGCTTGGAAAAGGGGCATCACGCGAAGGAGTGTCAAGCAGCGCACTGTAACACCATCAATCGAAAATGATATACTTGAGAGCCCGAACATAATGCATGTTTCTCTCTTTGATAAAAGATATTGTTTTTCTTTCCAAACGATAGAAATGACAAAAAAAAAAAAAAAAAAAAAAAAAAAAATGTACTTAGAAATAATATAAAATCGCTCCGGCGTCACAATAGCAGTAGAAAGCGGATGACAACCATGAGGCGACCGATTGAGAGGGCAGCTTTCCCACGGCCACACCACGCTGAACGGGCCCGATTGTGACGTCACAGGTGTGAGGCTGTGGCTGCAGAGGTGGGAGAGAGGCTCCCACAGTGTTTGTTTCGTTATCTTTTCATTGTTTATGGTAGTAGTCTGTTACTCTTGTAGTGCTTCTTTTGTTTTTTTTTTTTTTTTTTTTTGTTTTTGCTTCTTCCTCCCTGAGCAGTTTATCTGCCAAGGGGTAGATTTTTCGTATGCGTTTTTAATTAACGGGAATGGATTTCAACATGAATGACTCAGGACCGCAATTCGACAAATAGATATGGATACTGAAACAAATGGCGAGTTCTGGGTTTTCTGATCGACTGTCTGAACATCGACTTCCAGTTTTGGATCATGGTGAAAGTTGTAGTAATACAGCTGTTAATGTGGTTTTTGAACATGGCATGTATTCAAGGATAAGAGTTTTGAATGGCGAACGGATTGATGACGCTGAGAAGGACTGCGGGGCTGGGTTGGAATTGACGGCTGGAGAGGAATTCTCTCGCCAGCTTACTGCTGAACAAAGAGAAGAAGCTGGGGTTTGGTTAATGGTGTTGGCTCGAGCGTTTTGGACAACAAAAGTAGATATGACATGGGATGCTGAAGTTGGGGAGACAAAGGCTAGCGGAGAAATAACGGCAGGGAGCTAGATTTCAGAGAGATTTTTCCGAAGACGCTCCGCTTATTCTGCAATTGAATGATTTACAGGGGATAACTGCAATGGACGTGATAACGATGGTTGATGCCAAGCTGGGCAGAGGGAAACTGATCGGGTTAAGAAGCCGGCCCAACAACGGATTTGAGTTAACTTTGGAGAAGGAGTGCAAGTGAAGGGTCATGTTTGTGAGGTGCGCAGACTGTGTGCTACGGAGGTTATGCTCTCCTTTTTGAACCTGCCGAAATACATAGAGGACTCTGTGATTTTGGACAAGTTGGAAAGGTGGAGTGTGACTCCGATTCTACCTCTCCGCAGGCTTTTTTTTTTTACCTGGGCACCGCAGTGGCGGATGGCACCCAGTTTCAGCGTCAAATTCCCGCAAGAGATTGCTTCGTAGCCACACAGCGTGCGTTTTGATACGGGAGATGGACCACTGTATTTTCGGTCATGCATGACAGGCAGGTGAAGATCTGCCGCTTGTGCATGAGCCCGGTTCATGTGATTCGAGTTTGCCCGCAGTCTGTCTGCCGTGAGTGCTTGGAAAAGGGGCATCACGCGAAGGAGTGTCAAGCAGCGCGCTGTAACACCATCAATCGAAAATGATATACTTGAGAGCCCGAACATAATGCATGTTTCTCTCTTTGATAAAAGATATTGTTTTTCTTTCCAAACGATAGAAATGACAAAAAAAAAAAAAAAAAAAAAAAAATTACTTAGAAATAATATAAAATCGCTCCGGCGTCACAATAGCAGTAGAAAGCGGATGACAACCATGAGGCGACCGATTGAGAGGGCAGCTTTCCCACGGCCACACCACGCTGAACGGGCCCGATTGTGACGTCACAGGTGTGAGGCTGTGGCTGCAGAGGTGGGAGAGAGGCTCCCACAGTGTTTGTTTCGGTTATCTTTTCATTGTTTATGGTAGTAGTCTGTTACTCTTGTAGTGCTTCTTTTGTTTTTGTTTTTTTTTTTTTTTTTTTTGTTTTTGCTCTTTCCTCCCCTGAGCAGTTTATCTGCCAAGGGGTAGATTTTTCGCGTTTTTTTAATTAACGGGAATGGATTTCAACATGAATGACTCAGGACCGCAATTGACAAATAGATATGGATACTTTGAAACAAATGGCGAGTTCTGGGTTTTCTGATCGACTGTCTGAACATCGACTTCCAGTTTTGGATCATGGTGAAAGTTGTAGTAATACAGCTGTTAATGTGGTTTTTGAACATGGCATGTATTCAAGGAAAAGAGTTTTGAATGGCGAACGGATTGATGACGCTGAGAAGGACTGCGGGGCTGGGTTGGAATTGACGGCTGGAGAGGAATTCTCTCGCCAGCTTACTGCTGAACAAAGAGAAGAAGCTGGGGTTTGGTTAATGGTGTTGGCTCGAGCGTTTTGGACAACAAAAGTAGATATGACATGCGGATGCTGAAGTTGGGGAGACAAAGGCTAGCGGAAATAACGGCAGGGAGCTAGATTTCAGAGAGATTTTTCCGAAGACGCTCCGCTTATTCTGCAATTGAATGATTTACAGGGATAACTGCAATGGACGTGATAACGATGGTTGATGCCAAGCTGGGCAGAGGGAAACTGATCGGGTTAAGAAGCCGCCCAAGAACGGATTTGAGTTAACTTTGGAGAAGGAGTGCAAGTGAAGGGTCATGTTTGTGAGGTGCGCAGACTGTGTGCTACGGAGGTTATGCTCTCCTTTTGAACCTGCCGAAATACATAGAGGACTCTGTGATTTTGGACAAGTTGGAAAGGTGGAGTGTGACTCCGATTCTACCTCTCCGCAGGCTTTTTTTTTTACCTGGGCACCGCAGTGGCGGATGGCACCCAGTTTCTCAGCGTCAAATTCCCGCAAGAGATTGCTTCGTATCGCCACACAGCGTGCGTTTTGATACGGGAGATGGACCACTGTATTTTCGGTCATGCATGACAGGCAGGTGAAGATCTGCCGTTTGTGCATGAGCCCGGTTCATGTGATTCGAGTTTGCCCGCAGTCTGTCTGCCGTGAGTGCTTGGAAAAGGGGCATCACGCGAAGGAGTGTCAAGCAGCGCGCTGTAACACCATCAATCGAAAATGATATACTTGAGAGCCCGAACATAATGCATGTTTCTCTCTTTGATAAAAGATATTGTTTTTCTTTCCAAACGATAGAAATGACAAAAAAAAAAAAAAAAAAAAATTACTTAGAAATAATATAAAATCGCTCCGGCGTCACAATAGCAGTAGAAAGCGGATGACAACCATGAGGCGACCGATTGAGAGGGCAGCTTTCGCCCACGGCCACACCACGCTGAACGGGCCCGATTGTGACGTCACAGGTGTGAGGCTGTGGCTGCAGAGGTGGGAGAGAGGCTCCCACAGTGTTTGTTTCAAGGTTATCTTTTCATTGTTTATGGTAGTAGTCTGTTACTCTTGTGCTTCTTTTGCTTTTTTTTTTTTTTTTTTTTTTTTTTTTTTGCTCTTTTCCTCCCTGAGCAGTTTATCTGCCAAGGGGTAGATTTTTCGTGCGTTTTTTAATTAACGGGAATGGATTTCAACATGAATGACTCAGGACCGCAATTCGACAAATAGATATGGATACTGAAACAAATGGCGAGTTCTGGGTTTTCTGATCGACTGTCTGAACATCGACTTCCAGTTTTGGATCATGGTGAAAGTTGTAGTAATACAGCTGTTAATGTGGTTTTTGAACATGGCATGTATTCAAGGAAAAGAGTTTTGAATGGCGAACGGATTGATGACGCTGAGAAGGACTGCGGGGCTGGGTTGGAATTGACGGCTGGAGAGGAATTCTCGCCAGCTTACTGCTGAACAAAGAGAAGAAGCTGGGGTTTGGTTAATGGTGTTGGCTCGAGCGTTTTGGACAACAAAAGTAGATATGACATGCGGATGCTGAAGTTGGGGAGACAAAGGCTAGCGGAGAAATAACGGCAGGGAGCTAGATTTCAGAGAGATTTTTCCCGAGACGCTCCGCTTATTCTGCAATTGAATGATTTACAGGGGATAACTGCAATGGACGTGATAACGATGGTTGATGCCAAGCTGGGCAGAGGGAAACTGATCGGGGTAAGAAGCCAGCCCAACAACGGATTTGAGTTAACTTTGGAGAAGGAGGATTACTGCCAGCTCATCTTGGACGGAATTTTAGAACATTTAATTTAAAGGGCTATTTACCTGGTAAACTAAGAAACGTGAAGTACCTGACACATGAAAATGGGTCACAATTTTTACTATAGTCATTGCCTGGAGGTTGAAATAGCTTGGGTCAAATTGACCCCAAGGATAAAAGATGTTAGCAAATTTAAGGACAATACGAGGGTTAAGCCCCCACCAAGAGCGGGCGGCTCAGACAGAGCTCCAGCGTGAAATGTGAGCCGAAGTCCAGGTGAAACTGGGAGCCGGTGGTGGATCTTTCTCCACCATCTTCCAATCATGGGCCTCCGGCCTAGCTCCACACCTAGAGCCGTGCCTGACGCTGTGGCCTTGGCCCATGCCAAGCTCCAGCCGAAAACCCAAACTCCAAACGTGAGCCTGGGCTCCGCATTGTTGGACAAAAAAAAGAAAATAAGAACAGCTCCAGCGTCACAATCGCAGAAGAAAGCGGATGCCTTTTTATTCTTTTTCTTATCTAAGGCCTTCCCCAGCTTATCTAAGGCCTGCCCCAGGAGAAGCAACTTAGGCCCTCCTAACTTTGATAGTTTTAGCATGAGCTTCAACTTTGATGCCAATATTTAGTGGTAATGGCAACCATTTTATTGAGGAATAGACTGCCACCTTGTGTGTCTGGCAGTCAACTACACCCAAAGAAGACCGTGGTTCCAGTGAGGAGATTGGCATTAAAACAAGAAAAAAGGTCTTTCTTTCCAATTTCAGGTCAAACTGAGAGATTTCATGGTGATTTGCATATTTTTCCAACAGTAGGTATTTTGGGTGTTTGCCGGGGTTGTGGGGTGGTGGTGGTAATATTTAATTTAAAGGGCTATTTAGCTGGTAAACTAAGAAACGTAAAGTACCTGACACATAAAAATGGGTAGCAATTTTAATTATAATCATTGCCTGGAGGCTGAAATAGCTTGGGTCAAATTGACCCCAAGTATAAAAGATGTTAGCAAATTTGAGGACAATACGAGGGTTATGCCCCCTCCAAGAGCGGACGGTTCAGCGTGAAATGTTAGCCAAAGTCCAGGTGAAACTGGGCGCCGGTGGTGGGTCTTTCTCCACCATCTTCCAATCATGGGCCTCCGGCCTAGCTCCACACCCAGAGCCGGGCCTGACGCTGTGGCCTTGGCCCATGCCAAGCTCCAGCCGAAAACCCAAACTCCAAACTCCGGTCCTGTCTGGGTGAGCAGCTGCCCGCGGTTCTGGAGCCAAGGGCTGAGAACGAGGATCGGGAGAGAGGCTTAAGGTTGGGAGTCCCTCAGTAAAATGGAGGTCAGGCTTAAGCAGGAGTTTAACCCTCCTATTGTCTTTGGGGTCCATGTGACCCCATTCAATGTTTCACGTTTCCAACTGGATTATTGACGCTTGTTTTGTTGCCTCATATTTCATGACTTTTCCTCATTTCATGGGGACAACTGGGTGAACGTAAACATGATGAACACGATGATTTGTTTTCAATGTCCTGTACACATTTTGTACACATCGGTGTCCCCTGGGGTCAATTTGACCCCAGGCTGTTCTGGCGGTATAAAACATAAGAAATATCAACATCTTTCACACGTTTCATTTGGCTGTTTTGGATGATATTGAAGCCACTAACATGCAATTTTATAATCTCCAAAAAACCTTCCCTCTGCTTTAGGGACCTAAAGCAGAGGGGGTGTTGCAAGATTTGAGGGCACTACTGGGGCGCCAACTCCTAGTGCTCACATCCTCATGGGGAATTCGTCAGCAACTACAATGGGCTAGTTGTGTTACATTACTTTCCAGTCATTTAGCTGAAACTTTTATTCAAAGCGACTTACAGTTGATTAGGCTGACCAGGGGCCAACCCTCCCTTGGGAGCTATGCTATTTTTCACAAGCATTTACCGGGGCACCACAGATTGTTGCTGGAGCATGTGCCCCCGTGAGATCGGGTCTGGTGATGCCCTGGCCCTAACCTATCGTAACCATACCTGTGGTAGTGTGAGAACCACTGATAGTTCACATGAAATGGGGGATGGGGAAATATAATTCCCACAAGAACGCTGATATTTCCTGCAATGTTTTTGTGTGTGGAAATGTGGTTCCAGTGAGGAGATTGGCAGTTCACACAACAAAGGGGAGGAGCAAACACATGAAAGCTTGCACCGCAGCCTTCAAAACCATTTCTCTTGGTGCGCTGTGTGCTCTTGCTTTATGTTCTCTTTCAATTGAAAATGACCTCTAAGCAAAGGTTTTGTGCCAATGCAGTTTTGTCACAGCTCTTTGACAGTGAAAGTGACAGAGGAGAATGTGTCAGAGAGAGAGGATAGTGTTGAGGTGGACCCTGATTATGAGACATCCTCCTCTGATGAGAATGAGAGCCTTAGTATTGACCCTCTCGTTGTCTCTCAACCACCAGCAGACAAGTTACCTAACAAAAATGGAAAGTTAATATGGTCCCTCTCCCCACCTGAATGACAGGTTAGACTTAATGCTGCTAATGTCATCAAAATGGTTCCAGGCCCCAGCAGATACACTGTCAGCCATGTCTAAGACATAAAATCAGCATTTGAGCTCTTCTTAACACCAGAGAAGGAACATAATACATGTTTCTCTCTTTAGTAAAAGATATTGTTTTTCTTTTCAAATGATATAAATGACAAAAAAAAAAAAAAATTGTACTTAGAAATAATATAAAGCCATTCAAACAAGAAAAAAAGGTCCTTCTTTCCAAGTTCAGGTCAAACTGAGAGATTTTATGGTGATTTGCATATTTCTCCAACAGTAGGTATTTTGGGTGTTTGCCGGTGTTGGGGGGTGGTGGTGGTAATATTTAATGTAAAGGGCTATTTAGGTAGTAAACTGAGAAACGTAAAGTACCTGGCACATAAAAATGGGTAGCAATTTTAATTATAATCATTGCCTGGAGGTTGAAATAGCTTGGGTCAAATTGACCCCAAGTATAAAAGATGTTAGCAAATCTGAGGACTATGCGAGGGTTAAGCCCCCACCAAGAGCGGGCGGACCATGCCAAGCTTCAGCGTGAAATGTGAGCCACAGTCCAGGTGAAACTGGGAGCCGGTGGTGGATCTTTCTCCACCACCTTCAAATCATGGGCCTCCGGCCTAGCTCCACACCTAGAGCCGGGCCTGACGCTGTGGCCTTGGCCCATGCCAAGCTCCAGCCGAAAACCCAAACTCCAAACGTGAGCCTGGGCTCCGCATTGTTGGACGAAAAAAAAATAATAAAAACGCTCCGGCGGCACAATCGCAGAAGAAAGCGGACGACAACCATGAGGCAACCGTTTGAGAGGGCAGCCTTCGCTTACGGCCACACCACGCTGAACACGCCTGATCTCGGAAGCCAAGCAGCGTCGGGCCTGGTTAGTACTTGGATGGGTGACCGCCTGGGAATACCAGGTGCTGTAAGCATTTTTGTTTTTTCCTACCCCCACAATCGAGTGGTAGAAATGGCTCCAACCTGGGCCCAATGGCTGGGGGCCCCTCGTCACACTTTTTTTTAATATCCTCAAGCCTTCGGTGCTTCAGTACCTGAACGAAATCAAAATCCACCAAGCCCGATGCAAAAAGGTTTATTGTGTATTATCTGAGCACGATACGCCACACCAGCCGGGCTGGTCCGCACAGAGGTAAAAGAGACCACTTTGGCACTCCAACAGTCACTCTGAGGACTTCGCTTACGCTCTTCCTTTTATTCTTTTTCTTATCTAAGGCCTTCCCCAGCTTATCTAAGGCCTGCCCCAGGAGAAGCAACTTAGGCCCTCCTAACTTTCTTTTTAGCATGAGCTTAAACTTTGACGCAAATATTTAGTGGTAATGGCAACCATTTTATTGAGGAATAGACTGCCACCTTGTGTGTCTGGCAGTGAACTACACCTAAAGTAGACCGACCTCTTCCAGGCTACTGCATCCAGGTTTTGTCTGCATTATTATATCTACGCTTACATTTTGTCAGTATGAAAATGCGCAAGGCTGTAAGTATGTCTGTCAACGCTGTGTCAGTTGAAAGATAGGTCTGATCCCACAAATTACACTTCACCAACCGTCCGTATGAGCAGTTGTCTTTGCCCCCGCTTGGGTGACCGGTGCTCTCCCGGTCCTGTCTGGGTGACCAGTTGCTCGGGTTCTGGAGCCAAGGGCTGAGAACGAGGTATTGGGAGAGAGGCTTAAGTTTGGGAGCCCCACGGTAAAATGGAGGTAAGGCTTAATGCTGCTAATGTCATCAAGATGGTTCCAGGCCCCAGCAGATACACTGTCAGCCATGGCCAAGACATAAAATCTGCATTTGAGCTCTTCTTAACACCATCAATCGAAAATGATATACTTGAGAGCCCGAACATAATACATTGTTCTGTCTGTGATAAAAGATATTGTTTTTCTTTCCAAATGATATAAATGACATAAGATGTGTACTTAGAAATAATATAAAGCTACTAAAACAAGAAAGAAAGGTCTTTCTTTCCAATTTAAGGTCAAACTGAGAGATTCTATGGTGATTTGCATATTTCTCCAACAGTAGGTATTTTGGGTGTTTGCCGGGGTTTGGGGGTGGTGGTGGTAATATTTAATTTAAAGGGCTATTTAGCTGGTAAACTAAGAAACGTAAGGTACCTGACACATAAGAATGGGTGGCAATTTTAATTACAATCATTGCCTGGAGGCTGAAATAGCTTGGGTCAAACTGACCCCAAGGATAAAAGATGTTAGCAAATTAGAGGACAATACAAGGGTTAAGCCCCCACCAAGAGCGGTCGGCCCATGCCAAGCTTCAGCAGAAAACCCAAACTCCAAAGGTGAGCCTGGGCTCCGCATTGTCGGACGGAAAAAAAAAAAAAAAAACACGCACAAAAGCGTCACAATAGCAGTAGAAAGCGGATGACAACCATGAGGCGACCGATTGAGAGGGCAGCTACGGCCACACCACGCTGAACGGGCCCGATTGTGACGTCACAGGTGTGAGATTGTGGCTGCAGAGGTGGGAGAGAGGCTCCCACAGTGTTTGTTTCGTTTATCTTTTCATTGTTTATTGTACAAGCCTGTTACTTTTGTAGTGCTTCTTTTGTTTTTGTTTTTTTTTTTTTTTTTTTTTTGCTTTCTTCCCTCCCCTGAGCAGTTTATCTGCCAAGGGGTAGATTTTTCGTGCGTTTTATAATTAACGGGAATGGATTTCTACATGAATGACTCAGTACCGGCAATTGGACAAATAGCTATGGATTCGGATTTGAAACAAACGGCGAGTTGTGGGTTTTCTGATCGATAGTCTGAACATGGACTTCGAGTTTTGGATCATGGTGAAAGTTGTAGTAATACAGGTGTTAATGTGGTTTTTGAACATGGCATGTATTCAAGGAAAAGATTTTTGAATGGCGAACGGATTGATGACGCTGAGAAGGACTGCGGGGCTGGGTTGGAATTGACGGCTGGAGAGGAATTCTCGCCAGCTTACTGCTGAACAAAGAGAAGAAGCTGGGGGTTTGGTTAATGGTGTTGGCTCGAGCGTTTTGGACAACAAAAGTAGATATGACATGCGGATGCTGAAGTTGGGGGAGACAAAGGCTAGCGGAGAAATAACGGCAGGGAGCTAGATTTCAGAGAGATTTTTCCGAAGACGCTCCGCTTATTCTGCAATTGAATGATTTACAGGGGATAACTGCAATGGACGTGATAACGATGGTTGATGCCAAGCTGGGCAGAGGGAAACTGATCGGGGTAAGAAGCCGCCCAGCAATACATTTGAGTTAACTTTGGAGAAGGAGTGCAAGTGAAGGGTCATGTTTGTGAGGTGCGCAGACCGTGTGCTACGGAGGTTATGCTCTCCCCTTTGAACCTGCCGAAATACATAGAGGACTCTGTGATTTTGGACACGTTGGAAAGGTGGAGTGTGACTCGATTCTACCTCTCCGCAGGCTTTTTTTTTTTTTACCTGGGCACCGCAGTGGCGGATGGCACCCAGTTTCTCAGCGCCAAATTCCCGCAAGAGATTGCTTCGTAGCCACACAGCGTGCGTTTGATACGGGAGATGGACCACTGTATTTTCGGGTCATGCATGACAGGCAGGTGAAGATCTGCCGCTTTGTGCATGAGCCCGGTTCATGTGATTCGAGTTTGCCCGCAGTCTGTCTGCCGTGAGTGCTTGGAAAAGGGGCATCACGCGAAGGAGTGTCAAGCAGCGCACTGTAACACCATCAATCGAAAATGATATACTTGAGAGCCCGAACATAATGCATGTTTCTCTCTTTGATAAAAGATATTGTTTTTCTTTCCAAATAATATACATGACAAAAAAAAAATGTACTTAGAAATAATATAAAATCGCTCCGGCGTCACAATAGCAGTAGAAAGCGGATGACAACCATGAGGCGACCGATTGAGAGGGCAGCTTTCGCCCACGGCCACACCACGCTGAACGGGCCCGATTGTGACGTCACAGGTGTGAGGCTGTGGCTGCAGAGGTGGGAGAGAGGCTCCCACAGTGTTTGTTTCGGTTATCTTTTCATTGTTTATGGTAGTAGTCTGTTACTCTTGTAGTGCTTCTTTTGTTTTTGTTTTTTTTTTTTTTTTTTTGTTTTTGTTTTTGCTCCCTGAGCAGTTTATCTGCCAAGGGGTAGATTTTTCGTGCGTTTTTTAATTAACGGGAATGGATTTCAACATGAATGACTCAGGACCGGCAATTCGACAAATAGATATGGATACTGAAACAAATGGCGAGTTCTGGGTTTTCTGATCGACTGTCTGAACATCGACTTCCAGTTTTGGATCATGGTGAAAGTTGTAGTAATACAGCTGTTAATGTGGTTTTTGAACATGGCATGTATTCAAGGAAAAGAGTTTTGAATGGCGAACGGATTGATGACGCTGAGAAGGACTGCGGGGCTGGGTTGGAATTGACGGCTGGAGAGGAATTCTCTCGCCAGCTTACTGCTGAACAAAGAGAAGAAGCTGGGGTTTGGTTAATGGTGTTGGCTCGAGCGTTTTGGACAACAAAAGTAGATATGACATGCGGATGCTGAAGTTGGGGGAGACAAAGGCTAGCGGAGAAATAACGGCAGGGAGCTAGATTTCAGAGAGATTTTTCCGAAGACGCTCCGCTTATTCTGCAATTGAATGATTTACAGGGGATAACTGCAATGGACGTGATAACGATGGTTGATGCCAAGCTGGGCAGAGGGAAACTGATCGGGTTAAGAAGCCGGCCCAAGAACGGATTTGAGTTAACTTTGGAGAAGGAGTGCAAGTGAAGGGTCATGTTCGTGAGGTGCGCAGACTGTGTGCTACGGAGGTTATGCTCTCCTTTTTGAACCTGCCGAAATACATAGAGGACTCTGTGATTTTGGACAAGTTGGAAAGGTGGAGTGTGACTCCGATTCTACCTCTCCGCAGGCTTTTTTTTTTTTTTTACCTGGGCACCGCAGTGGCGGATGGCACCCAGTTTCTCAGCGTCAAATTCCCGCAAGAGATTGCTTCGTCGCCACACAGCGTGCGTTTTGATACGGGAGATGGACCACTGTATTTTCGGGTCATGCATGACAGGCAGGTGAAGATCTGCCGTTTGTGCATGAGCCCGGTTCATGTGATTCGAGTTTGCCCGCAGTCTGTCTGCCGTGAGTGCTTGGAAAAGGGGCATCACGCGAAGGAGTGTCAAGCAGCGCGCTGTAACACCATCAATCGAAAATGATATACTTGAGAGCCCGAACATAATGCATGTTTCTCTCTTTGATAAAAGATATTGTTTTTCTTTCCAAACGATAGAAATGACAAAAAAAAAAAAAAAAAAAAAAAAAATTTACTTAGAAATAATATAAAATCGCTCCGGCGTCACAATAGCAGTAGAAAGCGGATGACAACCATGAGGCGACCGATTGAGAGGGCAGCTTTCGCCACACCACGGGCCCCCGATTGTGACGTCACAGGTGTGAGGTTGTGGCTGCAGAGGTGGGAGAGAGGCTCCCACAGTGTTTGTTTCGTTTATCTTTTCATTGTTTATTGTACTAGTCTGTTACTTTTGTAGTGCTTCTTTTGTGTTTTTTATTGCTTTTTTCCTCCTCACCTGAGCAGTTTATCTGCCAAGGGGCACATTTTTCGTGCGTTTTTTAATTAACGGGAATGGATTTCAACATGAATGACTCAGGACCGGCAATTCGACAAATAGCTATGGATACTGAAACAAACGGCGAGTTCTGGGTTTTCTGATCGACTGCCTGAACATCGACTTCCAGTTTTGGATCATGGTGAAAGTTCTAGTAATACAGCTGTTAATGTGGTTTTTCAACATGACATGGTATTCAAGGAAAAGAGTTTTGAATGGCGAACGGATTGATGACGCTGAGAAGGACTGCGGGGCTGGGTTGGAATTGACGGCTGGAGAGGAATTCTCTCGCCAGCTTACTCCTGAACAAAGAGAGGAAGCTGGGGGTTTGGTTAATGGTGTTGGCTCGAGCGTTTTGGACAACAAAAGTAGATATGACATGCGGATGGTGAAGTTGGGGAGACAAAGGCTAGCGGAGAAATAACAGCAGGGAGCTAGATTTCAGAGAGATTTTTCCGAAGACACTCCGCTTATTCTGCAATTGAATGATTTACAGGGGATAACTGCAATGGACGTGATAACGATGGTTGATGCCAAGCTGGGCAGAGGGAAACTGATCGGGTTAAGAAGCCGGCCCAACAACGGATTTGAGTTAACTTTGGAGAAGGAGGATTACTGCCAGCTTCTCTTGGACGGAATTTTAGAATATTTAATTTAAAGGGCTGTTTAGCTGGTAAACTAAGAAACGTGAAGTACCTGACACATAAAAATGGGTCACAATTTTAATTATAATCATTGCCTGGAGGTTGAAATAGCTTGGGTCAAATTGACGCCAAGGATAAAAGATATTAGCAAATTTAAGGACAATACGAGGGTTAAGCCCGCACCAAGAGCGGGCGGCTCAGACGGAGCTCCAGCGTGAAATGTGAGCCAAAGTCCAGGTGAATCTGGGCGCCGGTGGTGGATCTTTCTCCACCACCTTCAAATCATGGGCCTCCGGCCTAGCTCCACACCTAGAGCCGGGCCTGACGCTGTGGCCTTGGCCCATGCCAAGCTCCAGCCGAAAGCCCAAACTCCAAACGTGAGCCTGGGCTCCGCATTGTTGGACGAAAAAAAAAGAAAATAAGAACAGCTCCAGCGTCACAATCGCAGAAGAAAGCGGATGCCTTTTTATTCTTTTTCTTACCTAAGGCCTTCCCCCAGCTTATCTAAGGCCTGCCCCAGGAGAAGCAACTTAGGCCCTCCTAACTTTGATAGTTTTAGCATGAGCTTCAACTTTGATGCCAATATTTAGTGGTAATGGCAACCATTTTATTGAGGAATAGACTGCCACCTTGTGTGTCTGGCAGTGAACTACACCTAAAGTAGACCG